>JARFXV010000339.1:0-600000 GCA_031761425.1 Cosmopolites sordidus | reverse complement strand
TAATTTTCCAACTTTATAGAATAAAAAATATCACATGATAAAGTTTAATATTTGCAGTATATTATTATATATGAAAAATATCGGGTTACGGGCCTTATTATTTAAATGATTAAAGTCAAACTTTTTTTTTCTTTCGATTGCTAATAACGACACTCAATCAAAGGTCTGGTAACGTCGTGTAACTAGCTGGGGAAAAAAAAATGAGATAGAGTTAAAGCTGAAGAGGGAGATTATCCATAGGTATGATATTTCTGAATTTGAGTTATTTTTCATACAGAATTTATATTACTAGAATGCATATTTTTTAATATAAATTTTCTATTTTGTAGCGTCATTTTCAGATTTAGAAAAACAAAAAAAATCATCATTATTTTGATTCATAAGTATCGGTCATACTTCCTTAACATTTGGTCATAATTGCGCCACTTCTGTTTCAGGCTGAGAACCTTCCGAATGACCCTCATATTTCATTTGACTTCAATATGTTACATCTTTGTTATGCAAACAGTACCACATATTAAAATTTATACAACCTAGGGAAACAAGACCGACCATTAAACAACATTGTGTATAGTGCGGTTCAATATATGTCGTTAACCGAATGGCTGCAATAAACAACAACCCCTGTCGTAACGAAACCCGGCAAAGTTGCAAAAAAATGTAAACAGGGCCGGGCCTAATAAAATTATAGGTAAACATAAAATTAATTTTATATCTGGTTTAGTAGTTTCAAAATATTTTAGTTTAGTTTGCATCTTCTCTTAAACAGTGCAGTTCTGTAATTTCGATCGTATTTCTATTATTCCAAATGTGCTAAAAATGTGGCGTTCTAATGATCAAGATAATGATCATTGTGCCTCCGGTAGTGCTAATTTTAAAAGAAAATATTTAACCTCCGATGCTAAGCAAATTGTTAAAAATGTATATGTTTCTTTATTGAATAGGGGGCTTAATGTAAATATTATCTCTAATGGGTTTGCATATCGGACCATTAATAAAAGACAAATAATAATGGAATCACAACGATTGCGACGATGACGGTTTGACTACTTAAACTCTATAAAAAAATACAGATTAGAAAATCATCCCATTATCTCCCTTTATGAAACATGGTTCGATACACATGAGACGCAAAAGGATGGGTAGATACATTAAGAACATTCCAAACCAAAGCCCCAGCAAACAAGGGAAAAATAATTACAATTTTACATGCTGGTTTCGAGGATTGATGGGTTCTAAATGATTTACGATTGTCCTCCAAAAATATTAAACATTCATCTTTGCACTACCATGACACCACAGGATAACTTTTTGAAGATTGGTATATAAATAGCCTTTTGCCCAATGTGCCTAAGGAAAGCGTTATTGTAATGGAGAATGCTAGTTATCATAACCGCCAAAAAATGAAGTTTCTAATGCAGAGAACACTAAATTGGAAATATAGAACTATATGTTAAAAAACGATATATACTTCGAAAATACATATAAACAATGTGATCTTCTAGAAATATTAAAGACACTTAATATTATAAAGGAATATGTATGTGATACTATTGCTGCCAATATAGGACATACGGTTTTACGCCTTCCCCCGTATTACTGTATTTTTAATCCAATTGAGCATATGTGGCATCAGGTAAAATTCAATGTAGAGTAGAAAACATTTATCCGACTCTAAGTGCAAGAGCTGCAACATTAATTAGGACGGTTGTACATAGTATTCCCAAAGAAAGTTGGATAAATTCGATTAACCATGTTATTAAAATAGAAGATTCCTATGTATCATTTACTAATAATATGGAACCACTTATTATTAATGTAGATCAAAGTGACAGTGAGATTGACACCGAATTAAATGTATAATTAAATTTAAGTTATATTTTTTATTGTACTAAGAGATATATTTATTTTTATTGAACTAATAAATTCAAAATACACAAACCAATAAACAATGTTTTAGTCATACATAATAATAATAAAAATTTAACAATATTTTCTTTTTTCAAAATTATTCATAATTAACCATTCCGACTCTGGTGCCTTTGAAGGAACTAGGAATATTTTTATTGAAATTTATTGTGGCAATTAACATTTTGCCGAAAGGAAACGAAATGTCTTGAACCGGACTATACAGTATTTTGCTTTTTTTTCGATCAAAGACAAATACCCGTATCCACATACTTACGTTGCACAAAATATTATGAAACCTATTACCATATTTTGATCAACTGATTTCATCTTGTCTAAACATTATTTTTAGATACCCAATGTCCTTACTGAATTAGAAAATAAACCGAAACATTGTATATTTTTGAAGTACACTAAAATAAATGAACTGATTGCTTTTACATTAAGTATACGAAATAAAAGGTAATATTGGAAAAATGTAGATTGATCTTTGAAGTTAACTTTAAATGATCAATAATAAAACATTTTTAGCCAACTATCTCTGAAATATACTTTTAAATTTTGTTCTAATAATGATGAATCTTTTGATATGTCTAATTGGATAAAAACACAAACTCTGGACGACACTTTGCCTCCATATGGTACGAATGATATTATATTTTATGTGAATCCGCAAAGTACTATTCGTGGATATTATAATACATTTTTAAGGTTTATATTATAAATTACAATATTTACAAGTGCTTCCTATAGCCATTTTAAATTTTAGGGTATATATCAAGAATATTCCGATAGCCTCATTAGATGAAGATGAAAATTTTGTTATTGAAAATAAAAGTAGACCACTGAAAGAAATAGTAGAGACTATGTCGGTGGGAAATATTGTTTTTTATTATCGGGAATTGATAGTGATAATTTATATTTTAGTATGTAGATGTTTTATTGGTAGATGTGGAGGTGGCTTGTTTTGTCAGACAGGAAACTGAAATAGAAGAAAACCAAAGAGAAGAAAATTCATTTCGGTAAGCTTCTATTATGCAACATAAAATACAAATACAGCGCCCCTCTGCATTACAGTATCACTGGGTCTTTAAAAACTGCCAACCATTTGAATAAATAATAAGGCCCGGAACAAAAAGATAGCACAAGCTGGTTTATTCCAGTTATTTAAATGTTCACCTTACTCTCGATTTTTGTTTTTCTATAAATAATTCAGTTTATTAAAGTGTGAAAGTATTTTGTTCGTTTAAAGGGGATGAGGAAAAAAAATTATGATGTGTTAATTTTAAATATTATTTTTTAGATGGAACAAAAAGAAAGCACACATAATTTTAAAAATATATACAAATTTATTAAAAGTTACAATAATCAAAGAAACTTTAGTATACTCACCATAGTATTCGATGTTTTCCTTCAAAAAAAAAATCTTTTACCATTTTTGCTATGTGGACTGGGCACTGTCCTGTTGGAAAACAATATTTTCTTTTGATATTGTTTAGTACTTTTTTAATTGATTATCGATTAATTTTATATAATATTTGTTGTTTATTTGGCCATTAACAAACACGATTTCAGTGTTTTTATCACAGCTGATGCCTCTTCATTGCACTTCCTATGCCGCCTTTTCTCTTTTTTTTCTTTCCAGAGGTCATGAAAATAGTAAATCCAACATTCAGGATCGTCTAAATTAAACTTTTTTTTTATCAGTGAACAGCACTTTCCTCCATTTCTCGTTCCACTCGGTGTGATCACGGACAAAGTTCTTCCATCTTTATTTATGCCCAGTATTAAGTGTGGTATCCGTCTTTTTCTTTCTTTGGAGGTGTCGAGGTTTGCAGTTGAAGGACCCTCCTAACCTTTTTTTATATTCGGTTTAACGCCAGTTCTTTAAGCTATTTGACGAGCAATTCCATAATAATTCCCGATTTTGTGTTACTATGCATTTGTTTTTCATGAATCATTCGTAAATTTTCTGAGCCCGAAATACGAACGAAGTCATCAAAGTGTGAAAATGGGTCTCGTCGCTGAAGAAGATTTTGTCCACAAAATCGGTATTCATTTCTTGTTGTGCAATGATCCAATTGGTGAACTTTCTTTGCTGTGCATGGTCTGTTAGTAGAACTTCTTGAGTCAATTGGACTGTATAAGCATGGATATGCAAATCTTTAGTGATAATACGGTAGAATGGCTGTTAAAATGTCCAATTCTTGTGCACGATGACGAATCGAGGACTCTGGACTCTTGGCCACACTCTCATAAACTGCCGTAATGTTTTGTTCTGAACGAGCACTATAAGCTCATGCCGTGTGTTTCACATCAATAACTGAACCAGTTTTCACAGTTGATAAATCTGGAACATTATTTCTACCGAAAATCAGACGCACTTTACGAATCGTAGCAATCAAACTTCACCATTTTGATAGTAATGTTTAACAATAAGGACGGGTTGCTCTATCATTTAGCGCTCAATGTTTATTAACTCCTATCTGTCTCTTATCGACCTGTCACAATTCTTGACCTATCGAATCATGACAGCCAAAATGGCGCATAATTCAAATCATGCGCTCTTATTGTAACACCCTTTTGGAAATTGCATTGTACTTTATATAAAAGAGCATATTCTACAATTTTGCATCTGAACATAAACAAGACTAATTATTATCCAATAATAACTTTTATTATTTACGCATATTCTTTTTATAGAGATTCAAAATCAGACACTGGATATTATTGTGAATTTGTCGATTTCTTTTTACAGATGTGGAGAATGTTGTAATGAGAAAACATGTTGTTGTTGCAAAGAACATATTCCTGATGCAATTATTATATTTTCCGAACAATTTTTGGATTTAAGTATATTGCCTATAGGTGTAGACATCAAAAGAGATTTATACATAATAAATGTCGGCAAACAGCAACTGAACTGGAATATAATAGAGATGCGTTATAACATAGACAAGCAACCATTTGTTCAGATAATGGAAAACCCAAATATATCAGAATGTGAAGGTGTTTTAATGCCAAATCAGAAAAAACTTTTAAGCTATAAGATTATTAAACAAAAACGTGTACGTTGGGTATCTGTTTTGATTTTATTTTCATATGAACAAACAGATCAACAAGAAAACATATCCGAAAACGTAAATGCAGAAAGTATATGTCTTGTCACGTATGAAATAAGCACGTTGGACATTGTTGTAAAGAGTTCACACTCTCAAGAACCGATAATATGTCCTTTGCAAATGCTTTATGTAGGTATTCCTATTGATATTGACTTTGAACTGCAAAACAATAGCTTGATGAATGGATGCTTTTACTTTTTGAAACCAAAAGGAAAAGAGTCAGAAAAGATATCAGTTGAATATAAGCCCCAATGCGGTAAGTTAAGTTTTTCTTCGCTTTCAATAATTAGAAGAAGGGATTAACCTAAAGTAATTTTGTTTCCTGTTGCACGCTTAAGATTTAAAAAGAAACCGATTTTTTCTGCAGAAATAGACTAATATGGTCCGATAGTGGCAAATTTTGATTTTTTTTTTAATTTATGGAAATGTCTGCTCAACAATTACGATTATTCTACAAGATAGTGTTCTAATGAAAGTTTTAACATTAACATGACAAATCTATTCTAAAAACATATCTTGAAGTAGTTTTCTGTTCAGTCTTGTGTTTATGTTTCTGCGTCCTTGTTGATAATGTTCCGTGCTGGGAGATTGCTCTAGCCTCCGATGAAAGATGATCGTTCGTTTTTAATATACTTTGACACTGTTAGTAAACGGAGTTCTTGGTGCAATTGTTGGTTCTCGGTATTCGTAATATTTGTTTTGAAGAACCTGCATTTTGTTTACATTGGTAGGCGATGCATTGCCCTAGATATAGCATGCTTAAATGATTAAAGACCGAATTAATGATTTATATAGCAGTAAAGTAGATTCTGTTTTTAACGAGGATCTCTTGTTGATAAGCAGGAAGAGTTGAGAGACTCTGACATACCCTTTGTTGAGTTTGCTAATTATATAAATTCTCCACGTTAATCTGATATCCAGGTATACACCCAAATATTTGACATATTCTTCGTTTGTTTTCCAAGCGATTGGGTGTTGATTTATGTGGATTATTGAAGGGTTATTAATCCTCATTAGACTAAAAATTTTGTCGGTATTGATTTTTAGATTTCATTTATTGAGCCATTTGAGTCATTACCGCAATTCAAGATTTTGTTCCTTGATTAGAATAGTTGTGTCATCTGCAAACATAAGGAGAGAGGCTCCTGTTTTTGGTATGTCGTGTGGTTATTCATTAAAAAGAATTGGGCCAAGTATACTCCCCTGTGGCACGCCGGTTTTGATTTTTCTAATAGTTGATGTTGCGTTGTGTATGGATGTTTGGAAGGATCAGTCGTTTATATATGAAAAAAGGATAGCTTTTCAATATTCTGGTATCTTAACCGATGTTATTTTATGTTCTAATCTGTCATGCCATACGCTATCAAAGGCTTGGGCAAAGTCTAAAAGTATGGTTATAGTGTACTCCTTGTTCTCAAACCCCTCTTCTATAATTTCAATTAAGCGTTAAGCGTTGGAATTATGTTCTCGTTGACAATCGCTTCGTTCATTATATCGTATATAATTTTTTCAAAGAGTTTAGCCATTGTAGAAAAGAGGCTTATTGGCCTATAACTTGAAATTAAGTTGTGTTTTTTTCCTGGCTTTAGGAAAAGCAGAAGGGATGAGTGCTTCCATGTTTGTGAAATATGTCTCTGTTTTAGACAATAATTAAAAAGTGAAGTAAGGTAGGCAATCAACTTTTTACTTGCATTTTTGAGTATTACAGTCGATATTTAATCGTTGCCCGGTCTATTTTTAATCAATAGGGTTTTAATTACTGATGTTACCTCCTGTGGAGATGTAGGTTTGATGTCCACACGAGCTAGTGGTGTGTGGGCTTTCACTTCATTTTGTATCAAATTTGCAAAGGCATGTTATGAATGGTGTTGATCAAATACTGTCTCCAAGTTGTCACCTAATGCACTACATTTCTCTTCATCGCTATGTAGTAATGTATTCTTAAACATAAGAGATGGGATTTCATCCGAGTTTCGTAGAATTTTCTTAGTAGATCTTCATAATCCTGGATCTTGCGACTCTAGTTCACTTATGCGTTTTTGGTATTCAATTATTCAAAGAGTATCTAATTCTCCTTTAATGCGATGCGATAAGTTATTAACTAGATTTTTGGTTGCAGGATCCCTTGTTATCTGCCACTCTCATCTAGCCCGATTCTATTGATTAATTAGTTGATTTATGGAGGTAGGGGGGTATTGTTTTTAAATGTTTTTATTGTTTTTGGTGATGTTGTTGAGAGGCGTATACTTTCTTGAATTGTTGTTGTAATATGTGTAACTTGTTTATCGATATTTGTTTTCATAAAATTTATCAGAAATTATACTGTCAAACATTTTTCATGCATTCAAGTGATTATTTTTCTTTACAGTAGCGAGTGCTAAAATTGCAATCAATGCTTTCAGTTCATGCATTCAGTTTGGTGATATGTGATATAACGGATTGTTCCATAAGTTCCCGCCGTTTTTATGATTTGTTTGTTTTCCTCCATTTCCTCGTTCCCCCTTCCTTTTTCGAAAGCCCACCATTTGGCATCATTTTTCTGAAAATCTTAATTTTAATTCAATTTTTTAAATTGAAATTTCAAGCGGCAAAAAAGTTCATTTTCGACGCTTGCCATATTTCGCCTTTCATCGCGATCAAAAACCTACAGAAGAAGTTCGAGACATTTGCGCCATATATGGAGAGGACGCTATAGTTGATAGGACTGCTTGAGATTTGTTTGCCAAGTTCAAAAATGGCAACTTTAACCTGGACGACACACCCCGCTATGGTTAACCTTCCGACTTCGACGAGAACCATTTTAAAGCACTTTTGAAGGAGAACTGCTATCAAACATGCTGAGAACATCGATTGCGACGTTGCGGCAATTTTCCAACATCTTCAATCTATGGAATTTACTCAAAAACTCGCAGCTTGGGTGCACAAACTAACCGGCGACAACAAGGAAAATCGTTGCAACAAAGCTGTTTAATATCTCGTCCGATAATCTGTACCTGTAGTATAGGTACCCGATAGTCTATACCGATATTCTTGACCAGAATTGTCACGAGAGATGAGAAATGGTGTCTTTATGCGAGTAAAAATAAAAAGAAAAGAAAGGTGTGGTTGGTCGCGGGAGACACGCCAAAGGCGAGAGTTAAGCAGAATATCCATTCTAAAAAGACTATGATATGCGTTTGGTGGGACTGGGATGGTCTATTATACCGGGAAATGCTGTAGAAGAACAAGACGGTCGAGAAGAGAAGAACAAGGATCGCACCTCCGCCCAGCTTCACCATGTAAATGAGGTTATTCAACTGAAACAACTCGATCGACAAGGATGGATCCGTCATCCGCTCCAGATCTTGCGACAACCAATTATCACCTTTTCTTTTTCTTCTTTCTTTTATTGATTAATTTGTTGTTATAATTGTTGCTTTATTCAATAAAACTTTTAAATAAAAAAACGGCGGGAACTTATGGAACAACCCTATAGTTGTTGACGTTTCGCTATACTTTCTCGATTGTCTAGAGATATATTCATTTGTTCAGTGAAGTATAATGTTCAACATTTTATCAAATAAGAAATGAAGAAAGTGTTCATCAACAACATCGAACCCATAAAAATAACGCCTGCTAGAAATAAATTTTTCTTGCTGGCGTTTTTTGTGTTCTGTAACAATCTGTCTTTTCGTTTTAACCTTAATTTTTATTACTATTTTAAAATAGCATTATTTGTCGTGGAGATATTGAGATGTTACCACATTCTTAATTAAAAAAAAATGTTATAACAATGTTCATTGCTTCATGTGTAGCTTATTTGTTAAGTAATAATCAGTTCATATTTGGCAAATATGCTTTTAATCATATTTGCTTAAAATGTTAATTCTTATCATAACTTTTAGATTGGTGATTTTAATAAGTTCATAATTTTGTTTTTGACCCTTGTTGTAAGGAACATTGAACTTATACATTGAACATATTCTGTATATAAATGTACATACCCTGTACATTCTATTATACTGTTATCCGACTTGGTGGAAAATTTTGCGTAAAGATCTTGGTCTGGTGCCTTGATCAAAAACTCTGGTCTGGTGCCTTGATCAAGAACTCTGGATATGGATTATCCATCGTTTGCATCGAACGTTCAGTGAATGGGCTCTAAATTAATTGTAACTTGATCTAGAATTTAACCGCAAAATTTTGTTCAGCGATGAAGCTCATTTTTGGCTAAATGGTTCCGTTAATAAACAACATTTCCGCATTTGGAGTAAAAATAATCTGCAAATAATCCAACAATTACCGCTGTATCCAAAAAATTGCACCGTATGGTGCAGATTGTATACCTATGGCATCATTGGCCATTTTTCTTTAAAAATCAAGTTGGAAAATACGTTACCGTTAGTTGAGATGATTACAGGGCCATGATTAACGATTAATTCCAAATTTGAATGTTTCTAAATCATTCCTGGTGTCGATCCGTTCATTCTGTGAAGAGTCACGACGTTTCGCCAAAATCTCATTTGGCATTTTCAAGTCGCTTCGAATGTCAGAGTCCATCTATGGGTAAAAATTATAAGCGGATTAAAACTAGGCTCAAACTAGTACCAAAATGGACTTTGTCATCTTTGAAAACCCTACTATCCCGATTTTGAACCTGATATATTTAACTGTTTTTAAATTATCTCAATTTTTCGAAAATGTATTTTCGCTTTCAAGCCCCCCGTATCTTTTTAGTAACTAACATTTGGCAACACATTTATTGACTAAATCCTCTTATTTTGATCTCTACAATCACCAGTTGCCCTAGAGCGGATAGGTTATGGGATACTCTGTATATATAATATTGACATTAAAATATCCAACAGTTTTACCAATTGTTTCTTCCGTCAATTAAAGGTTAAGAATTCTTAATTATTATGCTATTCTCTCTATGCACACTCTAGTGTAGATGAATATGGATATCACAGATCAATTTGTTGCTTCTAAGAAACATTCGTTGTTGAAAATGTATGTTTTTACTTCTTTTTGAAAGAATTGAAAAACTATGATAAGTTTTAATGCATTGAACAAGTTCTGTTATGCGGTACCATGAAATTCAGTATGCGGGGTTAAAGGGATATATGTTTCAAAGAACATAAAAATGTCTTTCCTTTTCGTAAATAATCTGTATACTAGCATTCTTGAAACTTAATATATGAATCATAGATATCTTTTACTAGGTGTAATTAAAGCTTATAAATCTACAAAAATTAACCTTAAATTAACTTGCAATGATATTGGTATCTTGGAAGACATATATCTGCCTTGTTTTATTGGAAAAGGTCAAGAATTAATTTCTATAAGGTTGCTCTGCGTTGTTGACTGCATTCATGTATTTTTCTATCTACCATGTAAAAACAACCTAGAATTCCAAAAAGTTTTGTGGCCACCAAAAGTTGTCTACGAATGCGACACAAGTTGGAGTCAGTACTGCATCTATGAAGATGTAAGTATAAAATAAAATATATTTTGGCGATTCTATATGTAAGTACAAATTTAGCTCACCTATGAAGATGCTATAAGAAGCATTCACTCAAATAATGAACTAAAAACAACAAACAAAAGTAATGAAACCTTGAACATTTTAAAGCAGGCTAACATTGAAAAGATAGTCAATTCTGAAAGCGCAGTTTCAGTTCAAGAAGACTACAGTCCATTAAAAACAATAGTAAATGCTGATACAGAGATCTTCTTGCAAGACTTGGTAGTGGAAGTAAAACATGTAGCTGTAAAGACGCGTAATACTGCTGTTTTGTTTAATTTATTTGTATTAACGTTTATACTGTATACTGCTCAAATCAAAAAGTAACGTGATTGATCCAAAAAGCATGAATGGAATATACTTATATTTATCGACATTTCTTGAACTTTTTTCTCCTACAATACGGAGTTGTCCGGAAAGTTCATAGGGAATTTCCATTAGTTGCGTTTTTAACCCTATATTATTTTTTTTTGTGGTATTTACAATGTTTACTGCCTTCAGTCCGTCAAGTCGAGAAAATAAAGTCCATAATAGCTGAATATCCACACACCACAACCTATGATATCGCAGATAAGCAGATAAGAGGTGCAGATAAGCATCTAAAAAAATTAATCTCTTCATGCAATCTTTTGCCGAAAAAAAGATTGAGGCTCTATTTTTGAAGCCGATGATAATGGGTAAAAAGTGAACTATGTACAACAACGTGTATCGAAAAAATCATGGGAGTTGTCAGGATCAGCGGCAACGATCATCATCTGAAAAAAATTATGCTTTGCATTTGTACACTTTTATACACATTTATACACATAAACTTTGAGTTTCTTCCACGCAATCAATTAACTCCAACCTCTCCTGTTCTCAATTCGTTCAGCTGAAGCCAGCAATTGAAGAAAACGAGCCAGTATTAACAATCAGGATCCGGCAAAAATTGTCAGGCTTCAATTGTGATGTTTTCCCCATCCACCTTACTCACCGGATATTGTATCCTCGCACTACCATCTATTCCGCTCCCTCCAAAATTGTTCTTGTAATTGTTAATATAATTCTTATAATTATAATCTTCAATATAATTACAAGTAAATGGTTTAATTATATCCAAAATGTTAAAACAAGAAGAAATTTCCTGTATCTTATTCGTAGGTCGTTTGGAAGGTCTCATTAGGTTTTTCGTTAATCTGTTGGGATGATTTTTAATAATTTTTTAATCATCTATCGTATTTTTAGGAATAACTAACAATCTCTTCTTTCGTGGCGTTTATATAAAGATCGCGAATAATAAAGTCATTGGGTATATACCATGGTGAAAATTTCTATGTTAGACCTCGACGCAGGAACTTCATACCTTAATCCTGCAGTTCCATACTGGTTTAATAATCGATTTGTATATTATGATCTTATTATGACGTTCTATCTATTAACCAATACAGTTTACCTAAGCTTTAGTTGTTTCCGCTTCATAAATATAGGGTGATTTTTATTGTGGTTTAATTTCTTAGTGTGTCCGTAAATCCGATAGGTATAACTGTTAAACGAACTGTGAGTTTGTGCGACTCTAGTGGCAAAATTATTCAGCATGGTCTGGCAAATCATCGTGGAATGTTTCACATCAGAGCAACGCTTGCAAATTATCGAAACTTATTATCAAAATCAGTGTTCTGTGGTTCAAACTTATAGAGCAATTTTATGGTGCACATAATCACTCAACCGAGCGATGAATTTACCAAATTATCGACAAATTCTCAACGCATCTCACGCTGCCCAATATTAAAATAAAAACAATATAAAAAATTGTGCGTTTCGAAAAAAATATCGCCTCTCTTCGTGGCAGCGTTGATGATAATCCAAATGTGTCAATTCGTCGCCATTTGCAGGAAGTTGGACTTTGTTATTCGACTTTGAATTCTGGATTTGAATGGTATTGATCTGGAGAAGATGTGGTTCCAACAGAACCACTCCACATGTCATACAACAACCGATCTATTGAGGAAACAATTCGATAAGAAAATTATTTCGACGAATGGACCTTTTAATTGGCCACCAAAGTCATGTGATTTATTGCTTTTTGATTATTTTCTTTGGGGTTATGTTAAATATTTGGTATATACCGAAAGATCAGGAAATATTGGTGCCTTGGAATCTAACATATCTCGGACAATTGCGGGCATAAGATCCGATTGTCGTAAAAAAGTGGTCGGAAATTGGAATGAGAGAATGCGCTTTGTCAGAAGTAGTCGCGGCGGACATTTGTCCGAAATGTTTCCTCTACGGCTTTCCCAGGTATTTAACATCTTTTTGAATCATTTTATAACTATTTAGTTAGACTGGTAGACATGTTCGTTTGGGATTGATGAAAGCTACATTGATTAACTTGCTTTCGTTTACTTTAATTCGCGATTTTCACAGCAACATTTATATTCTATCAAGCTTAGTTTGGAGAAGTTGAGAAGCAATGTAAGGATTTTTATGTATTTTGAAGGTTAGCAATATATATGTCAGATAGACAACATGTTCTAATATGCTACCTTGTAGCACTCCGGCTTTAGTTTTGTATATCTTTATGTCTTACAAGGTAATGGCAGTTTCAAGGATTAGGAAATAATTTAACCTAAAACTTGATTTTATACAGAAGTCCAGTGTGTCAGACGTGTCAAATGTTAGTAGGCAGTCCAGAAAAAGCAGCTTCTTATTAGTGATTGTAGAAACGTTTGCAGTTTCCTACATAGAGTTCTTTTTTATGCGAGTAGTATATAGTATAAATAGTAATAGAACCAAAATGTACAAATGAGTTTTTAAATATTAGAGTTGAATATATCCATTTAAAAATTATCTCGAATTGTACTTGATAAGATTAAACAAATAAAAATCGATTTTGAATCGAGGTTTCGATAAATTGTGCCCAGGCCTAAGGTTATTAAAACTGATTTCCGGGAAAAAATGTTATTTCTTCACAATAAAATTTATAACACAAGTACTCGAGATTTACTTTAAATCAGTCCAATTGCAACATATTTTAACTTAATTTTATAGCCCAAAAAATTAGATTCTATATTGAAAATGTTACACCAATATCAACTAGTTACTCAATTCAATGTACCAGTTATGGTGGGAAATCAAATTGTATCAAAAAGACTTTGGAAACAATTTATAAAACAACAGGTTAGTTATATTATTTTTCTAATTAGAGTGTAATAAAATTATTTGCATTTTTGCTGAAGTGACAATTGATGAGGTACGCTTCTACAATTCTTTGGCACCACTCTGAAATTAATTCCCCTGAAAATTTCATAATGCTTTTTCTAGGATATGCAGTCACAGCTGCGCTAAAAGCGTCAACATTGAGAGACCGTAGATGACCTGATCTTCGATCTTCAAAATAAAGAGTGATGTTTTAGTGCGTTCGAACTTTAAATTCAAATAAAACAACATCCAAATTAGATGCCGTGAAACTATTTATTTTATGTGAAATAATATTCAATGACATTAATGTCTGAAAACAATTTCGGACAAATGTGCGCCGCGGCTACTTCTAACAAAGCGCATTCTGCCAATTTAATTTCCGATAGCTTTTTCAAGCTATTGGGGTCTTATATCCGTAACTGTCCGAGTTATGTTGACTTCCAAGGCGTCAATAGTTGCTGGTTTGGTTGGCATATCGGCATTATTACTCATTGCCGTTCTTTCTTGTTCATAATACTTATTATTAAACTGAAAACAATTTCGTGCCAATCATAATTAAGAGGTGATTTCTGATGTTTTTTTCTTGCAAACGATTGATTCAAGTAATTCTTCAAGGTATTTCCATATCTCATCTTTCTGTAGTAGAGATACCATAATTTGCGATTATGTTCTGAGTATGGTTAATGTGCACCAGAATTTTCTTTTCATTGAGTGAGCGCGAAACAATACTGAAACACACGTTATATTTGTTCAAGTGATTATGTAGAATTATGGGTGACCATGCTCAGACCCATACTCTTTGCACGAAGAAGATATTTCAAATAACTACATTTTGGTAATGTCTGAATGATTGTGGCGTGTTCATATATTTTTTCTTTATTTGGGTTTTTTCGCCACGATCTAAAACTCAAAAAATATCAAAAATATCTGTTCTTATATAAAGAAAGAATCACTGGGTAAAAACAAAAAACCAAACGGAGGCAAATTTCTCAGTGATTCCTTTTTGTAATAAATTTGCCTTACGAACAACATTTAAAAATATAAAAATGTTCCAAAAAAATATACAAATTTTTAACGTTAACGTTTCGGGAAGTATTCTCCTCCCGTTTTCAAAACGAATCTAAAAATAAAGTATATTAATTTCTATAAATACTATATAATAATATATAATTTTTATAGAAATTAATATATTTTATATTTAGATTCTATCTTTTCATAATTTATAGAAATTAATATACTTTATTTTTAGATTCGTTTTGAAAACGGGATGAGAATACTTCCCAAAACGTTAACGTTAAAAGTTTAAATATTTTTTTAGAATATTTTTATATTTTTTAAATTTTGTTCGTTAGGCAAATTTATTACAAAAAAGAATCACTGAGAAATTTGTCTCCGTTTGGTTTTTTGTTTTTACCCAGTGATTTTTTATTTACATAAGAACAGATATTTTTGATATTTTTTGGGTTTTAGATCGTGGCGAAAAACCCAAATAAAGAAAAAAATAAACTACATTTTGGATAGTTTTTCATTAGCATCTATCTAAAAACTTATTACAACAATCATACATGTATGTATGGTGATTCATAAACTTATTATGAACTACAATGGTGGCCAAAGAAATAGAGCCGTTACAATAAAAGACACAGTTTGGCAAATACAGTTATAATAAAAGGTATACAACTTTGGCCTCGCCGTTTTCCTATAGATGGTGTTAGCGGTAAGTAGTCGTCGAAATAAATACATTATTGACGGCATGCAATACCTTTGGGTATCTTGTAAACATAACCCCATAGCACCAGTAGTCGATTTCTGTTTACATCATAAAGTGATGCGATTAAAAATGTCAGTTTATGAGCCAGGTTCTCGTCATTTGCGGGAGGTGTTAATTTATTTCTTTCTTATGAAGAGATCTGCCGCTGAAGCTCATCGAATGCTCTCAGACATTTATGGTGAGGCCGCTATGAGTGAAAGAACGTGTTGTGAGTGGTTTCAATACTCCAAGAGCGGTGATTTTCACGTCGAAGACCGGCATAGCGGTGGAAGGGCGAAAGTTTTTGAAGATGAATAATTAGAGCCATTGCTTAATGAAGACTCATATCAAAGTCAAGAAGAGTTGGCAAGATCATTGGAAGTGACTCAACAAGTAATTTCAAAACATCTCAAAGATCTGGGAATCACCCAGAAGCAAGGATATTAGGTGCCATACGAGTTGAAACCGAGAGAAGCTGAACGCCGTTTGTTTGCTTGTAAACAGTTGCTTGTAAGGCAAAAAGGGAAGGGATTTCTGAATCGCATTGTGACTGGGAAAAATGGATTTATTACGATAATCCAAGCGTAATCATGAACATATCCCGGTCACGCTTTCACGCCGACGGCCAAACCGAATATCACGGCTCCAAGTTCATGCTCTGTATTTGGTGGGACTAGCTCGGTTTAGTGTATTATAAGCTGTTAAAACCATCTGAAACAATCACAGGGGATCGTTATCGAACGCAATTAATACGTTTCAGCCGAGCATTAAAAGACAAATGGTCGCAATTCAGCGAAATACACGATAAAGAGATTTTGCAGCATGACAATGCTCGGCCCCATGTTGCGAAAGTGATCAAAACATGTTTGGAAACGCTGAAATGGGAAGTCCTACCTCACCCGCCGGATTCTCCAGACGTTGTTCACTCTCACTATCACTTGTTTCGATGGCACACGGCCTGGCTAACCAGCACTTCCGGTCTTATGAAGAAGTCAAAAATTCGCTTAAAAGGGAGAAAGGAGTGGCCAACGATGGACAATACTTTGAATCATAAATTTATAACCAGTTTTTTACAATAAAGCCTTGAATTTTGAAAAAATAACAGCGAGAGCAAAGTTGTATACCTTTTAGCATAAGCTAAGAGCACGGTAAGAGTAAAATAACGTTTAAAGTTTGCCCAAGATCAGTTAAATTGGTATGGTGGACAGGGAATTAAGAATAAGAAATATTATTTTAATATTTTATCGAGTGATGAAACAAAAATTAATTTAACAGGTTCTGATGATAGGCGATATGTTAGAAGACCACCCAACCAAGAATTATTACCAAAACATACTATTAAAACTATAAAGGATGGAGACGGAAATATAAAGCTGTGGGTAGCTTTTTCATGGTATGGTGTAGGACCAATTTACTGGATTAAAGAAAAAAGATGCACCAAAATAAGTTCATATTCTTCCAGGAGTCATGGTGTCTTTTGCAGTTGAAAATATACTCTTGGCATAGAAATATCAACAGGATAATGATCCGAAACATACTGCTAGGAAAAGGAAAACACTTCTTAGTGACAATAAAGTAGGTTTACTGCCGTAGCCTTCCTAATCGCCGGACCTCAATCCCATTGAAAACTTGTAAACTTATGTCAAGAATGGCGTAGGTAAACGTAAAAGGAGAAACAAACTTGAACTTTACGAGAAACAAGCTTGAACACAATGGCCATAAAACTAAATATTAAATGTTCAAAAAATATTTGTTATTTAGTATTTCTTTTAACTGTTAAATATTATGTATTGTGCTTGTTTCTAGGTTGGCTCTATTTTTATCACCATATTTTTATGTTCTTTATTCTATATTTTTGTTAAATAATCTGTATATACAATATTATATATTATTACAGTTATTGTACTATATAGTTAGTTGTTTTAACATTATATTATATATATTATACAGTTATTGCACTAATTACGTACGCTATTACAATTTTATTTACGAAACTGTGACTTTTATTGTAACGGTTCTATTTTTCTGGCCACCAGTGTATGTTAATATTCATAAAGTTATATTTTTTTAGATGAACTTTGGGAACCCATGATAGAAAGACATGGCATACTAGTTCAACCAGAGATCGAATCAGGTCTTATAAATGCTCATGAACTGATTTTCGTAGATATATGGATTTATTCCAACACTTGGGGAATATACACTGAAGAAATAATTGTAGATATTTCAAATATACCATCATTCAGCTGTTCTTTAGTCATTGAAGTGATTGGCTGTCCATTACAGGTACCATTGGGCATGGGTTCAATAGTAAAATATCCCACTATTAGGTATTTCGATCTTAATATCTAATTCTTTATAATTACAATAGATATTTCCACTAGGCTGGGATCAATCTCAATGCATTCAGATGATATCACACGAAACATAATTATTTCAAACATATCATCAATTGACGTAAATGTAGTTTGGCACGTTTTTACTATGGAATATGGAGAAGATGATTCGAATGTACCAGCATTTAACTTTTTATGTGATGTAGTTGGATCTGTTGATGAAAGTTTTAATTTCGACTTTACCGAGAAATATCACGGTGAACAAAGTTGTAAATTTATTGAGGTATAAAAGTTTATAAAAAATAGTGTCCCATAATATAAGTCGTAATTTGTTTTAAATGTTTAATCAAATACATTTCTTTTATGATGTTTAATTCCTTATTAAAATTTACATCTGATAATTACGGAACTAAAATTGTTTTCCGAAATTGGCTCTAGTTTTTTAATAATCGCAATTTTCGTATTACACTAAAATATTACAGTAGGTATGTATGAGATATATTTAAATTGTTATTTTTATTACACATAATTGAAAATCACTTAATTATTTTATTAAAGTATTTATTTTAATTATATAAAAGTAAAAAAGGCAATAAAAATAAAAAAGGGGAAAAAGTATATTACACCTCAGAAAAACACTTCCTCTTATGGGATTCTTGAAAGTAATATTTTTGTAGAGAGTAACAGTAATCTGATATGGTTATCTGTATATGGTTATCAAGAAAATGATTTATAACAGATACGAAACTTTTCTAGGCTTCAGCTTCCACAGTAGCCATGACTTTTATAAAGTTCTTATCCTTAACTAATAGTCGAATTTGAAGGCCGTCAAAAATTCCAGGTATTAGTTTTTCCATATTTAACTTAGAAAATGCTCTGCAAATGCATTCAAAACATTTTTCGTTTTTATTCAATGCTTTGATAAACTATTTCATGATACCCAGCTTAATGTGGAGTGGCGGAAGTATAATTTTGTCCCTACTCAGTAAATATAAAAAAAATATATATACATATATATCAGTCATGACTTATTTACCACATCGGCTTTATCTACAGTTTACGATTCTCTCAAAGGCCACAATTTTTATTCCTAGTGATTTTGTATTGCTCGATTGTCCCTGAGATAAATGAATCAAGGATATTTTGTGTATTTACTTTGTTGACCAAGTAAGACATTTACCATTTTAAATCCACACAAACTGACCATCGTTCGTAGAAATTAATTTTTTTCAAGAACTAATCAAATATTCTCGTATTATTCTTAGAGTTTGGTTGAATGGGCAATTGAGATAGATGCACATGAGTTTCCATTGTGCAATAAAACAAATTTTAAACTTCTTTTCGAGCTATCTATAAAGAGCCGCCAATCAGTAGGTTTATATTCAGATAAATCTATATCTAGAAGTGACTTTGCAATGTTGTTACAATAGATAAACTCTTCGACCTCACTAAGATACGGTAAAATATTTGTTTCCCTAGTTCTATAAGCTGTTATAAATACTGTTATAAATATAAATGCAATAAATTATTTTCCTTTAGTCTTAACGCTAAGAGTTCCGAGGCCTGTTTCGATAAATTGAGATTTCGTATTAAATCACAGAGTTCATTTTCAGAAAACAAATATGGCGCTGACGAGCTTCCTACATATTCACTTCCACTTATACTTATAGATTGTATAGAATAATGCGAGTCTGAAAACGCTGTTGCTTCTGACCCCATACGCTCCAGCTATGAGGTGTAAATAAGCCTAGGAACTTCTTCTTTGTGAAAAACAGGGCATGTTACAGAATCTAAATCTAGCAAAAGTAGCAATCATCGAAATGATTTTTGGGCTCCCTCTAGATCATAGGAATATGGAAATTTAACCCTGAACGTTCTCCTTTCATCCAGAAGAGCAAATATTCAACACAAGATTTATAAACCTTGTGAGGAACCCATGGCTTATCTTGTTTTTCAATTTGTAGTCCGAAATAAACGATATAAACTTCCTTCATGAAGTCGGTGATATTTTATCTCTGTTGTACTGTTGCATACACATCACAGATGTGGAAAAATACATCAGGTTGATATCGGCATTTTCTTCAGGAAGAACTCATCATTCTATGGACAATTTGTATTATAAAAATCAATAAACAAAATATAAATGGAATTTTAAACATAATGCGTCAGTAACTTAACAAAATGCACGTTGTGCGCCCTTCAATCTTGTCAAAAAACTGAATACTTAGGCCTGTTACATAGGGTGGGGGGGCGTAAGGAAAACTAAGGTCACGTGGACAGCCGTATGATGAGCAGATGCGCGAAATGAATGCGCATTAACCGCTTTCTAACTCGTGACTAGGGCTAAAAATTTGAATATTACTACGACTTCTAGATATACTTCAATAACATAAAAACTAGAGCCAATCTGATACACCTCTCTTTCTATTTCTAACATTTCGTAATGATTAATTTTAAATATTTCTGGTATATTGTATTTAAATCCTTTTTCTAAAAGTGTTTATCGCCTTTGGGTAAACTTAATATCAGAAGGAATTTGTAAAGTATTTTTTCTGTTCTTATGTTTTTTATGGAATATGTCCTGCGCTCAATGTAGTGTATATAAATATAACACTGAAAACTTTATAATGTGAAATATAAAATAATGGGTCATGTTCAAAAATATACATACGATTAACAGTTAGATCCTAGATTATAGAGCATCACTGTATACTAAAGAGGTGTAAATAATGTAATGAGAATCAGTTGCGATCGATCTGTCAACACTGTTGACTTCCTATTTGAATGGGAAACATACCAACATCTGATGATGACTCTTCAGTACGAATTTAAACTTCGGTTCGAAATGTGTGACAGCAATTTACAGCAATGGTAGGCTATCAAGTTTTGTTTCAGCCTTGGGCACAGTGTTCCCAATTTTGTAAAACTTCAACTATGAAAGTAATGTGTAGCGTTCACAAATTCTTGATCGCTACAGGTAGCATTCGTAAATTGTTGATCACCACTGGTAGGTTTATTTCGGACAAATTCTTAACTGAAAGAGCTCCGGTATCGTTTGGACAAGGCAAGACAGTCTAACTCCAAATCTCCAGGTGAGCGGACGTTTTCGCGCCTTACCCTTCCGACCGAGGTACTTAGGTTTGCTGGCCAAGTCACGCTTGGGTTGATTTTTCTGATATTCTTATAGAGGGTTTTACGACCCGGCAGCAGAGAATCCGATCAACAGACACCAGGCCATTGAACGACCACCTATTACAGAGCCCGACCATCGTGGAAACCTTACACCTTTTTGGGGCCACATGGCACAGTAACCGGTTGGTCAGATGGAGATTATTTCGGGACCCCCGCATAGGGATACCGGACTGCCCGCAGTCGTACTCAGTGTTTTTGGACCCCCAGTACCGAATAGGCAAGGATAGACAACATCAGGAAATCAGGCCAGATAAACACTTTTTTTATTATATTTTCATGTACCGTTAAGGATTGCAGTTACCATTTATTTTTCACAAATACATTTTTACCATAATTTCTTATACTGATAATGGTCACGTTATCACCTTATATTTTGTATCTATTTGCCGTCTGACCATTCTTGGTTACCCTAGCGTTATATATTTATCTTTTTACTATTGTCAGAATAGAGGAAATAACCTCTAATTTGTAAGTATAGGGACATAGAGACCAGCTGGTGTAATTCAGAGCTTTTTATTTGATTTTTGATTTCTTTCACGGTAAGGTTTGGAGAACCACCTTCCCTTAACCTTCCCGTGCCTTTTGTTTGATAGTTTTAGTTATTTCATTTTTGTATGTGCTTTGTGTCGTTCTTTTTTGAGTGTGCTTTTATAATATATATATATATATATATATATATATATATATATATATATATATATATATATATATATATATATATATATATATATATATATACATATATATATACATATATATATATATATATATATATATATATATATATATATATATATATATATATATATATATATATATATATATATACATATATATATACATATATATATATATATATATATATATATATATATATATATATATATATATATATATATATATATATATATATATATAAAATTCTAATAAACCGTTTTATTTAAGATAGACCCCTTCCCGGTTCCAAGGTCCTTTCCGATATATGAAGTAACCGGGTGGCGCGCAACTTTTGTCGTGGCTTCATTCTGTCCTGGACCTTCTTCCCGGTGCTCCCGGCGAACAGTTGCCGTCGCTGTGATCTATATATATTTTTTATTTTGTTTCAAAAGAGAAAATAATAGGTCACAAATGCTTTGTCAAGAGCCCAAGTTTTGAGGCATTCTCAGAAGACAGAGACTCGACTGGAAATCAACCACGCATCGGAAGGCCTTCCACAGCGAGAAGTGATAAAAATGTCCATAGAATCCGGTATCTTTTGCGTTCTGATCGTCAGTTGCCGGCCAGAATAACTGTGAAATAGTTGAGTTTGACTTACATAACCGTTCATCAGATTTTGAACAATTCCTCATTTTCTGGAACGTGTCATTACTGGTGATGAGTCTTGGATTCTTGAATACGACATGAAAACGAAGCATCAGGGCCAGATATGGTAGACGCTCAAAAAAAAGAATGAGCCAAAAGATCAAAAGTATGCTGATTTGCTGCAGAACGCACTAGAAAAATTCGCTTAAGATAATAATTGGTACGGATTACCAAGTGACAAGAGGGAGTTTAAATTCGTACTGCAAACGGACCAGATGTTGGCCTAACTTTCCTCCAAAGGGGAAACCAATAATATTGCCAGATCGAATGCTACGCCCCCATTTTCATTTCTCTAATTACACATCTCGTATTAACATACTCTTTCTGATCAATTCTTCTATTGGAACCTTTGGTGTGAAATACTAAACTTGAAGAGATTTATCACTAAACACCAAATCACTTTTTTGAACTTCTCGACGCACGTTTCGCTAACCATGTTAGCATCATCAGGAGATGATTTAATCTAATTCTAAAACTAAACTATGTTCAATTTATATGAAAACCCTACCTATTGAAGCTTGTAAAAATCATGAACCGGGAAGTTTTCTAAGCCTTACATTAATAATTGAAAAAGTTGACTGAACGGAATAGGTCCTTTATCTCGGTTCATGATTTTCTTATATTTTTCTATTTGAATGCTTTCATATGCATCCAAGCCCTATTATTATTAACACTTTTAATTAGTCTTAAATTGCTAATATCTATACTGTGGTCATGTTCGATTGCATGTTGGGCAACACAAGATTTTTCATTTCTCCTATATGTAACATGGGCAATATGTTCATTATGTTTTGTTCTCTTATCTTGTAAATCCCCGACTTTTCAAGTTGATATACTTTATCCTTTGGATTATCCAGAACTTCTTTTAATTTATTATATGGTTTGTACACAACCTTAATGTCCACTTTTTTCAAAATTTTGTCTAGCCCTTTTGTTAATTGGGCATCAAATGGTATTACCATGAATTTATTTCTGTTCTGATCCTTTTGAAAAGTCGAAGATTCTTTCAATATTTTTCTGAACTTATGTTTTCTAATTAATTTATCTACAATGTTCTTATTAACCATTCACTTCAGATACATCCCTAATTAATTTTAATTCTTTGTCATAATTACCTTTATTTAAAGGAAAATTAATTAATCTATTTACCATAAAATTTAAACTGGCCATCTTATTTTGGAAGCTATGATTTGAATCGTTAGGAACGTATCTCAAAGTGGTAGTGTTTTTCCTAAAAATATCACTCTTTCTCATACTCTTTCTGCACTAAACTCGAAGGGATTTACCACTAAACACCAAATCACTTTTTTAAACTTCTCGACGCACTTTTCGCTAACCATATTAGCATCATCAGGAGATGATTTAATCTAGATTTAATTTATATAAATGATATCTAGAGGAGATGATGATGTCTAGGAGATGATTTAATCTCGATTAAATCTCCTGATGATGCTAACATGGTTAGAGAAACGTGCGTCGAGAAGTTTAAAAAAGTGATTTGGTGTTTAGTGGTAAATCTCTTCGAGTTTAGTGTTTCACACTGATGGGTCCAATAGAAGAATTGATATACTCTTGCTGCTTATTTAATAATAATATTCCCACAACAGATTTATCCAAGTAAAATGACAATTATTAGAAAGAGCAAAACAACCATTGAAATATTATTTATGCCTAAAACTTTTCAAAGTAATCAGAATAAATGTCCCACAAAATGTTTCATCCTAGGTCGAATATTTATCAATGAAGATAACAGGTAAATAACATATTTCTCATATATTGTAAATCAACGACATCCATTTGAAAAGTTCTCGACCTGACAGAAATGACGCAAATCTGACTAAATGGTTATAATATTTGTCAACTATGATTCGTTAGATCACGTGCTGAGTTAGTTCCAGATGCGTATATTTAGTGACTTGTTTGACGCAATGTGATCATAATTCATTGAAGATGATGAATACTCATGATGCCAAAAAACCGCTAATAGCGTCAAAATTGTCACAAAAATCCACAATGTCATATTAAATGATCGCCGACTGAAGCTACGCGAACTTGCTGACCTACGTTTTATCAGTTTTAGCGATAACCACTGTACCTAGTGGTAACATTCTCTTCACCAACCTGAAAACATTGATCGCAAGATAAAATTCACTTCAAATGATGAGCTCAAAGCTTAGACAATAGTTTGTTTTGAAGGGTTAGATACATCGTATTATACTGATGGTATAATAAAATTGGTACATCTTTGGTCAAAATGTATTGAATTGCAAGGACTACGTCACTATATCTCGAAAATCTTGTGTTTTCTTTGTCAGGCCAAGAACTTTTCAAGCGATTATCATAAAATATTGTAATATATATTCATCCAAATATTTTAATCCTCCGCTTTGAATACATTTCGGAGACTTGTTAAACCTGATTGATTACACCGTTAATTCATATAATAAGATCTAATAATGGTATAGATTAAGAGTTCAAGGTTGGGTCTGTATACTGGATGCATTGAAACATTCCTGTTACAGCAATTTTTGCAAACCGAAATTATGTGCAGGAGGAGCACAACGTCATAACTGTTTTCTTATTGCTTTCATGCTCCATTTTAGCATATTGTGGATATTGCTTAAAGTTTACTATACAACATCCTATTTTCATCCGCAGTAATGAATTGTTTGAAGAAGGACTACATTAAATGTAATGTAATTTGAATAACCATTTTTCTTCCAGTAGTTCTATAGTCGCATTGGACCATGACCTTTAATTTGCGTCTCCACCTAGAAGCGTTTCTTGCATCTGTTTCCCAGCCTCTTACCTTTAATAATTCTCGCGCACCTTTCTTGACATTATCTTGCCATCTTATTCTTGGCCTGCGTCTACATCTGTTTCCGATCACTTGTCGTTTTAGCAGCCCTTTGGACATTTTTTTGTCTTCCATCCCTCCTACGTACCCCGACCATTTAAATCTTTGTATTTTATTGAAGTCCACTATATTTATTTCGCCATAACATACATCTGAGAGAGTTCGTGATTGTATCTGATGCACCATCATCCCTCCTTTTGAACTGGCCTCTCTATATACTTCTCTTAAAATTGTCCTTTCAGAATTAGCATTTCCTTGGTCTTTTAAGATAAGACCAACGTCACGCTTCCGTACAACTTCCGTTACAACTGGTCTGATTAATGTCTTGTAGGAGGTGTGACTATTAAATAACGAGACTGAAGCTGCTAGAGAAGAAGTAAGACAATGCACCGGCTCATTCCGCATTGTTTGTCAAGTACAGCACCCCAGTGTTAGATCATCCGCCTTATTCACCGGATCCTCGCGTCGTGCGACTTCTATCTGTTTCCTAAGGTGAAATTTGCATTAAAAGGAACAATATTTGAGTCCGTTGACGCTGTGAAAAAGAAAGCAGTACGCGTTCTGAAGGAGCTGACAGAAGAAGATTTCTGGCACTATTTGGAGTTATGGGAGATTCGCATGGAGCATTGTAGGGATAGGGGTGCACATTGAAGATGATAGTAAGTAAATATGTATGTAAGGAAAATAAAATGTTTTACAGCGTCAGTCTCATTATTTAATAGCCACACGTCGTCAATTGTTGTCTGTTTTTTGACAATTTTAGACTTGATTGTTTTATGCAGGGCATATAACACTCTATCTTCTTTAACTATTCTGTGCCAAATTTGAGAGGTGAACATTGAGAGAGTGAGTCCAAAGAGTTTCAGGAAAATTTAGTCAACATGCAGCGCTACACGGGAGAGGAGAGCTCGTTTTATGTGCGCGAGTATATTTTGATTACATTTCAATTTGTACGTTGTTCAGTAATATACAAGCCTTCCATTGATTAAGCAATGGGTTTGTAAGTTTGAGAAAACTGGTTCAACATTAAATAAACGCGTCCACGACCGTCGAAGGTCAGCAAGAACCAATAAAAACATTGAGAGACTGAGAGCGTCCGTGCGCTTACAACGAAACTTATCGACTCGAGATCGTCGGTGCTTCGCATATATTCACAAATATTTCTGCATGCACCTGTACAAGATTCAGTTAGAGTAAGAATGGAAGCCGACGGACCCTGCAGATAGACTTTTATTCGCTAACAAAATGATGAACCGATTTCCAGCAGTCGCCAACATCTTATTCTCCGATGAGGCTCATTTCCACCTTAATGGCCATTCTCCAAGAGGAGATACTTAAAATTTTCACATGCCGTTTTTTTCTCATTTTTCTGTAAATAGAGCAAATCACTTCTGTTTCCCATATGCTTTGCATTTTTTCAGTTACCTGTATATCTGCTGGGAGACTGTAGGTGTTTTATTAATTCTTCCCCTCCGTTCTTAATTATTTCTGATCGTATCCTATCGATCCCGGGAGCCCTATTTATTTTTCATAAGTTCTTCGAAAAATGTTTTCCACATCTGTTTCACCTCCTCGGGGTTTACCTGTTTCTTATCATTTTGGTCCTGACACATTCCTTCCCCAGGTTAATTCTTTTTAGTTCCCTATAGAAATTCTTTGCTTCCTTTTTATTGTAATTTTCGTGCAGAATCCTTACTTGTTTGTCTATATTTTCTCGTTTCTACCTTCTACCTGTTTGTTTGGTTTCTCTTCTTAGTCTATAGTATCCCTCTCTTTTTTGTCTCTTTAGTCTTTGCATTTTTTGCAAGCATTTTTTCTTGTGCATATTTCTTCTGATTATCGGTTCCTGGCACTCCTCATTATACCACCTGTTCCTAGGTTTTTCCGTATACGTATCCAATATTTTCATTGGCACTGATTTAGTTACAGACTTAATCTCATTCGAGTAGTTTGAATTACGATTTGCTAATAAAAATATGATTCAGTTAATGTTTGTCATTAAACTTACTGGACACTCATGTATCGAGCTTGTTGATCAGTCTATGTTTTATAAATATATTGAAACCTTGATAGAACTAATGTCTAGTGTTTTACAAATCTCACATGTTGTGTATGGTGTATAATGTTCAACATTAGGTGTTTGACTACAAAATTTTCCTCTTGAAATCCGCTGAAACATTTTTATGCATTTCAGTTTACAATATCTATCTCATATACAACATTAATTCTGTACACTCAGCACGTTTCTTTATTTTTGATAAAAAAAAGAACAAACGACGAGAACGTTTTTATTTCATAAGTTTTAAAATAAATGTTATATTCGGTTGCATGGAGTTTAAGAAAATTATTCCCCCAATTAAAAGGAGAAACTGTGTAAATATATGTTATAAACAAATATAATATTATAATTTATTAAAATCTGTTTCCTTTTTTAATAGATTCAAATCAAACTATTTCTATAGAAATAATAATTCTTTACTATTGGAATTAACTGCTACATTTATTGAACCATATTTGGAAATTAATGCAGATGAAGATAATACAAACTTATATATTTATGCGAACGATATACTTGTATATCGAAAAACTACGTTTTGGATGAAATTTACATTAAGAAATCCTCTAACCTTCACAGTTAAGGCTCAATTGATTGTAAGTGAACCGTTTTGCTTGGAAGATCTAAAAGACACTATCGTTTTAAGAGCAGGAGAAGGTAAAGAAGTAAGTATTCTAATAAAAAAGTCATTGCATTGATTCATTTACATTACTGAAAACCTTTCTACTCATTTTTACTTACCTTTTACTCCGTTTTACTCCTCCATAGTTTCGTAGAGTTTTTTAATGAAAGTTAATTTTAAATATCTACAAGTAAATCTTAAATATGGGTCAAGTATCACGCTAAATTTTAATAATACCGAATATTTTTTCTCTTTCTATTATTTGTCTTTAATTTTTTTGTTATTTAATTTTTGAACATTATGTCAATCAAATGTGAGCTATTAACAGCAATGCAACTTTGTGTCCTTTTTATGTTTTGAGCATGGATGTAATGGCGTTTCATGGAAAGTTGGAGGGATTGTGTCTTGCCCAAAAACGGGTACGAGGTTTGCTATTTAAGTATCCGGAATAATAATTAAAAACAAATATTTCTTATTGAAAATGGTTTTATTGTTATTCAAAATATTTCCCGCAATGGTGGATTGAGGCATCTCCAAAACATGCATTTTGAACGCATCAACCACTTTTTCTGGCGTGTTGAAAAATCTGGAATGTTGAAAAAATGAAAGAAATGTAAAAAAAATACAATCGTGGTGCTGCAAAAACCGTGTATAACATCTACACAGGTGACGAACCTTGGATCTATGCGTATGAGTTCAAAAGTAATTAGCAGTCGACTGTATGGGTCTTTGAAAATTAATCAAATCCAACAAAATGCTTCTCTTACTGCGATTACTCTTTATACGCCGATGATCTTAAAATGTTTGGTACTGTGATGCGGCCTTCTGACGCTGATTTAATTCAGAATGACCTTTCTAGACTGGCCAATTACTGCCGCCACCATAATCTAACATTGAATACCAGCAAATGTTAATTTATTATTTTTTCAAGGAGTACATCTCCTTTCAATTTCAATGTAATATGCAAGTGGATGGGGCGGTGTTGGGAAGGGTAGATACGATCAAAGATCTGGGTGTGATCCTCCACTCCAGGCCCTCTTTTGAACCCCATATAGCTTCGATAACGAATCGTGCCAAAAGGTCTTTGGGTTTCCTAACGCGCACTACCAGGGACTTCTCAAATATGTCTTCTCTGATCCTCCTATGAAATAGTTTGGCCAGACCGATTCTCGAATATTCATGTACTGTTTGGAATCCCTTGTATGATAAATATTCCATGGAGATAGAGGGCATTCAAAGGAAGTTCCTGAATTACATTAACCATAGATTCTTTTTTATTTTTTTTTATTTCGTATATTAGCAATCAGAATTACAATATTCTATAAGCTAATGTGATGAGCTATAGATTTAATAAAAATAGACATTATTTCAGGTATAACCAAAACTTAAAATTTTATAGCATGGAGTGGTTAGATGATCGAAGACGATGTTGCGTTGGTTGTACGATGTTGTTTTTTATTTACAAAATAATAAACAATCTAATTCACTCTCCTTGTTGTAACAGTATGATATTTCTAAATTCTTCCCCTTATTCACTGCGCAATAGGTTAATATTTAGAGTTCCCCATTATATGTCAAATTATTATAGTAACTCTCCTTTAATTAGAGGTGTCCGAACTTATAACAATTTGAGCTTGTCTGATCCAGAATTGGATCTTTTTTTCTGACAGTTTACTTAGTTTTAAGAGGAGGGTTAAGGCGATATCGCGCGATACTTAGCGATTGATGATTGTGTTGTTCTTCTTTTTTTTTCCTGTGCTCCCAAAGTATGTTCACTTTACTATTTGTATTATGACCTGCATACTGTGTCTTGCAATTATTTAGGAATTAAATGGTTTAGTTTTTTGATTTAAGTGTAGGTTAAGTTAAGCTTTGTTAAATTGTGTTATCCTGTAAGCAAATGGTCGAAGCAAATTGTTGAAGTCGAATTGTCGAAGCAAATGGTCGCTTATTTTTTTGGTATAAGTGGGCTTGTGGTTACAGTGCCATTAGAGAATCGTAGGATGGTCAATTCTGAATGGTACACAACCATTTGTTTGCCAGAAGTCTTATAAATAAGAAAAACAGTCAGCGACGTAGGATCATTCTTCATTATGACAACGGGAGCTATCGCACATCGGACCGAACAACTCAATATTTGACCGGTCAAAACATCGAATTGATGGGTCATTCATCGTATAGTCCTGATTTGACATTCAATAAAGTGTTTTTATTCCTGTGTATGAAGAATAAATTACTACATCAACGATTTTCGACGCCAGAAGAAGTGGTTGATGCGTTCAAAATGCATGTTTTGGAGATACCTCAGTCGGAATGGAAAAAGTGCTATGAAAATTGGTTTAAACATATGCGAAAGTGTATCGATCATCGCGGAGAATATTTTGAAAAACAATAACATTATTTTCAATAATAAATATATGTTTTTATTTATTATTCCGGGTAGCAACCTTCCTATTCTAATCACTTATTATTGTCGGCAGGCAAAACTTCTTGTACAATTTGAATCTTATAGGCAATACATGTACAAGTCATTCCTCAAAATTCAGTGTAAACTGAATGGAACAATTTTCAATTATGCAATAGGTCGTCGAATCGACGGTTCTGGAGACTGGTCCACATTTTATTCCACATGTGCAAAATTCGCACTGTTTTTGGATCTCTGATACGAGGTCTATCCCCAACTGTTCATAAAATTGCTCGAATAAATGATTCCTTTTTGTTTTATGAAACGTCGGGCGATTAGTATATTTTCGTCTAAAGTGAAGTTGAGTTTATTACTGAACTATTTTACTGCGTTCCTATATAGCAGTGTATATTTCTCCATAATAAAACTTGCATGTCTAAACTGTAAAAAAGGCGTTAAAACAGAATGGCTTATGGCGTTATCCATAAATTCGCGCACTGTTTTATTTAAAACATCTAAAATAAATAACACTACCTTTTACAACTGATTTTTGAAATAAACACTATTTGATTCTATGGTACAAAATAATTTCTTGGCAAATTGTTTAGTCCTTGTTCTCAGAAGCAAAGAACCCATAGAACTTCATTTCCACCTAATTTAGATAGCTGAAGCTCCCACCACTTAAATAGTCTGCTAGGGAAAAACAAACTTTTTAAAATGCGAATAGGTCGAATAGTAAAGGTTTAGGCTGTATATTATGTGGTAGAAGTTCATTTGCCAGATTCCTTGGAGCTTTTGTTTCCTTTTGGTGTGGTGGTTTAGTGCTGTCTTGTATAAAAACTCATTTTATGCGTTTTGAGTCAAGTTGAGCATACTAGCTTTATTCTACTAAACTAAATGCATAGAAAAGTATTTCTGGAATATAGACATGGTCTTCGCCACTTGTCTGAGATCGAACCAACTAGTAACTAATTCTTATTGCAAATTACAATGTGAACACCACCATTCGGACAAAAGGCACATTTTTAAACAAAATTTTATTTGTCGAAAAATAAAAACTAAAAAAATGTGCTTCTCAGCAGCATTTTCCTTCGTATTGGCTTGCTTTATTGTCCATATTTTAGTCTTTATATTTTTCTCTTCAGTCCTAGAACAAGAGTACTCAAAGCTTGGGTTGGTAGCCAAAGCTTGTTGTTCCTTGTACATTCCGTAGGTATATACAGTATGTACACAAAACTACGCTTAATCTTTGTATGAGAGTCGAAAAATTTCGCTATGACAAAGAAAACACAAAATTCCGGGGATTTTTAAAATGTTTCTACCTTGCTTTCTGCCTCCGTCTCTCTGTTATATTCTACATGGTTGATGATACTAATCATGTACTTTTACACCCCCAGGGGACCTGGTATCCAGGTTACGGGCTTGACGACCCCGGGGCTCCCTAGTCAACCCTTAAGTCAAGTTGTAATGTGATCCGTGACGAGGACTGAATGGCACCTGAGGGTTTCAGGTGTCTCTAACGGAGCCTTCAGAATACCTACCGCCCTTCCGGGGTAATTAGGGTTACCGGGGTATGGAGCACTGCCTCGGCGGACATTTATTTCTTCCCTACTCGTGGGACATATATGTCTTTTTCTAATTCAAACCCCTTTCCCCCCCTTCAGGGTCCAAAAGACGCAGGATTGTTTCGCCATTATCCAATCGCCAAATTACCTTTGACCGATTCTTTGTCATCTCTCGTCTGGGCGAGGATGCATCTTTCAAATCAGTATCTCCTTTTGTTATCCATAAACTTCTCTCAAATGCAGTGGGCTCTCTTAAAGAAGTAAAAAAACTGGGAAATGGATCATTGTTGATTACAGCAGATACCGAGAAGACGCAAATGCGCCTCTCTGAAACTGCTGGGAGACTTCCAGGTTACAACAACTCCGCACCAATCTTTAAATCTTTGCAGGAGCGTAGTTTCCTCACGGGAATTACTCTTATGCAGTGAAGCAGAAATATTGGAAAACTTAAAGGAGCAAGGTGTAACTGAAGTAAAGAGGATTCAAACAAGAAAGGATGGAGTACTATCTCCCTTCCCTAGCCATATTCTTTCCTTCAAGCTGCATTCCCTTCCAGAATTTGTTAGAGCGGGATTTCTCTCGCTCAGAGTTCGACCATACTTTCCACAGCCATTAAGATGCTTTAACTGCCAACGCTTCGGGCATGTTTCCAGCAAATGTGAGTTTCCAGCGATTTGCCCTTCTTGCGTGAAATCGTCTCATGATGATCGCCCTTGTTCCCTCCCTGCTCAGTGCATCAACTGTAAAGGAGAACATTCTCCCCGATATAGAGGTTGCCCTATATATAAATACGAAATGGAAATCCAACGCATCAGAACCACCGAGAAACTGTCCTATTTTGATGCAAAAAATCGAGTCAAATCTCTCTCCCCACCTCTAATCAGTTTCTTTGCGGCTGTAGTCTCAAAACCCAAATCAACTATTTCGTGCGGCATCCAATGTGATCTTTCGTCTTCATCCAGTTTTGTGTTCGTATCAAATTCTTCAAATTCAACTGCAAATATTACACCTCGTAGCTCTTCTTCCTCCACAAGCATCTCTTCTGCTTCCCATCCCCCCACTCTTACGAGTGATATCTCTATTACCTCCTCCCCTCTTTCCTCCTTTCCTCCTAAACCACCTCTAGAGGATGGTCTTCCCTCTTCCAAGCCACCTTCTATAGATGGCCCTTCCCCTTCCCTTCCTCCAACGCCTATTAAGGGTAGCTCTTCCCATTCTACTCATTCCAAATCCAGCTATTCTTCTCCCAAGAACGACCCCCATTTACCCTCCTCTCTTCCATCAAAAAATTCTTCTTCTAATCACCCCTCTTCTAGGGGTAGAAACTTAAACTCTTCCCAAGGTGCCAAATCAAAGGGCATAAGAAGTATTTCAAAGTCTTCAAATAAGTCTGCATCCAGCGAAGATATCGAAATTGAAAACTCTTCCTCTGGTTTCAACTATCACCCTCCTCGTTAATTTCCTCCCTCTCGGCTTCCATTGATCTTGGATTTCCTTCCTATAATCTCCCACATCCAATCTTACTCCTATTTAACTCTTACACTATTATAAAATGGAATCTGAACGGCATATCCCTTCATCGCGATGATTTGAAAATCCTCATCTCCAATTATAGGCCCTTATTCTTCTCCATTCAAGAAACCAACCTAAATTCTACCAAATCATTCAACATTCCAAAATACAACATATTCAGATCAGATCGACTAAATGCAGATAGAGCTTCAGGTGGAGTTGCTATTCTCTCGCACGAAATCCTAGATGCTGTCAAACTTCCAATAATTTCCCCTCTCGAAGTTGTCGCTATCAGATCCAACCTTGACTTTCCTTTAACTATTTGTTCCTTATACATCCCTCCTTCCGCTCCACTAGAAATTCAAGACCTGAACCAAATCATATCTCAGCTTCCCTCCCCTATCCTATTATGTGGTGATTTTAATGCCCATCATCCTTCGTGGTCTCCGCTCCGATCTAACAGGCACCTCTCTATCAAATTTCCTTTCTTTTTCCAACTTATGCATCATGAACACCAAATCCCCCACTCATATCTCCTTCCTTTCAGGCTCTCTATCTAGTATTGATCTTACTATTTACTCTTCATCTTTATTTCCGCTCTTACAGTGGTCCACACTAGAGGACACATACGGACGCGACCATTATCCTATCCTCATTCACTCTTCCTCTCCCCCCTCCTTTTCTACTCATCAACGATTACCTCACATATCGAAAGCTAACTGGTCCTTATACTTGGAAAATTTCATCCCACCTCTCTTTACCCCTCATGATCCAAACGGTAACATTCAAAGCCTCACAAATTCCATCACAAAAGCTACTGAGTCCTTCATCCCTTTCATCCCAGTTCATAATTCCCGTCCTCCTGTTCATTGGTGGACAGATTCGTGCAAATCTGCCATTAAGGCAAGGAAAAGAGCCTTAAACAGATTTCGAACCCATCCCTCCCAAGAAAAACCTTCTACAATACAAACGTCTGAAAGCTTTGGCCAGGAGAACTGTAAACTACTCAAAACGCTCCTCCTGGTCTACCTTCATAAACAAATTAATATATGGTACTACATCTTCATCCTTCTGGAGAGGCATCCGTAAACTAAAAGGCATACCACCATCAGGCATTTCGAGTCTTCTTAACAATGGAGATTGGCTATCTTCAACTGAAGACATTTCTCGTACTCTTGGCTCTTACTTCTCAAAAATTTCGGATGACTCAAACTATGATCCTCCCTTCCTTTCTCACATATCCCTCCCCAAACCAAACCTCAGTTTCAATGACCCTGACCTCTTAGAAATAAATCTCCCCTTCTCTCTCAGTGAACTAAAATCTGCTCTAAGTGTAATCCATCCGCTCCCGGCCCAGATGGAGTATCAATCCCCAAAATCCTTAACCTTCCTGACTCCGCTACCCGAATTCTGCTTCAAATATACAACGACATATGGTCTTCGCACCTTTTCCCTTCCTCATGGACTGAATCCATTCTAGTCCCCATATGGAAAAACGGAAAGCCAAGATCCCTATCATCAAGCTACCGTCCCGTCTCTTTAACCAATCACCTTTACAAAATAATGGAAATAATGGTCCTAAAAAGACTCAGCTGGTTCCTTGAGACAAACGATTGTTTATCAATTCACCAATACGGATTTAGATCAGGCAAATCCACTTTAGACCCTCTAACTGAATTTGAGAACAGCATATGGACATCCTATTCCAAAAACTACCACACTATTGCTGCTTTCCTAAACTTATCCAATGCCTTTGACATAGTGCATACGAACTCCATCATCACCCGCCTCCATACTTGGGGCCTCAGGGGCAATATTCTCTACTTCCTCTCCAATTTCCTATCTCCCAGATCTTTTAAAATCAAAGTAAATGGTCATATATCCTCCTCTTTTCCTCTTCAAAATGGAGTTCCTCAGGGATCAGTATTCAGCCCAACTCTATTTAACATCGCCATAAACTCCATATTCGACTGTGTCGACCCTCGACTATCGATTCGACTCTTCGCGGATGACATCCTAATCTTCTGTTCCGCCTTATCCCCAAGTTTGGGTGAAAGACTCCTTCAAAACTGTCTAAATTCTATTCATAAATGGTCTCTTATCACAGGATTCAAAATTTCCCCAAGTAAATCTGCTATTGTACTCTTCTGTAGAAAACGTCTCTACTCCAGAATCCATTCATTCACCTACCATAATTCACCGATCCAAACCAAACCCTCAATCAAGTTCCTGAGTATCATTTTCGACAGTTATCTCTCCTGGAAAGACCATATGAATTTCCTTAAGTCTAGGACTATCCCTGACTTAAATATTATAAAATGGCTATCACATAGAGACAGAGGCCTAAATCAATCCTCCATTCTTCACGCATACAAATCAATAATCCGTCCCAAACTTGACTATGGATGTTTTCTCTACAACTCAGCTTGCTCTACTTACTTGAAGTCTTTAGAAACCATACAAAACAACGCGCTTAGATTAGCTCTAGGAGCCTTTAAATCTAGTCCTACAAAGAGCCTCCAATGCCTCTCAACAGTTGAACCCTTGAAATTTAGACGGACTAAATTCTTACTTACATCATCATCTATGAGTAAAATGCTGTTCAGACCTCTCAAATCCCCTATCCCAGCTCAAGACTCTAAAGCTCATGGTTCCTCTTGGACTCTAGCCGAACTATCTAACTCCCTCTCCTTTTCCTTTCCTGCCTCTCTTCCATCCACCCCAACCCTCCATCCCCCTTGGCTCATGCCTCCCCATAACATAATTCTTTCTTTATCTAAATTCGACAAAGCTTCCCTTCCTCCAGCTTTCTTCAGGGCTCATTTTCGTAACATACTGACAAATTTTCCATCCTATAATCTGATCTTCACTGATGGCTCAAAATCTTCCTCTGGTGTCGGTGCTGCCACACATTCTCTCTATTTCTCCAACAAATTCAGTCTTCCCCCTACAAGCTCCATTCTATCAGCCGACCTTTTTGCTATACACAAGCCGTCACAATTTCTGGTTCTCCCATTTCCGTAGTCCCTTCTCCCAGAGATTATTATCCCATAATATCTGACAAAATCTCTAAAATCATCCAGCTCGAATGGGATCTCATAGATGATAACAACAAATTATGGCAAATTAAAAAAGACTTCTCCTCTGAATACAATTTTTCTCTTTCCAGACAATCACAAATTAAGCTTAATAGGCTTATGATCGGCCACTGTCTCTTCTCTCATCAATACCTCATGGATAGGAGCCCGGCTCCTTCCTGCCCTCTCAGTGGATCCTCCCTTACAGTTGTCCATATTCTATCCTCTTGCCCTGTCCTATCCCCCATGCGTTTAAGGTTAGGATTATCCCGCTCCATTGAGTAATTATTCTCCCATCACGCAGTGGGAAATCTCCTCGAATTCCTAAAAGAATCTGGATACTTCCATAAAATTTAATCGTCTTGACGTGACTCATGATCCCTCCAACAATTATTATTCTAGTCACTCTTGTAGTTCTTCGTCCTATATACAATTATGTGTCACCACAATCTCCTCATGTGATTTTCTCCCCGACAAGCTTCTGCTATGCAACAGCGAAAAGTCACTAAATAACGCCTGGAGCGTTGACGTGACTCAAATAAAATAAAACAAAAACATGTACTTTTACAAGGTCGAGACATATGTACATTTTTGGAATACCTTTTACCAGGAAGACCAATTTTTAATTAAGTAAAATTGTTTCTGACCATCAAATTTACTCGATTTGAATCCTTGTTTTTTGCAGTGTTATCTTCAATATATGTTTTATTCTAATAAAATATCAATTGTGCATTTAAAGATGAACTTTGGAGGATCAGATATATCACCTGAATAGTATGAAGTTAGGAAAAATTTTAATAAAATAATTAATTTGTGCAATATTCAGAAATGAAGATTTGTCTGCGATGATATTGACATGACTGTATTTTTTTCTTTGGATACAACGCCAACATAAATAGAATTGTTTCATTTATTTCGTTGATAAATATTCCAAATAAAATTGGTAAGATTAATCACTTATTGTTCACCTTGATTAAAGTCTTTGTGTTTTATATTATGATGATATTTTAGCGTTTATAAATAAAAATATTCAGTGTCTAAGTACGCATAGTTTTTTATATTAGTTAGTATATGATACATAGTTATACGATAGTTTTTGGAAATACAAACTGTATTGGTTAGGTTTGGTTTAATCAGGGGATTTTGATAAATGACCAAATTATCAGCTTGATATTCTGGCGTGCATTTAATTATGTTAGTACCATCATAGCATAATCTTAAAATGATCTTAAAATTCAAGCGGGCGCGTGGTTATTTGTTACGGCAGCGGTCGCGCGTAGCTTTAAATACCTATTAATATTTTTGGGATTTAGAAGATAAATTTAAAAAAAAAACTTGTTTATTTATCACACTTTATTTATTTAAATACATTAACTTTAAATTAGGAAATAATTTGGTAACAAAAAAAATGCCTTAATATAAAATAAAATTGAATTTATAAAATTATACTTTAGTCAATCAAGTAACAAAAAACAGTTTTTATTATTTACCTGTATTTATCTCTTAATTTTAAGTTTAATTATATGTGTATACGTTCTCTTTGGATTAGGAAACATTTTAGCAGCATAACTCTTACTTAAACGTAAACTAAAATCAAATTTATAAAATTAACAAGTTTGATAATGAGATCAATGAAACAGTAACAAAAAATGTATTTCATTGGTTACATTAGGTTTAGTTTTCTTCATCACCAATCTCTTCATCACGGTAACATGAATTGCAAAGAAATGTAGTGTGGTCTCGGGAAATATTCCTAAGACAAACTGCACATTGTGTATTGGATTGTCTCCTCTTTTTAGCAGGATATATATTACAGCTTCCTCTGCATACACTAGAACTTGTGGCTGGTTTGTTACATGAATTTCCATCACTTATTTTTAAGTGGTCCCTAATTTTCTCGGAAGGTACCGAGACCCATCTTAGCTACGGTGACCATCGTAGCTCTTCTCTCTACATACTCTTTTCCATACATCAGCTGCAGTCTCAATTCACGTAAATATTTTCACCTTTTTTCTATAACTACTTTATTTACCCTCAATATTACATTGGCGTTTATTTCTGCAATATCTAGAAAATGAAAAAAAGAGCATCGAAAATCTTGACGTCCAATACATTTTTGGCAATTTCACTAGTTGGTCCTTGCCTACGAACCATTTTTAATAATAAAAAATAGAAAAACAACGAACCTTGTTAGACGAAAATTGTGTATTGTATTTATTGCAAAAAATACCACCGCGAAGAGCATCGCACGAAATTGTTTCGACGTCGGGCGTGTAAATAACTCAATGTTTATGCTACGACTAAAACAAATGCTATCTGTGCGTTATGGACCACGCACAGAAGGGGGGGGGGGGGGGATATATTCTTATCTACGTGGTGAGCCTATTATAAAGCTGCGTCAACATCAATACAAATTTGCGTTGTGCGGGCTATATGTATTGTATATGGTGTGCCTGCACGGCAATGTAGACGCTCTGACACACAAAGTTACAGACAAATATTGTGGCCGCACAACACGCACACGAGCCATCTATTCTCCCCCAGATAATTCAAACAAATTGTTTCAGTAAATTTAACACACTGGTGTGGACCCAGCTTAAGAGGCTACTAAAGATGGGAAATACGTGTGAAGTAGATGTAAGATGTTATGACTGAAAATATATCTCAAATGCGACGATTCGGCGTCGCAGGATCGCTTGAAGTTAAAAAATACTAAATTATCTTGGTTACAAATCTTAAGATAGAATATTCTGTGTTGTAAATTCAATAAAGGTTTAACAGTGTTAATCAAATTATTTTCAACTCAACGTTAAGGGTAATTTTCAAAGTGGTAGAAATATTTAAAAAATAGCGATAGCTAAGAAATGATAAGCATAAAGGTTTAAATGCAAAATTTAAAAATTTCATTAATAATACTTACAGATAATTTTACCATGTTTTATTACCTATGAAATGGTACAAAAATGGGCAGCCCACGTATATGGCGTAATGAAGGACAGTAATTTTAAAGCTGGAACATCAGATAACGCTCAAAAAGATTCAAAAATAGCTCAACAAACTGAAAAATCTGTAGACGAATGCAACAAAATTTTAACATTAAATAAAAAGTTATTAATTCACTACCATGAAGAATTTAAACAGGTAATCTAATAATATATTCATTTTTATAGTCTTTAATAATAGTTCTTTTGACAACTAATCTATTACTGGTAATCTAGGTCTGATCTTGGAACCTTGTTTTCGGCATCCCTCGTTTTCCTCATCCAATATGGTCACCAGCTGAATATTATTTTTCTCAAGGGATCGTCCTTTTTCTTTCTTAGGACATATGCAGTCAATTTTAGGCTGTTAATTTTCACGATTATACTCAATTATACTCGAGATCTTTGTATCTAGAGTATAATTTAAAATTATGCCTCCTATCTTCCTCTAAAATCTGTTTTCACATGGTGCATCATATATTTTATTCATGACTTTCATTTCAAAACACTCTAACCATTGCTCTTCTCTCGTAGTCATGGCTCAGGTCTCTGGCCTATAAATTAAGACCGATTTTATGAGTGTTTTGTGCGTTATAACGTTTATCCGTAAGTTTTTAGATGTGAATTGGGACGATGTTCTTAAGGAGACTACCGCTCGTTTAACTTCCGCTTGGATGTTATTATTGTAGGTTTGGTCCAATCCAAGGTAAATGGACATATCTACGTCTTCAATCTCATACTCTCTCATTTAGAGCAGATTTCCATTCGTGATCTAGCTCAAAAACTTTTTTGACAAGGATAATCGGAAATATATCAGAAAATTACAAAGTGTAACAAGTACACATATTTGAATCAATCTGAAAATAATCTGACTTTATAGTAGTTCTTGAAGACAAAATCTGATACACATTTTGCTTGTTTGTCTTTATATTTCTGTATGCGATTCCAAAAAAATGTGGGAAAAATAAACAGTTTAAAACATCTTGCTTTTATCATGTAGTAAGGTACTATTTATATAGTACCAGGCTAAGCAGTATTCTTATGGTTTCGTTAAAAGTTCCTAAACCACGTCGTTTCAGGTAATTATCTGAGTTTAAAAATGAACGAGCTATTGTTAAAAGAAGCAACTTTTGTATTGGAATTTTCTATGTGAAACACTAAACTCAAACTCTTTTTTTTAAGTTCTCGACGCACTAAACTTGAAGAGATTTACCACTAAACACCAAATCACTTTTTTGAACTGCTCGACACACGTTTCGCTAACCATTTTAGCATCATCAGGAGATGATTTAATCTAATTCTAAAACCAAACTATGTTTTATTTATATGAAAAACCCTACCTAACGAAGCGTGTATAAATCATAACCGTAAAGTTTACTAAGCCTTACGTAAATAATTGAAAAAGTTGACTGAACGGAATAGGTCCTTTATCTCGGTTCATGATTTTCTTACATTTTTCTATTTGAATGCTTTCATATGTATCCAAAGCCCTATTATTATTAACACTTTTAATTAGTCTTAGATTACTAATATCTATATTGTTGTCGTGTTCGATTGCATGTTGGGCAACACAAGATTTTTCATTTCTCCCATATCTAATGTGGGCAATATGTTCTTTATCTCTTATCAATATGGATCTTTTTGTTTGCCTAATATACCTTCGATCACAGTCTTGACAAATAATTTCGTAAATCCCCGACTTTTCATGTTGCTCTACTTTATCCTTTGGATTACTCAGAACTTCTCTTAATTTATTATATGGTTTGTACACAACCTTAATATCCACTTTTTTCAAAATGTTGTCTAGCCCTCGTGTTAATTGGGCATCAAATGGTATTACCATGAATTTCTTTGTGTTCTGCTCCTTTTGAAAAGTCGAAGATTCGCCAAAAAAAAGTGATTTGGTGTTTAGTGGTAAATCTCTTCAAGTTTAGTGTTTCACACCAAAGGTTCCAATAGAAGAATTGTTCGACGCACGTTTCGTTAACCATATTAGCATCATCAGGAGATGATTTAATTTGAAATAAATAATAAAGAAGCAAGTTTAAGTTTTCGTGGACTGGATTGGATACTGCCGCTTCTATTGTGATGAGGACATGAATAAGTGGATTTGAAGATCAGAATTATGCGGAAATATGAGGGCTGCTATTTATATATCCGGAATTGGTAACAACGCTGTTGCTAGACACCATCTGACATGGTATGTTGACTGTATACGACCTTTGAACTTTTTGCCATACAGACGCTATTTTTGTTGTTGTTAATGGGATTAACTCGTGAGAATTTTCACTGGTTTTCACTTTCACATCACTGGTTTAGTTAATTCAATCATAGCCATCATTCACTCATGGACAAATTTAAAGAAGTTCTTCGAAAATTGATTATTATGCCAGAAAACATCGATACTGTGCCCGATGATGTAAAGAAATGCTCAAAAAATACAATTATGGTGCGTCAAAAACCGTGTATAACATCTACACAGGTGACGAATCTGGTATCTATGCGTATGAGCCCGAGAGTAAACAGCAGTCGACTGTATGGGTCTTTCAAAATGACCCAAACCCAACAAAAGTTGTTCGCGCAAGAAGCACTTCGAAGCAAATCGTCGCCTGCTTTTTTGGAATAAATGGGCATGTAACTACAGTGCTACTAGAAAAGAGTAGAACGGTTAATTCGAATGGTACACAACCATTTGTTTGCCAGAAGTCTTTGAAGAAATAAGAAAAAATTATTTAACTGGTCAAAACATCGAATGGATGGATCATCCGCCTTACAGTCTTGATCTGGCACCCAATGATTTCTTTGTGTTCGGGCCTGTAAAGAATAAACTACGTGGTCAACGATTTTCGGGACCAGAAGAAGAGGTTGATGCGTTCAAAATGCATGTTTTGGACATTCCTCAATCGGAATTGAATAAGTGAATGGAATGGAATCTATGAAAATTGGTTTAAACGTATGTAAAAGTACATAAATAGCAACCACCGTACGAGGTTTTGGTCACGGTAGAAGTATCCAAGGATGTGAAGAATTTCATCTTAGATTGCTTGCTATGCGAAATCGACATGAAAAAAAAAATAGAATACAACTAAAACTGAATGTAACCTGAGGAAATGGAAAACTGAATGGAACTCTATTTGCTTCAGTAGCTTTTGTAGTGGCTTTATGTAGTGGCGACACTCGACTAGGTGGTAATTTTTCCAGATTTATCGCCATTAAAACATATTTGGCATAGCACGTGTTGAATTCTTGAGTGATTGTCCTGGACACTAGTAACTTTGAACGAAGTGAAGCATGCGTTATGAAGCATGCGCTTGGTATATCTTGGCACAATATTAGATAATTTAATTTGACTCATGTTTTGTACTGAACAGAGAAAGTGACCGTGGTGGGTTTACTCATTATTAACTTTTTTGTATGAAATGTAATTTCTTGATTTTTTTTACATAGAAAAATCAATGGACCAAATTTTAAAAAAAAATTCAGTCACGAATCACGAGTCACGAATGGAAATCTACTCCAAATTGCAAACCTGCTCCTACTTCTCCTGGCCTCTGGGAATGACGGTCGTGTTTGAGGTTATACTGTCATGTTAAAGGCTTGGACCGTAGGCCAGTGTGGGTTAGCAGATTTTGGATCATGTTAGTCTGAGGTCTCCGCCTTGACGTGTTTCCAAATCTGACCCTCCCAGGAGCATATGCTAAAGACGGCATAGCTCAAAGCTTAATTGCCCTAATCAAACGCCTTTACCACAACAAGGTCTGATTCACAAACGGGTCTTCGGTATATATGACATTATTTTTGTCCCATTAGATCTTTTGAATTGAAATAATATATTGGATATAATCATCGACATCATCAACTTAATCAACTTGTAATTAATAAAAAAAGTATTTTTCTAAAAATTACCATTTGCTATTTCTCAAATGGTAACTATTTAGTTCTTCAAATGTTAAGTCGAAAAAAAAGTTTTCAAATAGGTAAAATATTAGTCAAAATTATCTTTGTTGAAAGATCCTATAATTAGTTATATTATAATATTTTGCTTCACCTGTCGAAATTTTCCATATGATTTAGCTAACTTTGAGTAAGCTCAAATCCAATTTCTTTAACTACAGGATAATTTTATAACTATAACCTTCCTGAATTGCCATTTTATAATTTCCTTCCTTATTTAAAGAGAGAAGAGATCTAAGAGATTTATCACTAAATACCGAATCACTTTTTTAAAGTTCTCGAGGCACGTTTCGCTAACCATGTTAGCATCATCAGGTGATTTAATCTAGATTAAGCCATCCCCTAGATATTCATCATCTCCTATAGATCATCTCCTGATGATGCTAACATGGTTAGCGAAACGTGCGTCGAAAACTTTAAAAAAAGTGATACGGTGTTTAGTGGTAAATCTCTTTGAGTTTAGTGTTTCACACCGAAGGTTCCAATAGAAAAATTGATCTTCGTTACTTGTTTTAGGTAGTGCCTTTACATGTCCATATTTATTACCCTCATATAACAGTGAAACCAATTCACCTTAAATTCGCATATGTTTTAATTGGATGTACTGAAATGGCTTCAATTCGTGTATTTAATTTAACAGGTATGCTGCAAGGACTGTAATAGAGTTTTCTAATAAGACTGTTAGAACTTTGAAACGTAATAGCGGTAACGATGATATATAAATGTCATTCGTAGACGGCTGTGTTCAATATATTGTATCAATTCACCATGAAAAGATACACTCTTTTCCGACGAGACGAAGCGCCCATGAAAACCCTCAAGTGATTCCTCTTATCCTCATCAAGTGTATTGCATGGTTAGATTTTTCGGCTGAAGGACTTAGGAACTTATTTTATTGAAGACGATAGCGGAAATCATGTTGCTGTTAATGATGAAGGCTATAGGAATATGTTAACAAAATATATTTGGTTTGGACTGATAAATGTGGATATATATTAAGCTAATTAAAAAGTTCGCGGAGCGACACTAACAGAGCAGTAAAAGAACTATATAATCTACTACATTTTGAAGTTTCATCTTTCATATGAACATATGTGAAGGTTCGAGTCGATCTGTCAATTCAATCGTACCAAAACAGCTTAAAGTAAACGTATCAGTATTATTTTTTAAAATGGAAAATACTGAAAATCGTACACTGATTAAATTCTTTGTAAAAAAAAGATTTAAAGCAATTGGAGTTCAGAGTAAAATGGCAAATGTATTAGGGGAGTCTGCTCCTTCAAAAACAATGGTTTGTAAATGGGCAGGTGAGTTTCAACGTGGTCGTACAAGCCTGGATGATGATCCTCGTTGTGAACGTCTAATAGGTGCAACTACTGAACAAATAATTAATTCGATACACGATATAGTTATGGATGACAGACAATTGACTGAAATTGACTGAATTGAATGAAATGGCTGAGGGCATGGACTCTCAATTGAGCGGGTGTTTCATATTTTAAAAAAGGAATTGGATTTGGGAAAGCTATGTGCAAGATGGGTGCCGCATTTGTTACATTCTGATCAAAAACGACTTTTGGATCTCTTTCGAAAGAATAAAACATTTTATTAATGTCGTTTTGTAACTATGGATGAGACTTGGGTTTACCACTATGGTCCTGAACTTTCGACAACAAACCGCAAACTGAACCGAGCTCGGTCGTTCAGCTTCGAAGCAGCCCAAGTGGTCAAAATTGACCAAAAAGGTAATGGCATCAATTTTTTGGGCTGCAAAAGGCATTTTGTAAATTGATTACCTTTAAACCGGTAAAACAATAACAGGGCGGTATTACTCAAACCTTTTGGATCAGTTAGATGTAAAAATTCATGTTCAATTTATCAGAAAAGACCTGGTTTAGCGAAGAAAAAAAATGTTTCATCAAGATAATGCACCGGGTCATAGAAGTGTTCTTGCACTGGCCAAATTTAAGGAGTTACATTAGGAATTGTTGGAGCATCAACCTTATTCGCCAGATCTGACCCCCTCCGACTATCAACTGTTCTCAAACCTCAAAAAAGGCCTACGTGGCAAGTGTTTTTCGTCAAATTAAGAAGTTGTAGCAGCTGTAGATGAGTATTTTGAAGGACTTTCAGAAAATCACTTCGGACAATCACAGAATCACAGAAGAATAAAGTCATTTTTTCAACTATAAACTTGTTTTATCATTTTCGCTCCGCGAATTTTTCAATTAGCCTAGTACAATGTTTTCTTTCAACAATACAGTGAGACTTGTCACATCTATTTATTCAAAAAAAGTTCTCTGAACGCGTTATTTCGTGAAATCGTAATATCAACTGGCCACCAAGATCATGCGGTCTTATTTTTTATGGAGTCATGCTAAATCTCTGTTTTTTTTTTCGGGGTTTACAGAAATACACCCCGAACAATTTTTGACCTTAAACGAAACATTCAGGTCACCATTAAATATAAAGCACGGGATATTTGTGCATTCTGGGTCTCCAGAATGCATTCGCCCAGACGACACCGAGGGGGAGATTTGAACCATATTATTTTCAAAACATAATGCCTTTATCTGTTGTTTAAGATATAATAAACATATCCGGATTATCATTTGTATTATTGTTTGTTATTAACTCATTTTAAAGTTCTGATACTCTTATTAGACACAAGCCTTTATACGTAAAGAGCGGACTATAAAATTATAATTTTCAGGTTGTAAAATTCTATTCGAAATATATAAAACTACTTCCACTCAAGAAATTGTTGTAAATCCACCTCATGGAGAAATTGAGGAAAGTACAGGAGACAATTTCAGTTTCAGAAATATTTCAATATATTTTACGCCAACGTAAAATGTTAATTTGTTGTTGCTTTACGTTGTTTAATTTATTTTTATTGTTTTCAGACAAAGCAGAAATTATCAGGAGTGTATAAGAATAATAACAAACGTGCCTCAATATTATATCGATGTCCCAATAAAAGGCACTGGATCACGAAATGAAAAGTTTGATACAATTTAACAATTATATACATTAATATTTTTATTCCATTTTTACAAAATTTGGATAACTATAATTTACTTATGATATGCTAAATCGGAAATACAGTCAATTACCAATATGGAAGAAAGAAAATTAAATTCTTGAAATATATGATATTTTATATAAGTTATTTTAGATATTATTTTACAAAATCCAGAATAAAGTGTTTTATTAAAAGTCAATGTTTTAGTTAGAATTTTCAGTGTCTATGTTCTAAAACATATCCCTTAATATTAAAACTACAACAATTACATTCATACACTACACACACACACACACACACACACACACACACACACACATATATATATATATATATATATATATATATATATATATATATATATATATATATATATATATATATATATATATATATATATATATATACATTACATTCACTTTGCTGTCTTTCACGTACGGTGTGAAACCTTACTCAAGTACGTACTTATTTTCTGCCATTTTAAAACACAGCCAAATAGCACAATATCAAAACTTTACGCGTGTGAAGTAAATAATTATTTGGTTTTACAATGTAATGCAACCTAACGCCAAAATAGGGACGAACTTTTGCTTCGATCCAATATGTAGTATTTCGACAGGCAAAAGTATAAAATTTAATAAGACGTTGCCTCTCAGTAAAGCCACTTAAGGCTGGGTAAGGCCGGTAATAGTACAGGACTAGTCTATTATTGTACCCTTTAGGGGGTATTGACCAGGGTTCTCTAAATCCATGTCCATTATTTGATCATTTACTGTAACAGCTCGTTCATCTTCATCTTCAAAAAAATACGGTCCAATGATACCCTCAGCCCAAAAACCGCACCACGTGACACGTTGAGCATGCATATATATACCATATATATACCATATATATATATATATATATATATATATATATATATATATATATATATATATATATATATATATATATATATATATATGGTATCAGAAAGTACTCTCCTATAATACATAAATTAAAAGAAGCTAACTGGATATCTATGGCAAAAAGACGAAGAGTGCACACGATCATTCTATTTTATAAAATAATTTGTAACAAATGCCTTCCATATCTCATTCACGGATTAACGTACCGAACCATTGTCGATAATTTGAATCTTAGGTTTGGGGGCCTCATATCGCTTCCTTCACATCGATTACAAATTTTTAAGAGATCAAACTAAAGAAATTATCACCAAACTCGTCTAAATATAACTATAAAATGAACGTCGGATAATGTATCCTCCAGCATAAAAAATTAAAGACTACAAAGAGCTAGAAATGGAGAAATTGATTGTTTGGTTTCGTTTTTCTGTTTGTGAGTAGATGGTATTTTTTCTTTTTTTTTTATTATGTCTCTGTTACTGTTAGTGTTAACTCATTTATTGGTACTATATTGATCAATAAATTCTAAAAATTATAGACAAATTGTATATACTCGGTTATTTCAAATATGTTGAACTAAGAAAAAAAACTGGAACTGGACTAGATATTTTTTAAATGCCTTCAGTTCCATTTTGCGTATCATTAATAGATGTTACCTGACTAATAATGAATTTATATTTTTTTATAATTATTATAATTGTATTGTTGTATATTTGTGAGTGATTAGTGATTATTTTACATAAAAAAGGAGCACAGGAAAATTTAAGGAACTACCGTCCAATAAGCCTTCTATCAGTAATGTAGCATCACAGAAGGGTACAACGAATACACCATCCTACTGAGCTTGGCTTTTATAACCTACCAGAAAGCATTTGATTCAATCTCAAAGCAGGTCATAATGGAGTCATTGCTTAGCCAGAGGGTAGAGAAAGCATATGTAAACCTATTGGAATCGATATATGATGAAGTTATACCGACAATTCACCTAGATGATCTCGAAATTGGAATTAATGTAGAGTAAGGTATACGGAAGGGTAACGCAATATCGCCTGTTCTTTTCTCGCACTGCCTTGAAGAAGCATTCCGTAATCTGAATTGGGAACAGGATGGTATAAAGATCAATGTTACAAACTTAAACCATCTTAGATTTGCAGATGATGTCGTTCTCCTTTCACAAGACCCAGAGGAGTGGCAAAGACGCATACAAGAGCTGCAAAGGGCTGGCGAAGCATTTACCTTAAAAATAAACCTGAAAAAGAGTCAGGTTATGTTCAATAAATTTGCTGAGGGCAGAAGAATTTCAGTTTTAGAAAAGGATTTGGAGATTCTGGACGACTTTCAGGATTTCAATGGAGGGGGATTCCGTCCGGGAGGTGGAACGGCGTGTTAAATGTGGCTGGCAGGCATTTGTTAGTCTCAACATAGTGTTTAAGAGCAAACTCCCACTTTGCCTGAAAAGAAAAGTCTTCGATTAGCACGTCCTGCCTGTTATGACAAAGGGAAGTAAAACCCAAAGTAAACCTATTTACATTTTTTTTTACTATTTAACACTAGCGACTGAAAAAATAACTTGCAACTTAATAATTATCAGAAATTAATAACGGAACAATTTTAATACTAGTTTTGGAAAAAAAATATAACAATGGTAAGGATTTGAACCCCAAAGTACAAGTCGGCACGCCATAAAAAGTTTAAATTGATGCCGCGGACACACTTGAGATGGCGTCACCGCTTAACACATTTCCCATCGTCTCTTGCAGTATTAGAATACCTTGTTATATATTATTTTACTTTCAAGTGACTAGATTATTTAATTACTGAAACTGAAAAGTTGTCAATGTGCGGCTAGCCTTAATGTTCTACAATAGGTGAAAAAGTTTCATTAAAATGAAATCCATCTTCTTGAAAAATCTCAAACAACTAATCTCGTTCAATAGTTTACATTATTTTTACTATAGCATTTCTTTTTGAACACCCACTTTTAGTTAACTATTGTCCCTTTTTCTGGAGTATCAACTAGTTTGCACGTGTCGTTCTTTTGAAATGATTCAGTTTCTTTTGTGGCTAGCCTCCGTCACTGTCATTGTTTTCGAAATCACTTTTACTTGTGCTCATATACACATAACAATCTTAAAATTTCTTAAGTTATTTCTCGGGGTGTGATTTCCTAAACTTTTCAGGTATTTTCGTGTTTGACACAATAAAATCACTGTCTTGTTCAAATGTAACTTCTTTTGAACTCAATTCTTCTATCGAACCTTCATTGTGAAACACTAAACTCGAAGAGATTTACCACAAAATACCAATTTTTTAAAACATCTCGACGCGCGTTTCGCTAACCATGTTAGCATTATCCAGAGATAATTTAATCTTAATTAGATTAAATTATCCAAATAAATAAATGCAGTTAAGATTAAATTATCTTCTGATGGGCGAAACGCGCGTCAAAAAGTTTAAAAAAGTGATTTTGTGTTTAGTGGTAAATCTCTTCGAGTTTATTGTTGTTTTGAACTGTGAGAAGACTCACTTGCATCTTTAATATGTGGTTTCATTTCTCACATTAAATCCTAGTTTTCCACTTCTTGATTCTAGTTAGTAACACCAAAATCAAAGTGTTCTTTTAATTTATTTTTGTTTATGTTCATTTTGTTCACATTTTTATTAACATGTTCTAAAAATATATTTTTTTATAAGTTTATTTATAGAAACAATAATTTAGATTTTTTAACATGTATTTCTTCCATTATAATAGTTTTTATTTAATATCAATAATGTTTCTTAAAAATATGTACTTGGAAGTTAATTGTTATTCACCTATATAAGAAAAACGCTATTCAGCAAAGAAGTTTACAAGACTAGATATTTTTCAAAGGAAGATTTAATCTAAAGCCATAAATGTGTATTTTTCAGCAGAAGCACTTTATGGTAAAATACACTCGTACGATGAAATATTAATATAATTAATTTATTTTTTTAACAATACGCTCATATATTTAAATAAAACTACATTGTAGTAACACTATTCCTTATTATTTATATAATTACCGCAAAATGTTGCAAAAGAGATACAGTTTTATCCATAAAATAATTTTATTTTATGGATAAAAGTATGGCATACGTATGATTTTAATTGGTTTGATGGTGATCAACTGCCCAGTTTTGTTAGCGACTCACTACAAAATGAATTAGGTAATTTACTTTCACTTTAAATTATTTTTATATGTTGGTAGCTATTCGCAACCTCATTAAATTATTTATCTTTACAGAGGAGCCAAATGACGATGAACATGATGGTGAAGATGAATTGAATATTCAATATGAATGTGAATTTGATGAGGGAAGTAGAAACTCGAGCAACGAAGACAATGAAGATGAATAGTTGATAACATAATAGGTAATATTTTTTTAATCATAATTTGTCAACTGTAACATTTTCAATAAAAATTTTCATAAAAAATAACCATAAAATTATTTACACGCCTATTGTTTTCAATTTATTGCATCTAAATATCAGTGAATGAACTATATTTATTTAAAATTTTAATCAAGCTCTATAAATAAAATAACCCTCATTTCAATTGTCTGTCTTATAAAGCCATGTAGTGTTCTCACTCGCATTAATGCGCACGAATAATGCCCTCACGCTCGCACTCACAGGGGAAACTTTAAGGAGTCTGGGGGAATAATTGGCCCATCGGATTGGTCTGGCTGCTTACAAAGAGTCTTGAAATAGTACCACGAGTAATATATGTCAAATGAAGGCTTGCTAAAATTACGTAGTTTACCTAATTTTTAAATAATCTTTATAACGTCTGGCGGAAGTAATGGCCCACGGAAATGGTCTTGCAATAATAAATATCAATTTTATGATATTTGATAATATGATAATATTCTTAAAAGCATATTTAAATATGAACCTTTCTACTTTAAGGTAGATGAGTACGGCTTTTATACACCTTTAGTTCGCGCTACTGTGAAAGGGTCCCGCTTTCGAGCTAGTAAGTACGCATACTGTCTTAACTACATAGTAGACTAGAAATCCTCAAAATTTCACCTTTGCTAAAATGACGTAGGTCTGGGGGACCTGGGATCTTCGACTATATGTTAAATGTTGCTCTGAAAAATTGTTTATTATGATAAATGCTAGAAGGGCGGCGCCCCAACCTCACGAGCCGCCACTGCTGAAGATAAATTATGATGAAAATTTTCCTCACTTTCATGCCTTTTTTTAATTCAATTCAATTCTTGAATTAAAACTAAACCGATAAAACATCAAACGTGAAGTATAATGAACCTTCACCATTTTGTCATAAGCAGCATATCAAGAAAAATAAGACATTTTATATGTCCTGTAAAAATCGCATGTGTGCTATATAAACCAGATATGTGTCTGATAATGAAAATAGTTGATTTTACCCATGTATATAATATGTTTGATCATTAATATTATTAAAGCAATGTTAACCAATTCTATCTCTTGTATGTGTTCCAGGTAGAAAACTGATGTTTTTTAAAAGCAATATACGTTTCGTTAAAAACAACTAAATCATAACAGAAAATAGCTTTATGTGATCTGATTTCTGGGCAATATTAACCTAGCATGGCCGCAAAATAGCCTTTGTTACTGATGCGGCCTTACTATCTCAAATTCTCTACCTCTAATATCCAGCAGTTGCTTGAGAGTTTTTTTGTCCTTTTATGATTCTCCTTGGCATTCCACTTTAGCATTCTCGCCACGTGTCCCATCCCCGTCTGAGTCGCTGAACTCTTACATAGTCTACAATATACAGATTTTTGTATAACTTGAGTTCGAAGTTATACCTGATCCTTCAATCTCCATTACATAGGCCAGCAGTTGTGTTGGTGCCGGAGTATTTGGAGTTGATTTAATATAAATTTGATGCCCCGAATTCAAATATGGCCTTAATTTTTGGCTACTAGCTCAAATTTCTAAGATAAAAATTTTAGTGAAATATAAGTTAAATCCATGGATCAAATAAAAAACTAAACACAGAATTTTTATTATTATATTATAGAAATATTATTATATACAAAGAGAGAGGAAAAGTCATCGATAAAACCAACTATAGCCTATTTATTGAAGAATGAAACTAAACTCAAACATATTCACGCATATTACACGTAATCGTTACAGGACCGCACTAAGAACTGTCCTCTTTTTGGGCTTTTTTGGAACTTCATCAGCTGTGTCCGTATCAGACATTTTATGGAAACAAAATACAATTATTAATAAATCGAATGCAATTTAATAAATGAAAAAACTCAGGGCAGTGTATGAATTACTGCCGCCAACCCTGTGTTTCTATCGAACGTCAAGCTGCCTATCATCTGGGTTTTCACTGATGGTTTAAATCGGCTCGACTGATTCCCACCAATACCAGGGGCGCTCAGCGTGGAGGAAATATGATTTTCTCTTGTCCAGCTAAGGGAGCGTTAATGACATTCTTTTCCCCAACGTCCATGTTTTCTCTCTTAGGCTACTCTTTTCTAATCCAGAGGTGTGTTTTGTCTCTATTATCCCAGAGGCACAAGAAGCAAGGATATTTGGTAGATGGACACCTATACTTAAATGTATTGAATTGAAAAAAACGGTTATAGATAAGTGGATGTATCTAAAAAGGTAGAGTAGATAGAGAAAAACGTATTTCATATTTAGATTTAGCGCTCCAAATATAGCCAAAGTCAGTTCTAAAATCCTAGGCACCAAATTTTTCAGAGTACTCTTCTTTCAAATAATGCCAGTATCTCTTCTGATTTCTTTGTGAGGGTCCACGTCTCGCAGCTAGTGACTACTGGCAGAATGAATGTTTTAACTTTTGTGTTTCGTTGTATAAGTTTAGATCTTTGAACAGACCGCAGAAAGTAAATTTTGTTACCTTTCACAGTACGATTTTTGATATCTTCTGTAATGTTGCTACTTTCGCTACATTCAATCACAAGTTCAATGTTATCATCGTCGAACAGGTTTGTTAAACAGGATCAGTGTCAATCCATTCTCCAGGGGCAAAGCTTCCGATATTAATTTTTCCTTATAACATTATTATTTATCTATCTATTTATCTGTTTTAGTCATATACTTTACTAAAATATATAATTATATCACTATTTGAATAAACTTTTGTGCTACCTCACAAATAAACTTCTAAAATACATATATTCTATCAGCAAGATGACCAAAAATTGTTGTTAATGTTATTGTTAATATTTTGTTGATAATGGTGGTTGTGGTTTCTATACGATTGTTCGGAAAGTACTGTTGATTTTTTACAACAAAAAAATCGATTTGTTTAATTAACAAATCAGTTTTACCATCTCCCACTGTTACGTAAATGGAGTATTTAGTATAACAAGCATACACAATGTTTTACATGAACATTTAGACGTAAAAAAAAATGTGCGCGTTGAATTCCGCTCAAAAAAAAGCTCGTGTTGATTGGTGCAAAGAAATGCTCAAAAAATATAATCGTGGTGTGTCACACAGGTGACGAATCTTGGATCTATGCGTATGAGCACGAAAGTGTCATTCAAAATGAACCAAACCCAACAAAAGTTGTTCGCGCAAGAAGCACTTCGAAGCAAATGGTTGTCTATTTTTTTGGGATAAATGGCTACAGTGTCTCGCGGAACGGCCAATTCTGAATTGTACACAACCATTTGTTTGCCAGAAGTCTTTGAATGTCAATGATTTCCTTTTCTTCCCTTCCGTGAAGAATAAACTACGTGGTCAACGATTTTCGACGCCAGAAGAAGCGATTGACTCGTTCAAAATGCATGTTTTGGAGATAGTTCAAACTGGAATGGGGAAAGTATATCATCACGGAGAGTATATAAAAAAACAATAAAACCATTTTTAATCATAAATATTTGTTTTTATGTATTATTCCGTATACCTAAATAGCAACCCTCGTTTAAAAAAAAACTGACATCGTTTATACTTCCGGTCGAGTGAACAGTCAGTACTTGTTGGGGAGTGAATCATAATTCATACACAACTAGGTAAATATTTCGAAACAACGCCAAACGATAATTTTATATTTCGGCAAGACAATGCTCCTGTGTATACATCTCGGGTTGTTGACGAGTATTTTCAACGGGAGAATATCCGCATTTTAGACAGGCTAGCAAGACCGTTAGATCTAAATATCATCGAAAATATTTGGATATAGTTAGAGCGTATAATTTTAAACTCAAGAAGAATTAAAAAAGACTATTGAGAAAGAATGGGTCAGACGTCCTCAAAATAACATCAAGTGCCTTTACGAAACTCTTCTCAATCGAATGAATAGTTAAAAGGTTTAGAGAAAGGAGAGGGGTTCACAGGTTAATAATTTGTAATTATAAATTCTTTCAATAAAGTAATTTTGGAAAAAAAATCATTCTTGTAAGCATTTCATATGTAATATCCCTCATCGATATCAGTTCATCTGGTATATTTTTCGGTAAGTAAATAAGTTATTAAATACAAGAAGGTATTTACCATCTAAAAATACCAAAAAACAGATATGTGTTATCTTTCTGTCCAGTACTTTATTCTCTTTTAAGTTATATTGCACCTCTACTTCTAAACAGGTTGTTGCGAATATGTTTTAGAAAGAGACAATTAATACAATGAAAATATATTTTATTTATACTTTGTTAAAACATGCAATAAAAAACCCAACACTATCCAATTCTTGATCAGGTCCAAATCTTTGAACTTTTAATCTGTCTTCATCACTTAAAGTAGTACCATACCATCCAGGCCCTCCTAAATATAGGCTTGGTTTGATAAGAGTTAAACAAGGGAACTTTTTCAGTGCCCATGCAACTATGCCTTCATTTTCAGCTAATGTTATAGTACATGTGCTGTAGACCAACGTTCCTTCAGTTTTTAATAGATGTACAGCCTATAAATTAATAGTTAATCATATACTATAGTACAGTTATATGATTATTAGTAATCTTTATTGCTTCACATATTTTTTTTGTTAATAAGCTATCGATATTAATAGGCATTAAACTACCCCAATGTTAAATATAAATGGATAAATATATATAGTGAATAATTTAATTATTATACTGAAGTTATGTAAAAAGAAACTGTGTTTTTGTAATCAAAGGAAGAAAATATTACAAGATATATTATAGTAAATTATTCAAAATTCCTCAGGAACAACAACATAATGTCCAATATGACTAATGATCACTTCAGTTTTCATTCTTTTTTTCAAAGATATTCTGGAATATCAAAATGATTTTCACCGGAGACATCTATGATATACTGATTATCTCAGATAGACTAGGATTGTGCCCATTGTGGACACTGGATTGTGGCCAGAAGATTGGTCGATCAACACTTATACCTCAATACAAAAAAGGGTTTAGAGAGGAATCCGCCTTATCGCTCGCATTCCACATGCAAGTAAAATCCTGCTTCGCATTATCAACCAATGCAGAGCTGGTTGGATTCTTTTGACGAAAAGGTACACATGAACAGATATTTAACATTCGACAAATAATCGACAAAGTCAGAGAAGTCAACCATCCTGTACACCTCTGTTTCCTCGATTATCGAAAGGTGTTAGATAGACAAAATGGGAGAAATTATGGTAAATTCTGCGAGAAATGGGAGTATTAGACCACCTGATTGTCTTAATTTGTCATCTATACGAAAAAAACAGAGCAGTGGTGGAAACATCGGTGGATGCATTCTGTCGTCAATTCTATTTAATTTCAATTCAATTTGTGGTAAATATATTAAGCTTAAAGCTTACGAAGACTAAGCCTAAAACTCACGAGGTTGGACGGGTGGTGTCAATATTGGTGATATTAAAATAACTAAAGGGTCTTTCAAATATTTGATTTCTTTAATTCTTGAACAAAACAATTCTTGAATTTGCGTTGATTTCAGAAAACTTATTATTAATAATTGAAGCATAGTGTATGACATTTAAACACGAAGGACGATATTCCAGCTCTTGCAGCTCCACAGACGTCCACTCTTTTGTCAAAATTTTAGATGACATTTTGGCATAACCATGACTCTATCTCACCAATGACTCGAACAATTTCATCCTTTAGTTCAGGAATCAATTGTTGCTTGTTCTTACAGACCTGGCTTTTCACGTAACCCCAAAGAAAATAGTCCAATGGAGCTAAATCGCATGATCTTGGTGGCCAATTAACATCATCGTTTCTTGCAATAACTCGTCTAGGCAATTTTTCTCTCAATAAATGAATTGTTTCATTAGCAGAGTGAGGTGTAGTGCCCTCCTTTTGGAACCATAAATCCTCCAGATCTATATTATTCAATTCAGCTCACGAAAATCCATTTATCATCTCACAATATCGAACACCATTCATAGTTACATCTTCACCAGTAGCATTTTGAAAGAAATGCAGCCCAATTACATCCCCTGACCATAATACTCACCAAACAGTGACTCGTTTAGCATGTAAAGGTTTGTCATCAATCAATCGTGGATTTTCCTCACCCCAAATGCGACAATTTTGTTTATTAACGTAGCCATCAATTTCAAAATGTGCTTCATCTAAAAAGATGATTTTTTGAGAAAATTTTTGTTTGTTCTTTGATCCAATTGAGAAATGCATGACGTTTTGAATGATCCAATAGTTATAGTTCCTGTATTATTTGAACCTTATATGCCTTCAAAGCTAAATCCTTTCGTAAAATATGCTACTTTGTAGATTCACCGAGTTCAAATTGTTGTGAAGGTCGACTAATAGAAATTTCTGGGTCTTTAGTAACACTTTCACGTCAAATTTAAACGAGGACCTAATGAACGACCACTACGACTATATGCTGCTTTTCTTTATCTTCCACCGAACCGTTTCTTCAAATTTTTGAACAATTCGATTGATAGTATTTTTAGATGGACGATTGTGCAAACCGCAAATATCACTTAATTTTCTAAAAACATTTTTCACTGAACGCTCATTTTCATAAAATAATTCAACAATTTTAACGTGTTGTTGTATTGCGTACGACTCCATTTTTATTAATGTCATACATTACACTTCTGAAATGAGACTAGACCTAGGCAAATTCACAATCCCATCTGGGTTTTATTCAAAAATATAAAAAACCCAATTTGAAAGACCTGTTCATTTAAGACTTCTTGGGAGATGAGCCGCTGAACTGACCATAATTATCAAAAAAATAAAGGATGAAAGCCACCTTTACAGACTAGAAATAAACGAGGAGAAAACGAAAATAATGATTATCGACTGTCAAAATAACAAGATGCCCAACATCTGTTAAATGGGTCTATTTAAGGTGGTGAACCAATTTGTCTCGTCGGTGATTTAATATCGAAAGAAGGCGGTAAAACTTATGAGATCGGACAAGATACGAAATGGCAAGAAATACATTGATAATGCGAATTTGTAGAAGATCTAGAGGCATAGGGACAATACAGAACACAAAGAAATACATAGTAAACACCTTCGTTTTTTCCAGTATTGTTAGATTCCGCTGAAACATGGACTATTAAAAAACAAGACCTCAAGCGCGATTCTTTTGAACTTTGATCCTTGAAGACGAATAAACGTATCTGCCATAAATGCAATGAATATTAACATTCTTCGGTCACATTGAACACCGGGATGGCAATAAAGTGGAAAGACTGGTGGTATAGGGATGGATGGTTCTAAATTATGCGGTAGACCTCCAAAAAGATGGACAGACCAAATTAAGGACGTCATTGGTACATACCCCCAACGTGCAACTAAGGAAGCTAGAAATAGGGAATGTTGGCGAGAACTAGTCCGAAAAGTACGTAAACGGAGCAAGTTTCGTTATTCATTACTCATGGACCTCTTCAATCTAATAAATTCATCTTAAACTCATGTACGGGGTAAGTGTAGTAATAACTTAAGCTGTGCTATTTTCTTTAATACCACAGAGAGCTTAATAATGCTGATGCCTTATTTCATAACAGTTTATCAAGTCAAGTGTCAGGAAACAACCGTTACATTTCATGCCACGCAAAAGATTGATATAAAAATGCCTATGAAATACTAGAATCGTTTGAAAGGTTCTCGGCCTGACACAGATATGGCAGAAGTATGAGCAAATGGCTATGATATTTATCAAGTGTGATTCGTTAGATAGCGTGCTGCGAAGTGACATTACGCTTAGTTGACATTTTCTGAAAAATAATGGACGAAAAAAGAGTTAGATTCCACTTTAAAAGTCCCTTGGATTTTGACGGTAAAAAAATGGGCTGCTGAATTTCAATGTGGTCGTAAATCCATGTGATGATCCAGATAATGAACATCGGGACACCAAAAAACCGATCGATAAATCATCACAAAGATACACATTGTCGTACTAAATGATCACCGATTGAAGGTATGCGAGCTTCCTCATATCTCAAAAGACGGTGTCCACTACATTTTATACGATGCTTTGTATATAAAAAGTTTTCCGTTCAATTGATGCCTCGTTTGTTAACATTCGACCAAAGACGCATTCGAATGAACACTTAGACTTATTTAAAGACAATTCTGCTGAGCTTTTTACACGTTTTATAACAGTATATGAAATATGAAGATAACATTACATGCCAGAGGTGAAGCAGTAGTCCAAATGGTTGGTGGAAGCAAATTTAAAGTACGTGAAATCGTGCTTACAGTTTTTGACATTTTTTATGTCTGGTGCTCATAAATTATCTGCCATAAATCAGGACTATCACTGGTAGAAGTATTACGCTTCGCTACCGGATTATTGAACGGTGAACGGTGATAATTGACGTATGCATATCTGACCAAAAAGAAAGGGGTCTTGCACCACGATAATGTGCCTGCACGGACGTCTTGGGTTATTGTTGCAAAAACACCATGATATTCGCATTAAAATGTTGAAGATTTACTTCAAGTATGAAGTCAAAACTAAATTAATTACCTAGTTTGCAGGCTGGGACAAATTACGTTATAATGAGTATATTAAAAAGTTGGATGTTGTTGGTCTAGAATCATTAAATTGTAATAGGACTACAATGAAAACTCAAACATATGTATTTTCTTTGCTAAGTCGACTTTTGCCAAGAATACTTTTCAAACGACTCTTATAGAGCAAAACACATCAATATCTCATTTGTTTTATATATTTCATAGTATACGTTTTATCGCGTTGGAGTGGTACTTAGAATAATCCCCTGACAAATAAACAGGTCATATTTGTCAGAATCAGGAGATCAAAAGCTGCCATGATGTAATTGTTTCCAGGCCACCAATGTATTTGTAGGCCAATACGAAGCATAGGTTTGACTTCCAGCAATTATTTCCTCTTCCCAAAACAAAAATGGCCCGCTGGACAAAAATTCACTTCAAATCAGGGTAATCTCATTGACTCTAAGGGAAATCTGGACTCGGACATCCGCAATCGAATCAACTCTGCTTTTAGAGCTTTTTGGAAATTCGAAAATCATGACCTTTCCTGGAAAGTTAAGCTGGCGGTGTACCGAGCTACGATTGTGCTTTTACTTGTTTACGGATCTGAATCATAGGAGCCATACAGGAAACATCTGAGGCTTCTCGAAAGCACACAACAATGCCACTTGAAATAGACAATGCGAATTTTATGGTACCGTAAAAGAGCAAATAAGGAAGTTCTCAATGAAGCGAAATGTATGTCGATTGAGGTTCTCGTTGAAAAAGGGCTTCTACGTTGGGCGGGGCATTTGGTCAGGCTGGACGACCGTCGTCTAGAAAAGTGTATATTATACGGTTATAACAAAAATTTCGTTACAAAGTTGCCCTACAAGAAACATTAAAGAACGCCAAGTCATCAATGGGAAATGACTGCCTCCGTTAGAATACAATGGATACAATGGTACATCAGTAACTTGTGCATCACACATTCCGCCTCCCCTGAACCAATCCAAATGCCCAGAATGTGGACGCGTAATTTTATCTAGAATACGTTTCTTCAGCTATAGAAGATTACACGCGCCCTAATCGTGGATGTTAATGAAAATATACTGGGATTTTATTTTTCTGCTATGAATGTATATTGAGGGTATTAAAAGTTAGAACGTTGTTGGTCTAAATGGAGTGAATTGCAACGGCACTACGTTGGAAAATAAAGTAATCCCTAAAATCTTCTGTTTGCTTTGTCAGGCCCTGGAACGTTTCAAACGATCATCGTATAATTGAGTGGAATCAATAAAATAATGTTCAAAATATTGAATTTTGTTTCTTATAACTAAATGGCATTAGTGTCATTTCTAGATCAAAAGATCTGTGTTTTAGATCATCTATGTAATATATGCTTACTGTTTCAAACAATTTTCTTTGTAGTGGAACATACGATTTTATAACTTTTTCCGATGTTTTATTTGCCAATTGTGGCCTTTTTCCAAGAGCACTGCATGGGGCATCCAATAGGATCTTATCAAAAGTTTGATCCAAAAATGGTGGCCCATTTATTAAATTTGGCGAACACTCATTTGAATTAATGTGTCGAATTTTGGTAGAGTCTGCTTGAAATATTTTTACACGGGCTCCAAATTCCATACATGTTTTGGATAGGTGTTCTATTTTCTTTGGCGTTTTGTCTATTGCAATTAAAGTTCCCTGTAAATATTTTATTAATATAACAATAATAAAAAATGGCTTCTAGGCTTACCGTATTTTCCATTAAAGCTGCAATGTGTGTTGTTTTATTTCCTGGTGCTGCGCACATATCCAAAATTTCATCGTATTGTTGAGGATTTAAATTATATACACATACAATTGATGCTAAATTTTGTAGGAGAGCCCAACCAACTGGTAAAAAATTATCGCCCATTGGTGGACAACCAGACAAACTTTCGGTGGTTTCAATGGCAATTCCACTAAATTAACATCAGCTTAGATCAATTCTTCTATTGAAATCTTCGGTGTGAAATACTAAACTCGAAGAGATTTACCCCTAAACTCTAAATCACTTTTGAATTTTCTCGTCGCACGTTTCGCTAACCGTGTTAGCATCATCAGAAGATGATTTAATATAGATTAAATCATTGGTGTTTGGTGGTAAATCTATTCGAATTTAGTATCAGCTTAGAATTATAATACAGGGTCGCTATTATGTTGAAAACGGTCAAATATCTCGGGAAGGCTTTGATATTTATCGAAGAAATTTTGTATACAATGGAAATGTTTGCCACATCTTGGGTATATTTTCATGTTTTTTTTTCTTGTCACATATTTGAAATCCAAGGCAAACTTGATTTTCTACTAAATGCTATATTTGGCATTGTTCATTACTTATTATTAATTAAATTTGGCATTAACATTGTTAATTAAATTTGGCTTTTGTGGAAAGAGCATTTTTTCTGAATTCAATGAGGTAAATATTACGTTTTTTTTTAAATAGATTTTAAAAAATGGTTAAAAGGTATTTCGGTCAGTTTTAGTGTAAATATACTTTTGATTCAGTAGGCTATATGATTAGTAGGCTATTTGATTATATTTGACAACTGTTAAGGTCAATTTGTGAATTTCAAATATCTTTCAATTTTTATACGGAATTAATATGTACAATATTTAATTGAAACACAAACAATAGTTGGATGCGGTTACAGAAAAAGCACATATGCTGAAGTTTGTAGAACATTTAATGAAATACATCTGAATAAAAATATTACTCAGTCAACAGTTTCAAAATGGGTGAAAAGATTCAATGATACAGGCAGTAATAAAAGTTAAAATTAGGAAGACAAAAAACAAAAACTAATGACCAAAATTCGTTGAATGTTTTAATTGATGTAGTAGACAATGGTAAGGTTTCCGTGTCTGTCAGTTTTTATAAGTCTTTTCTACATATGTTTTTTGATAAATTGCATATTGTATAGTTATATTATTTAGTTTGAACTTTATGTTGGCGCCTTGCTTACGCTCATTATAGAACCGTTACATTTCACAACACCTAGAACTATTTAATCCCGGAGGTGATTTGTAGAACATAAAACTGGACGCCTTCTAGCAAACTATTAAAGATACTAACTTGATACATTGTATATATACAGACTTCTTGCATTTGAAGCACAAATATTTTATTATACACTCTTTCTTTCGTAGCCATAACACATCGGTCAATATGTCCCCGGTCTGATTAATAAAACACACTTTTTTTGCAAATTTAGACTTTATTCATTAATATATTCTCCTTGAAGAGCAATACAATCATTCCAACCCTTTTTTAACATATCTATACATTTTTTATAGAATGATTTCTCTTTGCCTTCAAAATATCCTTCAGTTTCGGCAATTACCTCTTCACTGGAGCGAAATGTATTTCCCGCTAGTATTTTTTTTTGACGTCTGAGAACAGGAAATATTCGCTGGAGTCGCCAGATCTAGAGAATATGGTGAATGACGAAGCAATGTATGCAAATTAGCCATCGTTGCCAACGATTTATGACACGGTGCATTATCTTGGTGAAATAGCACATTTTCTTGATAATTTGGAGCCTTTTTTGCGATCTCGTCCTTAAAATGCGCCAATAACGCTATGTTATATTGCTACTGATGGTTTTACCTTTCTCGAGACCAACGAACAATATTCTATGCGCATCCCAAAATATAGAGGCCATAACCTTGTCTGCCGATGATTGTGTTTTTGGTGGGTTTGGACGGTTTTTACCAGCTGCTGTCCACTCAGCTGACTGCCGATTCGACTCCGAAGTGTAGTGATGGATCCATGTTTCATTCATTGTCACATACCGCATGAAAAAATCATTTTTATTTCACTTAAACAGCTCCAAACATCGCTCAAAATCATCAATACGTTTTTGGTCCGCTGTGAGCAAACGCCGTATCATTTCGATAGTAATTTACGCATTTCCAAATGTTCATGCAAAATTGTGTAAACAATGCTTTTCCAGCATATATATATATATATATATATATATATATATATATATATATATATATATATATATATATATATCTATATTTCGTTTCCTCAAAATCTCATTTGGCATTATCAAGTGTTGTTCGCTTCGACTGATCCACCAACTACAGTTGGACTCTTTTGTGGATTTTTTTTGATGTTGTCTGGTGTAACCACCTCAGCTGGGCGTCCCAAGCTTTCAGCATCCTCGGTGCTTGTTCGACCATGTTTGAATTCAGCTTACCAAGCAATTGTGGTTGATTTTCCTGGGGCAGAGTCCGGGGTAATGTTTATAAAGCCTTGTTTTGCTTCAACGGTATTTTTCTTCGTTAAAACGCAATGCTTAATCAACACACGAAATTCTATTTTTCCGTTGTTTTGAAAATAACAAAAGTAGCGTCATCTAAAGCACAACTCAGAAAGTAGTAAACAGATTGCCATGCAATTTTGACACATGATATTTGAAAGTTTGCACAATCCACCACTGGTAGGGATTTTTCGTAACTGACGCCATCTACATGTCAGACCAGGGACTTATTGACCGATGTGTTAAATAACATAATTTTCTTTTTTTTCATCTCGATTATAATCTGCTTGCCCGCGTTCTTCGGTAACTTGCCCGTTAATCCAAGAATTTAATGAATATTGTGCCTTATTTCCCGAGTTATATGTGTGTTAGCTGCTCTTCTCTGCATGTATTCTTCAATTAGTGCTTTGGCTAATTGTTTTGCGAATGGTGATGTTTTTAAAAATCTGATACAAAACATCTGAGTTATCAATTCGATATATCAATCATACATAAAAATATTGTCTATATATGCGCCATCTACTCCAGTTTTGCTCCATCTAACTGAATCTTTTTCATAAAAATATTTTCGACTACTTATTAGCGGCCAGTCGTGTGACATTTCGCTGTCATCACTCTCCATTGATTGTTCTGAGGAATTACCATGATCAAATTGCAAGTAATTTTTATCTGACACCTCGACAATGTCACTATCTGATTCATCATATCATCAACCCAACCTAACCAATCTAGTTTGAATTACATGAAGTGAAAGTTTTGTGTTGGTTACTCATTTTGAAACATAAAAATATTAAGTTTACATTTCTCTAAGACGACACCTTCGAGATTAAAAGCTAAATACTGTTGAATAAGGTTGATATGTCATTCAAAATAATCATTTATTTTTTTATATGTAAATTTTATATTGCCATTTCTAGAGAAAAAAATCATTTTAGTGTATTTGTATTTTGGTGTAATGCAAAAGAAATGTATATTATAATGTTGTCAACTCAGATTAACATTTATTTTTAAGGTTATTTAATTTAATTTAATCCATTATTTTACTACCTGATCTTTATATTTTCTCCGAATAAATCGTGTCGTGTCATTTTCGCAATTCCATTTCCAACGAAAATTTTGCTACCTTCTGTGAATATCTTGGATAGTCCCTTTTTACATTTTTTATTTTCATCAGCATAAATGCTTACATGATCGCCCAAACGAGTACCTGGAAATATGTAATGTGGAATAAAGTTGGAATTTCAAAATTTGGCTAATATGCAGCATGGAACAAAATAATATACACCATAATAATATACATCAAACAAAAGTAAATTATTTTATTGTGTAGTATCTTTATTATATACTTATATTAATATTTAATATATAATATCCTTTTTTTTTTAAGAGTATGTAGTATTTCTTTTGCCCCGCGGCGCACAGAACGTAACTCATATTCCACCCGAGGTTATTTTCTAAAATAACAATGATCTCCCGTGACACTGGGTCACTGTGACACCATTGTCATCTCTTCCTTGGTATTTCCGCAGTTCGACCCAGGCCGACGATTTCGGATAGAATACTTCGCACCACTCTCCTTTGCAGGACAAGTAAACAGATGAGTACAATAAAACCAAATCTCTGCACAAACCCGGTCATTCGTTCTCTGATATTGGACTTTGACATCATGTTAAAAGAATGTCTTCATATTGAATATGTCCCTTTCTTCCTTAGGTACAACAACCTGGATGATTGCCATCGCCATTTCATTCCTTGGTTTTCCACCTTACTGCGTTGACGGGATGGAAGCCTATCGAAGTGAGCTCATTGGATACAGTGGCACTCGGAATCGACTCCAGAACACCGCCGACGAGGATGCGAAGATTGCGTTCCTCAGGAGTGCAGAATGAATGGTATTTGTACTTGTCCACAAGTAGCCTTGTAACTGCTTGATAGTCATCGGAAGTCTAGGGTTGTAGAAGAACTGTTTCTGGCTTTATGACTGACTTTGAGAACTAGATGTTCTCGAAGGACAAAGGACTATTGGCGTAAGACAATATATAAGGTATTCCAATCCTACAAGGGATTATGGGAAATCTGTCAAGCGGTGGCGCCATCTCACGTGTATCCAAGGCATCAATTTAAACTTTTTATGGCGTGCCGACTTAACAGTTTGGGGTTCAAATCCTCACCATTGTTATATTTTTTTTGTTCAAAAATTGTATAAAAATTATTCTGTTATTAATTTCTGATAATTATTAAGTAGTTTTTGTTGAAGTTCGCATGTATGCACTTCGAGAGCTGTAAACGACGATATTCTGATTACCTGGTTGTATTGTTATACAGGGTGTTTGGTGCATCGTTTGCCAAATTAAAATAGCCGACAGGAGGGGTCTTTTGCTACCTCCTCAGTCTCCATAAAGCATTATTGGGCCCACAGTTTTTTTATGTTAATTTTAAATCTTTTTTTTTGAAAAATTCCTAAAGTCAGCATTGAAACTTGAATAAAAAAAAAGTTATTGGCATATCCTCCAAATTATTTTTTTATTTTAATGTGTAATGTTGTAGGGTTCTACGAAAATCAAAATTACATGCAAGCGGCATGCAGTTTTTTTTATGGACTCGCAAAGTTTTTGGAAGAAGTAAAAATAAATTTAAAGTTCAACTTTAAATTGCACATAAAAAAACTAAAAGGTATCATGTTCTTCGAATTCTTTAAAAAAATCTCTAGTGTATCTTCTTTCTAATAGTATGCATAAAAATGTTTTACTAACTTCACTATTTAGCTAACTTTTTGTATCGGGACGCATTAGGCTGATATTCGATATGCTGGATAAAAACTTGTTTTTGTGTAAACAACACGCCCAAAGCAGGTAAAAACTGTTACTGTCCTCATACACAGGAAAATTGCATCATCTGTCTCTCTCTTCATTAGGTAAAGGGAAAACCAGCTCAAAAAATGCGTGCCGTAGTTTCATTTTTTTAGTCAAGATTTGACTGTCTTTGCTGATTAACGCATTTGTTGTTCCAACGCAGCGCCGCTAACCTTTTAATTCTGTTACTTGTTAACAAACCTAATATCGAATATCAGCCTAATGCGTCCCGACACACAAAGTTAGAAAATTAGTGAAGTTAGTAAAACGTTTTTATAGCATGAACTCACACTGTTAGAAAGAGGATAAATCAGAGATTTTTTGTAAAGAATTTGAAGACCATGATGGCTTTTAGTTTTTTTTATGCAATTCAAAATTAAGCTTTAAATTTATTTTTACTTTTTCCAAAAACTTTGCGAGTCTATAAAAAAAGTAGATGTCGCTTGCATTTAATTTTGAATTTCATAGAACCGTATAACATTACATAGAACCCTTAACATTATTAAAATAAAAAAATAATTTGGAGGCTATACCAATAACTTTTTTTAAATTCAGTTTTCAATGCTGACTTGGAATTTTTCAAATAAAGAATTAAATAATTTAAGAGGTTTTTTGAGAGGTGGACAATCCTTTTTGCCGATGCGGGACTCCTTTTCGAACACCTGATTTTAGTTGCAGCCTTTCGACCGCCTTCGGAATCGGAGGCCGAAGTATAGTTCAGTGGCCGGCTCTCCTATCTTTTTATTAAGTTTTTTTTTTCCTAGTTTCTTCTTTATGCCCTGTTTTCCGCGTTCACTTTCTTTAGATAGTTCAAATCGATCAACTTTTGTCTCAGATCTTCGTTATCATCTGCTTCGAGTTTGATTACATCTACGGCGTATCGCAACTGACCCTCCAGGTTAGTGATGTTTGTCGTTATCGTGAACCGCTCTTCTGAGGGCCTTATAAGATTCTTCGGTGATGGTGAACCTTAGGGGGGAATAAAATTCATACTCGATTAAGAAATGTTCACTCTTCGAAGCTGCGAACTGAATTAATTCATGAACTGACTATTTGATTATGTGCTTCTTCAAAATCGTTTTACTGGCAAACATTTTAATACGATTAGGACATAAAGTACCTTTTTAAATTGTTTGCAATAAAAAATTAATATTTTAATTAAAAAAAAATTTAAACTTCCATTATATTCGAACATTGTATGACAATTGTTTTGACGCATAGTACCTTTTTCTTACTTATGCAACTTTTTATACATTGTAATATATGACATTCAATTAAGTGAAAATATTTTTCTTTATAATATATATATATATATATATATATATATATATATATATATATATATATATATATATATATATATATATATATATATATATATAATATTTATATATAAGATATCAAATTTTTGATAATTCGATTGTTTAAAGCTGAAATAAATTACCAGATTTAAAATTCCCTAATTTTATTGACAATGTGTTATTTATTTCTAACTTATTTCCTTCGTAACATTTATATCTTTCTTATTTCCTTCGTAGTAACGTAAATTTTACCTGATAACATTCCCAATACACCTGGAGCGTAAATATGGGCTCCTCTTAGTATTGCAGCTGCACACTCTGTATCTATAATTACTTCATGTTCATATTTTTGTAAATCTTCCAGCTCAAAAATTTGATGTTTTATAACGATAACTTCTGTAAATATATCTGAATACTCAACTATGACATTTCTTGTACCTATCTACAGGAAAAAACAAACAAATTCAGTGAAATGATTAATATTTACTGACGTATTCTGTATGCTTACTTTTGATATATGATCGTGAATTTTCTTCAAAACAGCTTCTCTAGAGGTTTTTAGTGTATTTACTCGAAACGTAGTTATTTTGGGAAATGTACACAACCACTGCAAGAATTTCCCAATATTATTTTGAATCTGAAATAGCCGCCTTATTTTCCAGTACTACAAACTTGATTATGACTGCTCTTACCTGGCTCTTATGATCATCATCAATCTTTAAATTACAAAAAACTTTTAGGTCAAAGTTTTCCTGAAACGGAGAATTTGGGTACGGCATTTTTTTGACAAAATTTTAATCTTAAATGATATTTATATTTGACTAATAAGAAAGAATTTGGAATTTTCTTCGATCGACGTGTAGTAACGATTATTGTTATGGTATTGGTAGTATTGGGTCACGTGTTCACATCTGACCAATCAATTTTACGTATTCCAAAGACGTGGCACCTATGTGAAATCTCTTCCACGTCCGCCATCTTGACATTCGACAAATTTCAGGGTGGGTTGTTAGTAGTGAATGTGTTAGCGTTTTTTAAAGGTAGACAGTGGTTTTTTATAAGAAGGTAGGTTCATTACTATCTAATATTATTTGGAATATGTTAGGCTTTGATTATTAATATTGTTTATGGTTGTAAGGTGTTGTTGATATCGTTTTTTTGGATTTCTTGGGAGTTGGGTGAAGTGACAACAAGTCAAGTCGGCATTTATAATATTCTCTTTTGTTACAACCAAAAAAATATTAAATATCTCATGGCTATTAATATGTGATTAATTGGTCTTGGAAATGTTATGATATATGATTATGTTTTAACAGAAAATTAACAAAATATAAATCAATATGTCAAATACTGCAAGATTAATAACCTTAGTTTTGCATTAACTGTCTTGTCCATCTTTGTTCTAAATATATCAGCAATAAGCTGCAATTAGTGCGTAATTTCTTATTTGAACATCATCTATATTTTCTTAATTTTTTTAAGGTTAAGTGTAGACTGTCACCATGGGAAATGTGTTTGCCAACTTATTTAAAGGCCTTTTTGGCAAAAAAGAAATGAGAATACTTATGGTAGGATTAGATGCTGCTGGTAAAACTACCATTTTATATAAACTAAAATTAGGTGAAATTGTTACTACAATTCCTACCATCGGTAAGTAACAAGAATTTGTTCTTTTTTCTTTTTGGTTTATACATTACGTTGATATAGTCTTACTGTTGTGTTTCCTTATTTTGGAGATCTATTTTAGTCTCTTGTTGATTTGAAGAGTGATATATTTTTAACTAATTTATTGTTTCAATAGTATCTAAAATGAGTCATCATTTTCACCAAATATATGACCTTGTTAAATGGGTTATTTGAAAGTGTAATAGTATTTTTTTTCAGGGTTTAATGTTGAGACTGTAGAATATAAGAACATAAGCTTTACTGTATGGGATGTAGGTGGTCAAGATAAAATTAGGCCTTTGTGGAGACATTACTTCCAGAACACACAGGTAAATATACTATTTTTAGTACATTATTAGAGTGCCTTTAAGTGTTAACTGGTTAAATCGTATATAATAATCGATTTTGACGCGACATATTCATTTAATCCAATGTTTTGATTTCATTAATATTTAGTTACTACATTATTTTACAATATTAGATTATAATAACATCTTAAATGATAATGTATCTGCTAATTTTGTTTAGTCATAACACCTTTTTAGAGACTAATCAAAATGTAGTCATTTTTAATAGAGCACATTTGTTAAAATTTTATGCAATTATGGGGGTATTATAAGTAATTTTATTTCAATTTGTCTTAAGCAGGATTAGACAATATATTTCTTAATGGAAAGTGCTTTAGGCAGTGATATAAAAATACCCCAGAATAACTAAATCACCTGTTATCATTGTGGTGTCAAATTATTCAAAAGAAAGTTTGCATAAACACTGATATAAAGTTGCAAATTAATTTGCCAATCAATAGAAAGTTAATATTCATGTCAGTTGCACTTAATAAAAAATATTTTAAAAGTTAAGTATGTGGAGATTGTTCAGAGTGTAATTTTCAGTAGCTATTGTCATATAATTATTGTATTGTTTACAGCAATTTATAATGTATAACAACTCATCTGATCTACTTATTAATAAATGCTTAACACTTTTTAATTACACAAATTTGTTAAAAACTTGCAATCATGCAAAACCAATAGTGTTCAAGGAAACATTTTAAAGAAAATATAATATTAAGATAATATATTTATCAAAATATATTATATATTATTATTCAAATATATTTATCCAAATTTATGTAATATTCTTTTATAACTCCCATAAATGAGAGGTGGTGTCTTAAGTCTTTTTCTGACAATCTAAAAATCTCTGGAAAACTCAAATCTTCGAATTTTTATATATATGTATATATATATATATATATATATATATATATATATATATATATATATATATATATATATATATATATATATATATATATATATATATAAAATCAAATTTTCATTTCCAATTCTTTATTCAGAATATATCAGATTTTAATATCAGTTGGCCTCGTTCTTGTAATACTTAGTGGTGTTGTAATGTTTAATTGTTGAAATATTCTTTTGTACAATTGTCAATGTGTATGGAAACACTGGTTTGTCAAGAGCCCAGGTTTTCAGATGGTTTGAGGCTTTCTCAAAAGGCTGATACTCTATAAACACATGAACAATTTGCAGTGGAAGATCTTCAAGTGCAAATAGTGATGAAAATGCCTGTAGAATCTGGGATATTGTGAGTTCAATCCTCAGTTGATAGTTAAACTGACCAGAGAATAGATTCATCAGATTTTGACCAATTAATTGAGAATTCGAATAAGTCTTTTGCAGGATTAAAAAGGCAACAGGAAAGAAAGATGTCTTTACTAAGTTTCCATCGCACTCTGCCCAAGTCTGAAACATAATTGATTGCTCTAAATTGTTCACTAATTTTCAGAATACACTAGAGAAATTTGGTTCAAGAAAATAATTGCTATGGATCACCATGTGACTAGAGAGTTAAAACTCATACTGAAGACCCATAAAATGGCCTTCCTCCCCTCCAAAAGGGAAACTAACAGTTTTGCCAGATCAAACGCCATGTCATTAGTCTCATTACTTTATTTACACACCTGCTACTAATTCCAATAATTTTTAATTACACCAAGCTATTAATAAGGTTGAAGTTTTTTTATCAGTTCAAATATCTAGAATCCATAATTATTCCACAAATGTTCAGTGTCTTCATTTTATTTATGTCTTTTTAAGAAGTTGCTAAGTTCAAATCATTCTAACATTCCCGTTCTAAATATCCGTAACGACGTTTAATTAACCGCAGCAATAATTTTACAGGTGTTTTCACAAGCTGATTATAAAAATGCATCATATGACGAAAGCTTTCATCATTTGTAACTATATTTAAAATTTCAAAGAAAACATTAGGGTTCATTCATATCAATAAAATTCTATCCAAATTACAGCAAAGATGTTTTTTATAATGAAGATTACATGGTGTGTCATAAAAAAATCCGGGTATATTTAACAATTTTATTATTCAAAATCTTATTAGATGGAAATAATTTTAAAAAGTCATTTTGCAGGTCGTTGCATCTTTTAGGTAAATTTGTTCAAGGTTTTAACGTCCTTCAGTCTGAACTCAATTTTCTTTCTGAAACGTCCGCAGAGATGTCACTACTTTTCGATCCTGCCAACACCGCTTCATAAATAATAGTCCAACGAATTTAGATATGGATTATTTGGAGGAATGAACTTTTTTAGACCAAATCATGTCCACGTTATCTGATAACGAGTTTTGGGTCAAATAGCGGGTGTGTGTGGGTAGACCGCCTTGCTGAACGATGTAAGACCTCTCGAAGGTCCCAGTTTCAGTACAATGTTTCACTGCTTTCTTTATAAAGAGCACATACTCTTTTTTCACGATTTTTCTAAAAAATAAATGGTAACATGACTTTACTCTCATTTAATACCTACAATATGAAAACTTTTTTACTGTATATCTTTTGGTGATATTTCCTGTAATCTGCTTGCCTGAAATTGGTAACTTTGCGAAAAAGCAAGGTTCCGTCAACTAAGCGGAAAATGGCGAAATCTAATATAATTAGCGTTCTATTGAAACGCATAATCTAAGTGATGTGACTCTCTTTCCTATCTATCCCCATATCATGTAACAGTTCTAATATTTCAGTGTCATCTTTAGGATATTTCTCTTTTTCATATTTCAGGTTCATTATTTTCAAAATACAATTAAAATCAACGGAATATATTTTGAACTATCGAAAGCAATAATATAATGTGTTCCAAAAGAAAGTTTCTTTTTGATATTGCGATATAAATAAAAGAGAGATTTCTATCAAAAAAACCTTTATTAATTATTGAAATACACACTATACAATTACGTTTTAAAAATAATGTCATTCAAATGTAAACCTTCACGCTCACGACACCCATCTAAACGAATAGCATAATTCCTTAGGACGGCTCGGCATATATAATCTCTGGAATGGCTACCATTTCGTGTCGGATATTTTGTTTTAACTGTATCAAAGAACCTGATTTATTGACGTAGACTTTTGATTGTAGCCCCCACAAGAACAAGGCCATAGGGCTCAAATCAAGACCACATGCAGGTCAATTTATGTCACCTCTCCTGTGGATCAATTTATTTGGAGAAATTTGACGAACCAGGGGCAGAGACGTGTTGGAAATGTGTGACGTTGCTCCGTCCTGTAGAAACCATGTTCTTTAATTATAACCAGAAAGGTTTTGAAGTTCAGGTACCAAAAAATTGCCCAACATTTCTCCATAACGCTCTGAATTGTCGGTAACTCCGCGTCTCCTGCCGTTTTCAAAAAAAGTACGGGCCGATTATACCTCACGCTGACATTGCAGCCCATAGAGTGACTTCAGGCGAATGTAGGTTTTTGATGCTTGTGTTTCGAGTACGTTGCACTCCATTAACGATAGTTCTGCTGATTTACATGATCGTTGAGATGAAAATGAGCCTCATATAAGTGTTTTTGTAAAATTCTCGCATACACAACGTGGGGCTATCGATTGACATGCGCCCCGCGCCTCTCACAGGTGTGTTTGCGTAGTGAGTCAATTAAATAGAAACACTTTCTTATGGGACACCTTGTATAATTTCCATGAACTTTTTTAAATGTCTTATTCACAAGATGTGATTTCATAAAGAATTTTATTGTTAAATTGTTCAAAGTTGCCGCCAGTCATGTACTGGCAACTTTGGGATGAAAACTTAAATTCATTTTTTTTTTATTTTGTTCCAGGGACTTATCTTTGTAGTAGACAGTAACGATAGAGAACGTATCGGTGAAGCTAAAGATGAGTTAATGCGTATGCTGGCCGAGGACGAGCTTAGGGATGCAGTACTTCTTATTTTTGCCAACAAACAAGATTTACCTAATGCAATGAACGCAGCTGAGATAACAGATAAGCTGGGTTTGCACTCTCTGAGGAACCGTAACTGGTATATCCAAGCCACGTGTGCGACAAGCGGAGACGGTCTATATGAAGGTCTGGATTGGTTGTCTAATCAACTGAAGAACGCCAACCGTTAAGTGCAGTGTTATCCACAGTCACTCTGTGATTGTTAAGTACTGGACTGAGTGTTTCTCAATACCATATGTTGCAAATATGACAGAAGTTTACTGTTTGTCAACATACCGTTGTTAATCAATAGAGAAAGGGAAAAAAATCTTACCGTGTACTTGTCTCGTATGTGACATACAGTACACTTAGCAGTGATTGCACTCGAGTTTTTTTTATATATGCGTTCTTAATTTATTCTGGTATTGCTGATTTATTTTGTACAATATCGATTATTTTTTGTACTAGAGATACTGTACAGTAGTTATTTGTATTAATATAAACTAAAATAGTAAGTGTTATTTTTGTAACATATGGTAGGACCTGTTCGTCTTTAGAACATTTTAAATTTGTTGGGCGCTGCTCAAACATTTTTATTGTTTAAATTAAATTCTATTTTGTTTCTTGTATTTCCATATTATGAGCTAAAAGAAAAGAAAACATGTTCAATGCGTTTTATTTTGACAAACCGTGGACAAGTGATTTAAAAGGTTATTACAAAAAAAGGCAACATGGTTATTCGTGGACATTCCCGTTTTGTCAAGCTGTATTATCAAAATAAATTTATACTAATAACTTATTTGTCTCTAATTTAAATACATTATAAATCTCATTGTTTAATTTTTTCTTTAGCTGTCCTGTTGTGTGTACTATCTCGCCGATTTTGAAATTCAGGAATTTAAGTTCACTTTCAGCTTTAATTTTTTTTTAATGAGGTTATGCTACTGTACTTGATTATAAGAGATTATAAACATGTAGATTTGCGTAAAAGTGTTGTGTTTTTATAATGCCCTTTCAGTCAACTCTTCCATAAAAAAATAGATAGTGATAACTACCCTGAATAGATTATTATGGTGATGCATCAAAGTAGTTTTAAAATGCTTTTCAATTTTTTTTTTACGTTTGCGTATTTGGATTAATTATAAATATAGTTTGAAAAATACAGGGCTTTCTTAAGATTTAAATTTGTAGCGGTAGGCAACTTTCTTGATGCTAAAGGTTCCAAAAGGACATGGGATTGTTCCTTTCAGTAATGGCACTGATTTTTGTTGGTAACGTGATTGCTGAGTGATGTCTATTCAAGAAATAGTCCTGAAGAATAACTCTGAAGCCAGGTAAGATATTGATGGTTTAGCATTGTGTGAACTGATTGTTATATTTCTAACTTTCTACAGACGAGGAAAATGATTGTATACGTGTGTTAGTCTACCAGTATATTTAGGTATTATTATATGAAACAAAATTGTATTTCCATAAACGGGTTGGTTATACAATTTTAATCAAGTGACTAATATTAACCAGCAATAATATATAGATTCGAAATTGACTACTAGGGTTGTTTAAAAAGTTTCAACGTTGTCAGTCACCTTGCAACGACATTCCGGTTTTTTAGTATCCTCAGTATAATGTGATTTTTTCCACTTTTCACATCAGCGGATGTTTCGCGTGATTTGGTATGGAAATTCGTCCAGTAAGCTATTTCTTAAGTCCGGAAAACGAAAGTAATGGAAAATTTGGAGCCACTGGCGAACAACCTGATCTAAATATTGTTACTAAAGCGTGATTTTTTAGTGTGCCCGAACTTCCGATAGGAATCGTTGTCACATGATCATGGCACATCGAATGTCTGGCAAATCATCATGGAACGTTTAACATCAGAGTAACGCTTGCAAATTGTCGAAATTTATTATCAAACATCAGTGTTCTGTGCGTCAAAAGTGTTTTATGGTGCACATAATCGCCCAATCAAACGATGTATTCGCCGAATTATCGACTATTTCCAAGACAAAAGAACCATTCCGAAGAAAATATCGGCGCTGTTGCAGGCAGTGTTGATGAAGATCCAAATTTATCAATTCATTAACGGGGATCGTAACAGAGCGATGATCAATGATTATTTGATTCCGAATTTGAATGGTATTGATCTGGAGGAGATGTGGTTCCAACAGGAGAACTCCACGTATACGCAATAATCGATTTATTGAGGGAACAATTCGGTGAGAAAATTATTTCGAGGAACAGACCTGTTAATTGGCGACCAAGGTCATGTGATTTAACGCCTTTAGATTTTTTTTGGGTTATGTTAAATCTTTGGTCTGTGCCGATAAACTAGCAGTTATTGACGCCTTGGAAGTCAACACAAATTGGACATTTGCGGACAGAATACCCCAATTGCTCGAAAAGGTGGTCGGAAATGGGATTGGCAAAATGCACTTTGTCAGCCGCGGTGGACATTTCGAAATTGTTTTTAAACATTAATGCCATTGAATGTTATTGCACATAAAATAAATAGTTTCAAGTTATCTAATTTGGTTGTTGTTTTATTTGAATTTAATGTTCGGACGCACTAAAAAGATCACCGTATATTTTGTCGGTAGAAGCGGTTTTTGGACGTCCCGAGCGTTCATCTTCAATGGATGTACAATTACATTTAAAACGTCGAAAACTAAAGGGAAGAATCCTTTAAAGTAGAATTTAACTCTTTTTGTTTGTCTGTCGAGGTTAATCTCATCAAATTAAAGTACTTTGTAACAGCTCTATCTTGAATTTTATCAAATTTTAAGGAAATTCCATAACTCGATGACTACAAACGACTCTAAGGAATTATACTTAACCAATGTGGCTATGGGAGCAATAGTGTCATAACCCGCAAACTTAATAGAGATAAAATAAGTTTTTCTTGACATTTTCTGAAAACGAATGAAATTCACACACCTTTTTGATAGGCCAAGGTGCTACAATCTATCGATCTATTTGTAAATCAGTAGTTTATTATCAGAGAATGCCACTAAAGTGTCTTGTGGATGCTAAATTTAAATTTATTTGAATGTTCATGTTTTTGTGGGTTAGGCCACTATTGCTTTCATAGCCTCAAATATAGTCATTTAGTCAGGCCAAGAACTTTTTAAGTGACCATAGTATTGTAAATTTAAATCACTGGAAATTTCCACTTTACAGTTCAGGTAAATTAATTAGAGATGACTTCATTTTCTATTTATTACGGTCTGTGCGTAATATGATTCACGCACCGATGCACGGAGATGCATAGAAATTTTAGTTTCCATTCTGGTTCTAAATTATCTAATGTCTTTATAATATTATATATTACACCATATTACTGATAAAGCTAACACAGAAGTTGCCCGGTGACTTAAATTAAGTCGTCGGACAGTGTATAGTAAAAAGCGCTTAGGCGAAGTTGGTTTGCTTTGAAAAGGCGCTGTGACTAAATTGTTATCACGCAAAGAAGGTAAAATTAAGATAGTTTGAAAAAGCACAAATAATGGAACGAATACTCGAACTAATTGATAGACTATTAAGAACACGTTTGATCATGTATAGTGCATTTTTGGAAAATTAGTCATATCCATTCCATTTTGGATAAGAATAATCGGAGAAAATTTCGTTCTTTTCGTTTTTCAACTGAAAAATAAATGCCACGGAAGCTCAGTCAAGCTCATTTGTATGGAGTTGAGAGATAATGCTGCTTTATACAGGGTTTGTAGAATAATTCCGATCTGGAAATGTTGACTTAAACGATAACAGAACGTGCAGTCCAGTCAAAAAAACTGGATGATGAAGAATTGGGAGCACTGTTGGAAAAGAATCATTGTATACTGCTAGAGCTCGGGCAGGAACTCTGAGTAACACCGAGTTCTACTACTTCTGAAAGTACTAAACCATAAAATGGTTAAGACGTTAACGTACTAGTGCGTAATGTCGTTTAGTGGCGTTCAATTAGCAAATATACTTTATACAAACACATGCTTGACCGTTTTTTTATATTTGGAGATATTGAATCAGAACAAATCCTAACAAGTAATATATATTACATACAAGTTTTGATACACAGGCGCAAAATATTTTCCTTTATATTATATCTACATTTTTGCAGATTTTATTGTCTGGTGTAGTGGCGTCAATTAAGCATTCTGTTATTTCCGCAATGGAGGCTGGTTTTCCGATTACAACATAATAAATCGATCAACACACAAAGCTGCCGATAATAAAAACAGAGCAGAAGAAAATGATTTTAAGAAATATATACAGTTTAGGCAAATTATTAAATTTCTGAAGCGACTATCAACCAGGTGATGTTGCAGGGATCGGAAGAGATGAAAATCTGAGGATGCTTTCCTGGAGAATACGCCGGGTGCGATAAAATCTCCCAACCCAACTCGGTGATTGTTTCCAGAGTCCTTTTTGGTACAATATGGTCCTGAAGCAAAATTATTTCCCTTTTTCTCTTGTCAACATAAGGTCTTTTTCGTTCATAGCGTCACTAACACGAATCAGTCAGCAGCCACAATTTTTTGGCCTGGATAGTTGGTTTGTGGTACTTGTCAATGGCCCACCAGCATTAATCCACGATTTTCGCCTCTATATTATTGTAGAGGATCCGCTTTTCCTCATAGGTCACGTTCTTATTCAGGAAATTCTTTTTCCTTTCTTCTCTTACTCTCAGAGATGAGTTCGTGAGTCCTCAAGACTCTCCTTTTGAATTTTCCCTAGCTTGTGTAAACTTTTAAAAGTGATTTTCTTCCAGTTCAAGTTTAAGCTCTAGTATTACAAAGAATTTCTTCGAACAGTGTGTCGAATTCTCCTCCACTCCACTCTTCATCCTCCACTGTTTTTCCTGTCCCGGACGTTCGGCATCATTTAAGTAAAACTTTCTAGTTCGAATTTGCTGGTATCACCTGTTATTAGTACTGTATGAAACATTATCTGCCAAAGCTGCATAAATCATGACCTGAGCTTCCACAGCATTTTTGTTTTCAGTAGAAAGGTGAAAAGAAGGCAGTGTCTCGAATGTTTTTCGAACGGCATCGCGTCTAAAACCGATTTTTCAGGTTATATTTACAATAGGTTGGTATATTATATCTCGTTTTGAAGTTGAAAAATGGCGCTTTGAAATTACGTTTTATGGTTCAATAACATCCATTCGAGGAAACGTAGAACAAGCTAAGAATGAAGGTGTGGACTTAAAATATAGGATAATCGACTGTCATAATTTCAAAATGATTCGATGCCCAACATTATTGAATATTTATAAAGTTTGTTTATTGATATTGATGCGTTTTTGCGTTATTGATGCGATATTGTTTCGTTACTTTATGTGGAACTTAACGTAATATATCCACTAAACAAAATATAAGTACTGTAACTGTGAAAATGATTGTGCGTGTAGCTAGAAAGCTTCTTAAAAGTGCTACTAATGAAGATATTGAATAACTACATTATATAATATTTAATGATAAGTCAAGCTTCGAAAAGAATTGAGGGATTATATTTTGATCAATTATGCGTATACTACTTCGAAAACGCTCTTGTGTAGATATCTTTAAACAATGTCTAGATAAGATTATTTCAATGGAATGTTGTAGTGCTGGACAATTATTTAAACGATATTTTTTTTTTGCTAGGTCGATATCATTTCAAAATATTCTTGTTTCAAGTGTTCATGACTAATTGAATTGTTATGCTATGATTTGATATCACCAGTATCACTTATATAATATCTTTTTTATTCGTCATCTAGTCTTTCAAGAGGTCAATTAAAATTGTACTTCAAATGTACTATGTCATGTGTACAATGTAGTCATTAAGATCATAATTATTTATAAATAAATTCTGACTAGTCTTAATTTTTCTACAGATTATACTGTGTTAATTTAAATATACCGTGCTTTCATTTCAAAAGTAGGCACCCGCATTATTTCTTTTAACATGAAAATTATTTGACAGAATCGCAACACTGCGTTTACAATGTTTGCTTTAATTTTTTTTACGTACACCATTTTTGTTTTCCTAATGTAAAAAGTAAAATAAGAGACTTTTTATTTTAACTCGTCGCTCATTTGTTATTTAATGCACACTTTATTCCTTATTGTAGCTAAAATTAAAAATATTTTTATCAGAAGCGCCGATTTTCAACTGTCAAGTGGTGTCAGTTGCAGTGACAGTGACAGCATCTAACGATGTATACTTTACAAGAGAAAATTGAAATTATTTTTATTTATGGTGCTGAAGATAAGTGTGCTTGCAAAACAGCCCGACTTTTTAATGAAACGTATCCGGACAAAAATATAGGATATCAATACGTAATAAGACTTATTCAAAAATTTGAAGAGACTGAGTCCGTGTGTAACAAAGTGAATAAACAGTTTAGAGTACTTAATGAACCCACACATATTGAAATTTTAGAGCATTTCGCAGTTGATCCAATCACTTCAATTCCAAAAATTGCTAAGTTAATAAATATTTCCATTGGTTCCATACAGAAAATTTTAAAACAAAACAAGTTCTTTCCTTACAAATTTAGTATTCTTCAGCAGCTCAGTGAAGATGATTATGACAGAAGGAATCAGTGTTGTGAAATAATGACAGAGAATCCAAAATGATCCGAATTTAATAAAGAATATTTGTTTCAGGGATGAAGCTACATTTTCCCTTAGGGCTTTGTAAAAAAACATAGCATAGTAGGTACTGAGATAATAACAATCCACATGTGTTTCGAGAGGGTCATCCCCAGTTCCTCCAAAAGATTAACATTTGGGCTGGAATTCGGGAAAATAATAGGTCCGATTTTTATTGAAGAAAATTTAACTGGCGAATTGTACTTAAACTTATTGGAAAACGAAATCGATCCTCTCATCACACAGTCTTTGGAAAACCAAATTGATGAAGAAGAAAACCCACTGTTGGATGAGCAAAATTTATACTTTCAACATAACGGCATACTACCACACTACACATTACATGTTTGACAATGGCTGGATCAAAGGTTTCCTGACAAATGGATAGGCAGAATGGGCGCTGTGGAATGAGCGGCGAGATCTCCAGATATAATGCCACTAGATTTATTTCTTTGGGGTTATCTAAAGACAGTTGTATACAAAACTCCGCCGCAGGATATTCAGGACCTAAGAAATAGAATTACGCAGGTTAATTAATAAGGACATCTTTCAGAACGTTCGAAAATAATTCGAGAACAGATTATACTATTGTTTAGCTAACAGTGGTGGACATTTTGAGCACCTAACAAAGTAAATTTTTAAATCGTGGTTTTAAAAGTACATATATTTCATTAATTTATTTTTGTGTTTTAGTTAAAAAAAATTGATTCGCACGTAAAATGCTATTTACAGCCATGGATTGTAATATATTATTATTTTTCTCTGTATTGCGAGAACGAATCAACTGATTTCAGTTTTGTAAACGCAGTTTAATCAGGATTTTCAAAACCGATAACATGATATATTACAAGATAGCCATTGCCATTTTAAATTTTTAAGTACAGATGGCTGGAAGTAAGGAGGTGAAACTTAAGATATAACGGACATTGATTTTGAATTTCTCCCTCGATATCTAAATTGACGTGTTTTTTGCTTAGAGCTAATTTTCATTGGTAAAAGAAATAATGGGGTGGCTACTTTTAAAATGGAAGCACTGTATGTTGTACATCTTGCAGAAGGAAAATATGTATAAATAAGGAATTGGAAATACGACCAATTACAACAATACACAATACAACAATACAATTTTACAACTACAATTCTAGCAGTTTTTTTAACACATGTATTATTAGCTTTTTAAAAGGCATAGTTTTATTAACATATTTTAGACATTTTTGTATCTAAAAGAGATAATGTATTTAAATGGAGTAGGTATCTGGTTAGCGTCGCTTAGCCCCTCCTACCCAATTTCGACTCTTACCTCCTCGATGGTGAATTCTAGTAACCTGAGTAACCCTGTGGAAGATTTTAGTAACTAGTCCCAGTGGGAAACAGGGTCAGATCAGACAAAAACAGGAGAAATGGTCCTCCGAGAAGGGGTTAGCACCAGTCTAACGACCCTGACGGTAAAACATTACGGTACGAAATCTCGAGAAAGAATTGCCTGACGAAATTCAAGTAAATGACGAATTAAGGATGATTGAAAAATATTTACAGCGAATGTATGAATACTATATGAAAGCGGTGCCTTCAGAAACCTATTTATAAATAAGGGATTGGAAATACGATCAATTGTAGATCTACTTTTATAACTTAATTTGTACAGATGTATTTTAATAATTTCTGGAAAATTACTTCAGATATGTGATAACTGATATGTTGCTTTGTAAAAGTAAATGTACTAAATCGAGGAAAGGTGATATTGAAAGATACCAAATATACTTGAAAAACAAATTCTTTATTATTCTTATTTAACAGAAGAGTTCGGAGCATGCACATACATATAAGGTAATTAAATTATTGAAGCAGTTTTTTTAACACATCTATTATCTTAGAAAAAATATGTTTCATCATAATATTTTATATATTTTTTATCTAAAATGGATTTAAATGGGGTGGTGCGAATATACGGAGCGGTATCTTGTTAGCGCCGTTTAACCTCCTACCCAATTCCGACTTTCACCTCCTCTAGTAACCTTAGAAACCCTTTGGAGGGCTATGGTAACCAATCCCAGTAGGAAACAAGGGCAGATGAGATGGGGCTAAACGGTTTTCCAAAAAAGAAGGTTAGCACCGGGCTAATGACCCTGTCTGTAAACATTTATGATGCGAAATCTCAAGAAAACATTGTCGGGCGGAAGTCAAGTAAATGACTAAAGTAACCAAAGAAGATTTAAAAATATAACGATAACTATTTAAAAATATTTTCTTGGAATGTACGAACACTAACAGATGAGATTACAAAATATAACGCATATATCATAGCAGTTCGAGAAGTCACATGGACCGCGGACTATATATTAAATACTGCCATAATTCACTGTAGCAGCCTTAGTAATAAATTTGAATTTGGTATTCCTTTCATTATATTTAACAAGATAAAAAAATAAATATATTTCACACCTTTCTCTCCATACATGTGTGTAGTACGAATTAAATACAAGTGCTTTAACATAAGCCTAATAAACGTGTATACACTCACAGAAGAGAAAAATGAAGACTAAAGGAAGGTTTGTATGAAAACCTCGAGCTTATATATGATAAATGCCCAACGAATGACATCAAAATCGTTATTGTGGATTTAAATGCCAAAATAAAGAAGAGAGATTGTTATAAACAGGACAATGGAAAAAACAGACTGCATGAAATATCTAACAATACCGGTATTAGAGTTATTAACTTTGCAGCTTCAAGAAATATGATTGCCGGAATGCACATACTTCATGAAAAATACACAATACATTTTTTTAACCTCCTAGATGAAGTTAGAGAGGATACAATATAGATTTCGATCACTACCTAATTGGACTACGACTATGTGCCAGGATATCAAATGTCGGAAAGAGGGAGTGGTATTCGATTGTTAAGAAAGTTATTGCGGTTTTTAATCATTAAATTGAAATGCACATATCTCAGCTCAAACAAAATTTTTTAATCGAAGCAAAAACCATTACAATCAACACATTTTTGCCAACGAGAAACAAGTTTAATTATACCGGTTGCGTAAAATTCCGGAAGTTTTTGCATCCTCTTGATTCTTAAAGCATTTCTCGCGCAGGAAGTTGTCGAGGTGCTTGAAAAAGTGGTGGTCGATAGGAGAGAGGCCAGGCGAGTATGCCGGATGGTTGAGAGTTTCGAAGCCCAACTCATGCAGCTTTTGAAGCGTGAGCATTAAGGTGTATGGCTGATCATTATCATGGAGGTAAATTGGTCCCTTCTCGTTGCGCTGTAATTTTTGGTGCATTTCATAGATTTGCTGGCAGTACTTCTCCGCTGTAATCGTTTCACCCCGGTTCAGGAAGCTGTGATGAATCAGACCGACCGCAGACCACCAAACAGTCACAATTGCCTTATTTTGGCCCATTTTTGGCGTTGGGAAGTGTTGTGGAGCTTCGTCGCGGTCCAACTACTTAGCCGATCGCTGTCGTAAAAAATCCACTTTTCATCGCACGTCACAACTCCGTTCGAGAAACGAGTCGTTTTTATTGCGCAAAAGAAGGACAAGCGACACTTCAAAAGGACGATTTTTTATTTTCATTTAATTCGTGCGGCACCTATTTATTGAGCCTTGTTTACTTTCCAATCTCCTGGATATGGTTAGAAATTGTCACATGCATTAATCTTAATTCAGGGGTAAGCTACCGAACAGTTGTATGCGGATTGGCTTCGATTAAGGTCGACCATTACGCTTATCATCTTCAAGGCTCTTAAGCTATTATTGCGCAGTACGTTCATTAGTAGTTTCTGGGCCAAACGCATCATTGATATCCCGAGCAGTTATGTTCGGCAGATTTTTGGCTTAGTTTGAACTGGAACATAAAAATTATGTGAATTTGCTTTTTACCCATGTCGCATTTAACGCTCTGAAAAAAATGGTCAAAATTATTTTAGAACAAAACTAATACCGCCAATACCGGGTGAAAAACGTGCTTTAAAATGATATATAAAGTCAACATAATTTTACACAAATTTATCTGAAAATACAGCAATAAAAATTAAGACATGAAAAACTGCAATAACTTTCTTAACAACCTAATAGCAATCAAACCAGATCCAACACGCATTTAATGCACAGACCTGAGGTTGCTGAACGATATGGGAACAGTATCAACACAAATTTGGCCAACATACATGAGGAGACCACAAAAATCGAAGTATGACATAAATCCAAGGAAGCTGTAACAGCGGCAGCTCATTATTGGCGATTAATGCAGTAATGGCATGGCGATTATGGAATATAGGGTCATGCAACAACGTAGAACCCGTAAAGCTGTTGATACATATAAAATACTAAGAAGATAGAAAAAACATTCACATAAGAAAAGGATAAGACACTACTAAGATACGCTATTGAGATGACACTGAGAAGAGACACAACAGCTAAAACCATCTACACTGGAGGAATTGAAGAGTGCGATCAAAAAATTGAAGAACAACAGATCCCATGGAAGCGATGGACTACTAGCTGTAATGATCAAATATGGGGGAGATAACTTGACACATTAATTCCATAAAATCATAACTAGAGTATAGGCCGAAGAGAAATTGTTTGATGAATGGTGTGTTGGAACTGTTTGTTCGCTTCACAAAAAGGGAGACAATTTAGAATGCAATTATTAAAGGGGGTCACATTGCCTAACCCTGTCCATAAGGTAATATCAATTATAACATATAAACAATTAAGTCAATATACTAAAAACTTTCTAGGAGACTATCAGAGCCGCTTTAGACCGGGCCGATCCACTGTAGACCACGTGTTCGTTCTTAGATACTAGAGCAAAGCAACTTGACGTGTACCATATGCTTATCGATTCTAGAGCTATGGCGCTCACTATTAATGAAGAAAAACAAGTTTATGCCATTAAATATCCGGCAGAATACACCCATCGGACAGTCTTAAAGATGGTAGGCAATTTCATTTGTTGGGGATCACTAGTCACTACCACAAAAGTCATTTTTTTCTTTATTTTGGTTTTTCGCCACGGTCTAAAACTCAAAAAATATCAGAAATATCTGTTCTTATGTAAATAAAGAATCACTGGGTAAAAACAAAAAACCAAACGGAGACAAATTTCTCAGTGATTCTTTTTTGTAATAAATTTGCCTAATGAACAAAATTTTGAAAATATAAAAATGTTACAAACTTTTAACGTTTCGGGAAGTATTCTCCTTCCGTTTTCAAAACGAATCTAAAAATAAAGTATATTAGTTTATAGTATATTATAGTTTATATATATATAGATATCAGATACCAGGAATATTGTCACCAATATTAGAATCGCATGCTTGTGATCGCCCAATGTAATATTTCAGTCTGAGCCGATTAGGACAAGAAGCCAAGGCACACTGCCAACGTCTGGAAAGTTAAAGATGACTGGTGAGGAAGGTTTGGGAAGGCCGAGGCTCAACTAGGGCTGTAGCACTGTTGATGATATATTTAAAAGTAAATAATGACCAGCACTCATCTTATTATTTGTATGGGAAAGTCATTACATTCGGCAAATTTAATAGACCAAAGCCGAAGGTAAATTTTCAGTATATTGCAAAATTCGAAAAAGTTGTCACATTTTTTTTAATAAATTATTGAATATTACATATGTAAGGTGGAAGAAACGTCTCATTCTTTGTTCAATATAATGAATTGTATGCAACCTTAAATATCTTGCTGTGCAGGGCATTCTATTGGTGAATATATGTAATAAATTAATTTTGAAATTAGTTACCTCTTTGTACGAATACGAATGTTAGCGCTACTATCTCTAGAGGGCGCAGAAGGTACTAAATTTGAAATATCTAGAAAATGTATATTTATAAATATGATTAGCTACAATAATTATTTCTAGCAGTTTTTATCATAGGTCCAAGTTAAGTGTCGCACTGCTATGGCTAGATGGCGCCCGGTGATTCAGTAATTGAAATTAATGGATTTCTTTCAATGAAAGTGATACAGAGTTATTATTATTGATATATCTGAGGGTGGTATATATTTAGCAGCAAAACATATAAATTTTATATATTGTACAATAAATTATATGTTTTATATTTATTAATGAACGAGTGCTTACTACGTATTTAAATGCACTTGCTAGAATTCGCTGCCCACAGACAACTACAAAAAGAGCAGGATTATTATCTTGATCTGGGCCAATACCCGCTCACATACACTCACACACACACCGAGACCGTTACACTTCTGCACTTTAAAATCACAACCCATTAATAAACCTTTTTTGATGCGGCCCGCGCCATTACTTACCATTATCGTGTTAAAAGTTTTAGTTTTTTTTCTTCGGACATCTGTCGCCGTTTGTAATACGAAAACTGGCGCCTCCAATCTGGTACCTTATTCGTGGAATATGTATTAGAAAATCATTTATATGTTGAAATATTAAATGTTTTGTTTGAAAGTATGTTAAGATTTGTGTGGTAAATGAAAATACTATATATTTTATAAAGTCGCTTTTTGCCTTATAATCAAAGGATAATTTACTCAAAGATGCGAAATATCGCAGCTTTGTAAGTATTTCCTGTAAGGGATTACATAGCAAAAATCACGAGGAAGAATTTTACTAGTGTAGAAGATATTTCTCCTAGTATTTCCTAATACCTCACATGTGGTCGCCTGTTTTACCATTCTTCACTTATAATAAAAAGAGAACATTTGTTTCATGCAGCCGCATTTTGCTTAGGCGTTTTGTATTTGGTTCATACATTGGTTGGTATCCTTTTATTATATTTACCAATTGTTTTCTGAGCATTATTTTCTGGAGCTATTATTTTTGCAAATTATATGTTGATTTTCTCTGTTTTAGGTATTTCTGGAATTGTAATTATTCTTACTAGTTAAAATAATTTTTCATTTTCGTCCACATAAAGTAATCTAAAGGATGTACATTCGGAGAAGCAAATAGTTATAGCGTAGACTGTACTAAATGACGGCAATTGAATTTACACCAACCCTAGGAAAAATTAAAACTGAAGGGAATTAAAATTGAAGTTTGGAGTTTGAAAAGTGCAATCAGTTGAAATTAAAGAAATTATATATGTAAATGAATTGGTAATTTTACCAAAAACTGAAGATGACACAGGTCGACATGATTTTGGTAACATTGATGAGAATACTCTTTTTGCGTTTCATTTAGGTAGTTATTAAAACACTTTTTCGCAGAAATGACTTAGCATGTCCCATATTCAAGTAACTGCTTCTCCTTTATATCATGGGATCATTAAAATTATTTGAACCTAACTCTGGACTGGACAACGTAGGAAATACCACAAGACCGTAGAGGGGGTATTTCCATAGTATTCTACCAGCCTTTAAAGGCAGTTTTATTGTTTTCTATAGTTTAGTTTGTTTCTGTCTCGTTTACAGTACAGTCAAGTGTTGAAGTAGATTTTATATAAAATAGCAAGTTTTAGTCGTCGATTTTGCAAAAATTCAGCGGATAAATTTTGTTATATATGCGGATGGTTTATTTTAAAATTACAAGTTAGATCTATATCGGGGGGTCAAAAAAGCTTATGTTTTAGATTTTAAGTGCCAAATGCTCTTCATGTTTGCTGTGTGTAGTGGATGTACTGCATGAAAAATTCTCTGCTGTTTGCTGTTTCTATTCTGTGAAGAGAACCTACTGACCATATGGTCAGTAAATGACTACTGTGCTACTTTTGAATCACAAAAAAAGAAGGGATTTCAAAAAAGCAAAGGGACACAATTCTTCTAGGTGATTTCCGTTTTCAAGAGAAATTAAATGAAAAGGAATTGGCAGCTTGGAAGTGTAGTGAAAGGATTTCTGGGTAACCGAACGAAGAAAGATGAAAACTATAAAAACCTCATACATGAACTCTGGAAAGCCTATTAAATACTAGGGTGTCCTTAAAAATGCATTTTATACACTTCCATTTGGATTTTTTCCGAAAAATTTGGGTGCAGTAAACGACGAATAAGAAGAGAGGTTTTACCAAAACATCAAGGCGATGGGAGCAATATACCAGGGACGTTGGAACCCATTTATGTTGGGCGACTACTCAGTAATATCTTTGCATAGATTTAACACGTTTTACATGTTTATATTAAATAAATATAAGATTTTAAAAATATGCCGTCTCCTTTTTTTTTCTCTACCACCGACTCCCTGTAACAAAAAAACTGTACGTGTTGAAGTCATTAGCTTATCATTTTCGGATTTAGGACTACAAAATACTTCATATACACCTATTTTCATCAATGTTACCTTAAAAAAGTTTCAATTTGTTGACCTGTGTAATTTATGGGGAAATGTAGCTACATGAAAATGGACAATAAATAAATACGGTGTGCAATTAATATTAATAAAAGTGAAGTAATTGTTATAACTAGAGAAGAGTATACAATAAATATCCAAACAATATTTGATCTAATAAGGCAAATTAAAACATTTAAGTCTCCGGAATCAGTAATTAATATGCATAGATAATTGAAATATTTTTTTTAGCTCTACAGGCCGAGTTGGCCCATAGCTTGGTTCGATCAGGTTACTCAACGAGATCTAGATGGCGATCAGTTCATTAGAACAAAAAACTATCAAAATAATATAGGCAGCAAATTAACTTTTATGAATGGTTAAACACACCCGGAAAGCAGGACGAAACAAAAAAAAGAGGGAAATTAAGGTAAACTCGAAATTGAAATGGGAAGGTGGATGGAGAACATTCATCTGTACCTTAAATGTAGAAGAGGAGCGATTACGTATCTACTACTCTATTGAAAAAGGTGACTTTTGTTTCAAAAATTCGAGCGCTGTAAGTATCGATATCACAATTTGTTCATACCAAGTTCCATTCTATTTTGATTATTAAATTAGAAATTATAGCATCTTTTCTAATGGTTAACAATTTTTGTTGGTTTTGATCTTTTAAAATGGAAACATTTATCGAGCAAAGAATTTGCATTAAATTTTGTTTAACAAACGGAATTTCAAAAATGTTACGGTGATGAAGCTATGTCAAAAATGTTTACAAGCGATACAATGGCTTTAGTGACGGTAGAGTTACCAATATCTTAAATTGAGTTGGATCTATGCTTATCACAAGAGTGAGAGCGAAAATTAAATTATGATGAATAAATATATATTTTTGGTTTTATTTAAAAAGTCTTTACTTTTTAATCATTATACTATATCAGCTGTCAAAATATAACCACTCCTTGTTAAAAGATTTGGTATTCGATATTGATCTAAAAGGTGTCCCAACAGGTACTTCCGGATTTAAATTTAGCGCCGTTTTTCAAGGACCTGATCTAGAAATTTTATGTTTCGCATATGTCAACTGGCAATTTAATTATGGATCGGAAGAACGTTAAATTCGAAGATATTTATCACTAAACACCAAACCACTTTTTTAAACTTCTCGACGCATTCAATCAGATTAAATCATCTCCTGAGGATGCTAACCTGGTTAGTGAAACGTGAAATTTAAAAAAGTGATTTAGTGTTTAATGAATAGAATAATTGATCTACGGAAGAACGCGTTAGAATTATGCAACCTTATGAAGTTAGAAATAGTGCAGAATTTTGCAATAAAATTATGTTTTTCGAACAAACTCATTTCCACCTCATAGATGATGTGATTGAAGAATAACCTTGACATCCTCTTTTAGTAACAGTGTGGGGTGCCTTGTGGGCTGGAGGGGTTATAGGGGCATTTTACGCTACTGCAATATGTTATGAATGTTACCGTAAAATGGTACGAAAGAATGGCCGTAGAAACTAGAGATGGCCAAGTATAGAATGTTATTTTTAAAACATCATTACCATGTCTCCACTTTTTAATAAAATAAACAAACGTGTTATTTTTTTTCTCTTTTTTTGGGTTTTTTTGCCACGATCTAAAACTCAAAAAATATCAAAATATCTGTTCTTATATAAATTAAGAATAACTTGGTAAAAACAAAAGAACCAAACGGAGACAAACTTCTCAGGAATTCTTTTTTGTAATAAATTTGCCTAATGGACAAAATTTTAAAGATATAAAAATGTTCTAAAATAAATACAAACTTTTGAACGTTAACGTTTCGGGAGGTCTTAGCGATATAGGCATAGCAATACAGTTATTCAGTAGATTTAAATTCAATATGGTTCTTGATGCTAAAGAATACAATTAAAAACATTTAAGTATTTCAATACACAGTCAGTACAGTAAACCTGACATATATTTTTTTGGTAGTATGTCACTGTCATTAACAACTATTATTGTCAATGTAGGTATCATTGACATACACAAAAAATATATTTACTTCCTATCTTTGAATTATATATAGAAATTAATATAATTTTTTAGATTCGTTTTGAAAACGGGGGGAGAAGACCTCCTGAAACGTTAACGTTAAAAGATTGTATATTAAGGTTCAAAAGTTTTTATATTTTAAAAATTTTGTTCCTTAGGCAAATTTATTACAAAAAAGAATTTTTTTTGTTTTTACCTAGTGATTCTTTATTTACATAACAAATATTTTGATATTTTTTTAGTTTTAGATCGTGGCGAACAACCCAAAAAAGAAAAAAATATATGAAGCCACAATTATTCAGACATTACTTAAGCGTGTTATTTTTCTAAAATTATTGGTTTTGTTTAAAACCAAAATCCCGAAGTATCTTTGAGATACCCTTAAATTATATCAAGTAAAAGATTAGTCAAATATTCTTATAAAATCATACTGTCAATTTTATTTAATAAAATTATATAACACCATCATTAGTCTAACATTAATAAATAACACTATTAACATTTTCTGCCTTGGTTTTATTGAATGCATTTTATGTTAAAGTGTAAAAGAAAACATGTAGTTATACTGATGATATTGTAGTTTAAGTTAGAGATACCAAGAACAATTTGTTGGTTGATTTCGTGAATAGGTGTTCGATGCAGAGCCGACCTCGGTGCTCGTGGGTGGACGAAAACCAGATTTCATTCAAGTTTTGCATCGCCGAGGCGTTCCACAGACACCCGAGAGAGATTTGCCACACGATTTGCCTTTAGCCGAACTTGGTCGTATAATTTTGCATAATTATTGCACTTAATAAGATAGCAGAGAAGTGTCAATGGTACGAGAAAACAGCCGTGGGTTTCTGCAATTTGACACAGTAAAGATTCTTATTTGTGATGCTAATTACGGTTTATGCCGAGGCGAGATTTTTGTTGTGGAGCTGTCATTCCTTGTTCTTTCCATTCATCTTGGCCGGGAACTTGAACCAATAGTAATTAAGATTAAATTTAAATTTTATATTACTGGCATGGTTTACGTTGAAAATATTGTTACAAAATATGTTGCAATATACCATGGCGCTAACTAACTATTATTAAATTATACATCTATTAAAATATTCTATAATAGATATTCATTTATATATTATGTACTTTTGCGACTTTTAAAAATAAATCGGCATATAAATTTTGGATTCTGTTGCTATTACTTAATAGAAATTTATAACAAATGTTTAATGAAAGGCTTTTCTTGTCTAATTTTTGCTTTATTATATTTATATTTGACGCGTTTGTATAACACTGTGGCTTCGTCAGAATAATGTTAACAAATACATATTTTCATTGTTGTTAGAGTACGTTTAAATAGAAAACGTTCACACATTATATATAGCGTGTCAGGTAAAGTATTTTCGTAAAGTTAATCAACGATTCTTTACATTGTATTAAAGAAAAAAGTAACTTTCAGCAAGGGCCAAAAACCTAAGGGTTCCTGAGAAAAAAATTGCAAAGTTATAAAATCACCAACTGAAAAGCTTTGATAAGAATTAATATTTTATGCAAATATGTGTAAAAGCTTATTTGGCAAATATTAATTGGTTACTACTTAACGAATAAACTACTACTTATAACTTATATACTACTTACTTATAAATAAACTAATGAATATCGCTGAAACAATTAAAACACAATGTAAAATTACGTCAATCAGCCAACTCCGATACGACGTCATAACCAAACTGCAAATAATGTTATTTCAACATTGCGACAAAAATTGTTTTAGCGCAAAATTTGAACGCTGAATTTTGAATTGGTCCTAAAGTCGAGGAATAAATTTTACATCTTGTTGAAGAAGACAAGTTGGAGTTTCCCATTGGATTGTACACCGGACACTAAAAGACCAGTTACTCTACCCTTATCATGTACAAAGGTTCTCTTATTATGTATTCTACTTATCACGTTCACTTATCTGTGCTCTGATTTTTCATACAGGCAAAAATATTAATGTTTTATGGTCAAAACCAAAGGATTGTACTTCGAACACTAAAAAAACAGTTACTGTACCCTTAACATGTACAAAGGTACTTTTATTATATACTCTACTTATCATGTAAGCATTTCTGTGCTGTGATTTTTCACACAGACAAATATATTATGAATATTTTATTGGTCAAAACCAAAGGAATTCCAATTTTTTATTCAATATTTTATCAGCCGATGAAGCTTCTTTCACGAGAAATGGGATGGTGACTTTTTGAACAGTTAATTTAATAAAACAATTAATCATGTATTTTTCAATGTGCCATGAATCGTTTAAAATGTGTTTTGATGTGAAAAATTAGTGTTAGTAATTTCAACTTTGACATTAAACGACAATAATGTGTAAGTTTTTTTTGTAACAAAACAAATCAAATTTATGCTGAAATATATGGAATGAATGGCTATAAACATATTACATTTTATTTTCAAATCACACCTTAAGAGGTCAATGCAACAAAAAACTTAATTCCTTGGGTTCAAATAAACCCGACGACGCTACGTTGCCAATTTTTAAGAAAATTTCCATAAGTTCTAACCTGTTTTCGGTGGAAATGATTGCATTTCACCTTTTGGTGCAAAAAACCTTTTCTTCTCTGTCTGGCAAGCAAAATTTCACAAGTAGTTTTTCACTTTTCAATGCCCCTTTCCTTCAGTTTGTGTGGAACCCATTTTCCTTCGTTCTAGATTTTTCCCAATGGGTGTAGACATTCGGAAATGGTGGATTGTGCAACATTTAATGCTTCTGTCAATTGTTGCAGCCTATGAGTTGAGTCTTCATCCAATAACACAGATCAACAAATTTAAACTTTTTTGAAGTAACATTGATGAAAATATGTGTAGCTAATTACTGTAACACGTACAGTTTTTTTTGTTACAAGGGGTCAGTGGTGGGTCGTGGAGTCGACATATTTTTACAATCCAATATTTATTTAATATTAATACGTAAAACGTGTTAAATCTATGCAAATACATTACTGAGGATTATGTGAATAAAACATATATTACATGAGGTGTCATACGGCGACAAAAACTTTCACTTTTTCCTCTTGTGTTTTGTAGCATCATCTCTTTTTAAAAACCAGCAGCAGTTGCTCAACATAAATGGGTTCCAGCATCCCTGCTTTCTTGCTTCCATCGTCTTGATGTCCTGGTGAAACCTCTCTCCTTGTTCGTCACTTACTGCATCCCATTCCACCCCATTTCCTGCACAAATTCCAAATGGGGGTGCAAAAAATGTATTTTTAAGAACATGCGACATCTTAGTATTTCATAAGCTTTCAAGAGTTCTATGAAGTTTTTATAATTTTCATCTTTTTTGTTGCCCAGAAATCCTTTCACTATACTTACAAAACACTTCCAAACTGCCAATTCCTTTTTATTTAATTTTTCTTGAAAACGGAAATCACCTAGAAACATCCTTATTTGAGGTCCTTCTTTTAGTTTTGCCTCACTTAACACCCAACTGTACTGTAAACATGATAGAAACGAACTAAACTATAGAAAACTATAAAACTGCCCTTAAAGGTTCGTATAATAATGTGGAAATACCCCCTCTACTGTCTTGTGGTAATTTCTACATTGTCCAGTCCAAAGCCAGGTACAAATAATTTCAATAACTTCATGGTATAAAGGAGAAGTAGGTATTTGAAAATGGAACGTGCTAGGCCATTTCTCTGAACATATGTTTAATAACTATCTAGTTGAAACGTAAAAAGAGCATTCTCACCAATATTACAAAAATGTCGACCTGTGTAATGCAAATCTGCATCTTCAAACTTGTTTGGCTTTCCTGAACGCTCTTTGTTTTTTTATATCAAAATCAGCACTTTTAAAGAGTTGAAACATCGTTCACAAGTTTTTTTGGGTTAGAGCATATTCATCATAACCTCCAACCAACCATCGGTAACTTTCAGTAGCGGTTTTTTTAAATGAAAGGTTATTAAGCTTTCCCGCAAAACGTCTTTTTCTGGTACATTATTCGACATATTCAAAGCTATGAAAAACTATGACTTTTGCACAATGACTGTAAATAACGAACTAGCTTCTGATGGCGTAGGTTTATCCTCCAAAACATTATAGACTTATTAGACTATGCCAACAAATATATTAGTAACGTCATTTCTTAGCAAAATCGATGTTATTAACCGAAAAACCTATACCCTGTTACCACCCTGGCCATTCGCCTTGGGTGGAAACAGCAGACCAAAATAGCCAGCCTCCAATCCAGACGGTCTAACCCGGAAGCCAATTTCAGTATTGCTAACTTACTGATGTTCTGGTCCAGAAGCTTTTCTCTCAGGCCGCATAAGGTATCCCAGACGGAGCGATATGACGGTTTCTCATGATTATCTTGTTCACCAGATAAAATATTTTTCTTTTCATGCCTTGCTGGTTGGTTGTTATCTGCAAAGCTTCGCCAACATGCGGATTCTGCCTCCTAAGGTTGGATACGCTGTCCGAACTTCTTCTTAAAGATGACTGCGATTCCCCGGGACATCTGCAGATCTTCGGCTATACAGTGGGCCAATGCGTATTCCTCTGGGACTTAAACAGGTCGTGTTGCACTTCTATAGTGACTTCTATGTTACTCTTTCGACCAGTGGAATTTCTGTCCATAAATTCTTCAAAGGTGAGCTCGGCGGGAAGGTCCATCCGACGTATCCTGCCTTCTCTATTACCATCGTCTCGATCACCGGTAAAAGGCATCATTCGGTTGAAATGGATGTTTCTTGGTCTCCCTCGCGCTAGTCTTCGGATGCGATACACCACGTCATTGATTCTATGGAGAGCTTCATAGGGTCCCTCCCAGGATGTCTGGAATTTTGGAGATAATCCACGACGACGCCGAGGATTGTAGAGCCACGCCAAGTCGCCAACCTGATATCCCCTGTCTCAGCTCGCACATCGTAGGCGTCCTTCATTCGAACCTGGATACTTTGGCGAACCCTGTGATGGATGTCATCCATTCTCCTTCGGAGGTTACAGACATAGTCTTCACCGACTGTGTCTTCTCCAGGTGGATAACCAAACTTCAGGTCGCAGGGCAGTCGAAGTTCTCTGCACATAATGACGCTCGCTGGGGTCTGTCCTGTGCTCTCGTGTACGGATGAACAGTAGGCCAACAGGAACAAATGGAGGAACTGGTCCCGGTCTCGTTGATGGTCGGAGACTACTTTCGACAGGTATCTATTTATGGTCCGATTCATCCGTTTCACCATTTCATCTGACTGCGGATGTAATGCGGTAGTTCAGGTCTTATGAATGCCTAGTAGTTGACAGACTTTCAGAAAAAGGGCGGACTCAAAATTTCTCCCCTGATCGGAATGCAACTCCAGGGGTAGTCCAGACCGACAAATCCATTCCTTCACAAGGTCGTCTGCAACAGTAGCAGTTTCCTGATTCGGCAAGGCGTAGATCTCCACCCATTTACTGAAGTAATCCATCACGACCACTACGTACTTGTTCGGCACTTCAGTCTCTGGAAACGGACCGGCTATGTCTACCGCCACACGTTTAAACGGGCTGCCAACGTTATACTGCCGCATGGGAGCTCTCGGACGTTTCTGAGACCCGTTACTGGCTGCGCAGACCAGACATTTTCTACACCATTCCTTAACATCTATCTTGCAGTTCACCCAGTAGAAATGCTCTCTCAACCTGGCGAGTGTCCTCGTCAATCCAAAGTGATCCCCGCTTGTCCCGTTGTGGACCTCTGTCAGTACTTCCTGAACTCGATTCTCCACGAGCCGCGTCAGAATTGAATTCAGGATTCTCCACCGCCTTGAATTTCCAAGGAATTCCACTGGGCCCAGTAGGATTTCACAGCTGGGGCATACCGCGCAACTTCCTCCCACGTTGGCCTACGATTCCCTCCTTTCCAACCTCCTTGCCGTCCACAAATTGCCCACCACCGTTGTTCTATTTACTGGAACTTCTTTTGGCTCAACCCGATAGCAGTGTTGGCAATCTTCTGGGCAGGGTCTTCTGGACACCCCTCAGGGGGTCCTGGAGGTGCTCCTCCGGGACACGGGGTGTGACGTTCCCGAGGTCCCCAGTCACGTTGTGTGTATGTCCAGTTCTGTCTCCTTTCTGTCATAGCCCTTAAGCCAAGCAGTTAGCCACCGTGGTGATGGCTGCATGGCACCTGAGGGAATAAGGTGTCATGAACGGTGCCTCTGGGGTACCTCCCGTCCCCCCAGAGTACTTAGGGTTGCCAGGGTATGGGGCCGACTTGTATTTCCTCCATTCTCGTGGGAACCACATGACTTCAAAATTTAACTTTCCTCCCCTTAGCGGGTCCAAAAGACCCAGAACCGAGTCCCCGGCATCGCCGGTTATGTTTGACAAGTTTTTTGTAGTAAAACTAAAAAATGAATCTGAATCTTTTAAACAAATGTCTCCATTTTTAATACACAAAGCGTTACTAGCTCAACTTGGAACACTGTCTGATACCACTATTGATAGAGGTTTCGAATGAAAGAGTCTTTAATGGCAGCTAAACTTAACAAACTCCACACTTTTGACGTAGAAGTCTCTCTGCATTCCTCCCGTAATATCATCAAGGGCATCGTTACCTGTTCTGACTTAGCCAACTGCACATATCAAGAAATAATAGAAAATATGCAAGATCAAGGAGTTACCTGTGTTCATCGTATTTCTCCTAAAGGCTCTGATCAGACTTCAGCTAAAACACTGCTAGTTCTCTCGTCCAAGACTCATTCCCTTCCAGCAAGGGTTAATGCAGGATGGTACTCCCTTCGTGTCCGACCATACATTCCACCTCCGCTAAGATGCTTCCATTGCCAAAAATTTGGACATACCGCCACTCGCTGCTCCTCTCCAGAGATCTGCCCTTCCTGTGGTCATTCTAGCCATAGCGAAGCTCCTTGCACTCTTCAACCTATATGTGACCTTCAACCTACTGTCAAGAGTCCCACTCTCCCAGATATAAAGGTTGACAGACATGCCGCAGAGAATTTGAAATCCAAAAGATAAGGGTCACAGAAAAGCTTCCTTATCCTGATGCTAAAAGGAAGTTCTACTCACTCCACCCAAGCCTCAACATTTCATACAGCAATGCTGTCACCAACCACCTCGCAGCCATTCCAAGGTCCACTGTGTCGGTCTCCACGCAGTGCGACCTTCCTTTCCTCACCAATCCCTTAACCCCTATCACAAGTTCTCAAACCTCTCCCTGTCTCCTCACACCCCCTCACTTTCCCGAAAACCAACACCCCCTGCATCTCTCTCACAACGATGCTCTCTTCATTATACACAATCTCCAAGTCTCAATGACATCAGGAAACCAACCACTTCAACTACCCCACTTTCTCTACCCACTTCTAGATCATCAGCAGTTGAAAAATCATCCAACAAAACACCTCAGGCACCAGACTCAATGGGTGCCAAAAAACTCCCCTACAAATACAAAATACCCTCCAATGCCCGATCTAATACAGCCTCCCTCTCCAGATCCTCACCAGATCCTCTTCGGACTCTTCTACAAGGAGTACCCTTTCCAATAAAAAATCGGGGAAAAAGAAAATCAATCCTTCCAAACAAAGACCTCCTGACTCTGTCCAGGACATGATGATGGATGATTTCTCTGATCAGCATATTCGAGACCTTCCACCTAAGTGAACCATTAACAAGAACTAGATAATCATTCCTATCTCTTTAGATCTTACTCCACATTTTCAAACTTACCTTCACCCTAATACAATGGAATCTTGGAGGTTTCGCCACCCATATCGATGAGCTCAAGCTCATTTCTTCGCAATACAATCCTCTAGTCCTACTCCTACAGGAGACAAACTTTAAACCTAACCACACGTACAGGTTCAAAAGCTACAATATGTTTAGAAAGGACAGAATCGATGCTGCTAGGGCCTCAGGCGGAGAAGCCATTCTGACTCACCCTTCGATAGATTGCTCTCTAGTTCACTTAAACTCTCCATTGGAAGTAATCGCCATCCGATTAGAACACCAGACGGCTCTCACTCTTTGCAGCATCTACCTTCCCCCTGCCTCCCCCATATCATATGAGGATTTGCAGGACGTAATTTCTCAACTTCCCCACCCTTTTATATTATGCGGAGACTTCAATGCACACAGCCCATCCTGGGGCTCAGCCCACACAGACCCTCGCGGTCAATGGATAGAAAACATTTTACTAAACACCTCCACTTCCATCTTGAACTTCCCAGTACCCACTCACGTTTCATTATCAACAGGATCACTTTCCTCCATTGACCTTTCACTCTGCTCTCCAAATCTTCTCTCGGATCTACAGTGGAGCCCTATTGGGGATCTACACGGCAGCGATCACTATCCTCTCCTAATATATTTCCCTTCTCATCACAGTCAATCCCCACCCAAACTATTATACAATTTCCGCAAAGCGAACTGGGACACCTACCATTCTTCTTTCCCTCTCCAAAAATAGTGTCCGGAGACCCTGATCACAACATTTCTGTCCTGGTATAGAACATCAAGACGGCTGCCGAAAAATCTGTTCCCCACTCAGAACACAATCGCCATCGTCCCCCCGTACCATGGTGGAACTCACAGGTTGCTAGAGCTATAAGACACAGAAAGAGCTCCCTCAATAGGTTGAAACACCATCCTTCTCCAGAGAACTTTATCGAATTCAAACGAACTAGGGCAGCTGCCAAAAGAACAATTCTAGCGGCGAAACGAGCCTCCTGGCCTTCGTTCGTTAGCTCCATCGGTCCTCAACAATTAACTACCATATTCTGGAAAAAGATCAAGGTCTTCAAAGGAAGACCAACCAGTCACATCCAGGGCTTACTGCATAATGGAACCTGGATCACTTCTGACATGGACCAAGCTGAGTGTTTTGCCGACCACTTCACTTCAGTCTTCAGCAACTCAGGTCACTCCCCAGAATTCATCAGATATAAAGAACAAAATGAGTTTCCTCTCAACTTCAGCGAACCCCAACCCTCTCACTACAACCTTCCCTTCACTCTAAAAGAGCTACACTGGGCTTTGTCCAGATGCAGACCAAGTGCTCCAGGCCCCGATCTAATACCCATTCCTCTCATCCGACAACTACCTCCCTCAGCTATCCAATTTCTCCTCGAAATATATAATGACATCTGGATCACCGGATCTTTCCAATCTTCATGGCGAAACTCCATCCTGATACCTATCCATAAACCTGGCAAACCCCGTACTCTTACTTCAAGCTACCGCTCAATATCTCTGACCGATCACTTGTGCAAAATCCTCGAACGAATGGTGCTCAGACGGCTATCCTGGCTCTTGGAGAAAAACTCTCCTCTTGACAAACATCAACTAGGATTTCGCCCGCATAGATCTACTCTAGATCACCTAGTTGCTTTCGACCAGAATATCAAGGAAGCATTTATACGAGGTTACCACCTTATAGCCGCCTTTTTGGACATGAAGTCTGCTTTTGATACTGTATGGAGATACCAAATCATCAAGTCTCTGCACCTTTGGGGGTATAGAGGCCCATTAATAAAATTCATTCACAACTTCTTGACCAATCGCCTCTTCTCTGTCAGAATCAGAGGTGACATGTCCTCTTATCATCCACAAGAGAATGGGGTACCGCAGGGATCCGTCTTTAGCCCCACCCTATTCAATATAGCAGTTAATAGCATCTCTGAAATCTTCGAAAATAAAGTGCAGTTTCGCCTCTATGCGGACGACGTTCTGTTTTATTATTCCTCCCCCAGCCCGCGCGTCTGCGAGAGAAGAATCCAGAGTGTCCTCGGTGAGCTCTCTACTTGGTCCACCCGCTCCGGTTTTAACTTCTCCTCTGAAAAATCCAACATCGTACATTTCTGCAGAAAAAATTCCTGCTCTAGACTCCAATCCTTCACATTCCTAGATCGAGATATCCTCAGTCCACCGGAAGATTCTTGGGCCTAACATTTGACTACCGCCTAACCTGGAAGGCTCACCTCATTGATCTAAAATCTAGATGCATTAGATCTTTAAGCCTAATAAAGTTCCTCGCTCACTCCACTTGGGGAGCTGACTATCGCTCACTTCGCTCAATTTATCTAACTGCCATCCGACCAAAGATAGACTATGACAGCATAGTATACCGCTCTGCTCCAACCTCCTACCTCAACTGGATCGATCCCATCCAGAATACAATGTGTCAGACTGTCCTTGGGTCTCTTTCGAACCACTCCTATTCCCAGCCTGCTTTGTGAGGCTGAGATAGAACCACTAACACATCGACGTCTTCAATTACTTATAAACTATTCTTACAGCTTCTCATCCAGACCATTTCTCCCTCACGCTTCCTCATTCTTCAATCCTCGACCTATCCCGCCACATCTTATCAGAACTAGTCCTCTTGAGTGCGTGGGCCACATTTTTCATCAATCCAGGAATAAATACAATCTCCCTTATCAGGACTGCTATCCAATTGCCCCTTCTAATCATCCCCCATGAGCCCTACATTCTGTGCCTTTTAACTTCTCCCTGCTCCGCTTTGACAAATCATCCACCCCTGCACTCTCCTTTCAGCACCACTTCCATATCATCCTCGACTCGATTTCCCAAATCAATATCATTTTCACTGATGGATCCAAATCTGCAATTGGTGTAGGATCTGCATTCGTACTCTTTCCCTTAGGGAATCCTCTCCTTCCCCAAACCTTTCGCTATCACCTAAGCCCTCAATCCAGCTCTTACACGGCTGAGACCCTAGCCCTTGAAAAATCTCTCCAATTCATGCTCTCCCAACCCCCATCCAAATGGGCAATATGTTCGGACTCCACCAATACCCTTAGAGCTCTGGAAAAAGGATTAGACAATCATTCTCTCATATCCCGCTGTCTGGACTTCATTGAGGATATCCTTGCCATCGGGTCCACCGTTCAGTTTCTCTGGATCCCTAGCCACTGCGGTATAGTTGGAAACGCGATGGCAGACACTGAGGCACTGAGGCAGCTAAAATAGCGGCCACAGATGGATCACCATGTCCCACTCTAATTTCATCCGACCTACCGTCCTTCGTCAAATCCCTGGTTAGAGAACAGTTACAGAATCACTGGAGCCTATTACAAGGACACAATACGCTCAGAGAAGTTAAAACCACCTACTTCCTCAACAATTTTTTGAACTTCCCCTGTAAAAGAATCTCCACCATCTGGTTCAGGATAAGATCGGGACATTGCGCTCTCACTCACCAGCACCTCTTGAGGAACGACCCTCCTCCTATCTGCTCCTCTTGCGGTGAACCTCTGACCGTCCGCCATTTTCTTATAGAATGTCGCGCCACATCAAACGTCAGGACCAGACTTTCCCTCCCCAGTGACCTCCCTACTCTCTTCCGACCCGGCTCCCTGGATGTTCTCCTCCTCTATCTAAGAGAAATATTCATCATTGATCACATTTAGTCGCTGCTATCGCTCTACCTCTCTCACATCTCTCATCATCCATCCTCCCCATTCCCTAATCTCCATTACGCGTTGACCCCACCACCATCCGAAAACATTCCCCTTTTCTTCAACACTCGCCCTTCTTTATCAAACCCAGAACCCTAAATCTCTAATGTAAGCGAACATCAGCCGTTGTCATTCAAAAGGTCTCAATTAATGGACACACTGTGGTCGCTAAATGGTCTCTGTCACCGATGCGACCTTCATCCTAATTTAACCTAATCTTCTGGACATAGCATCGGCATTCCTATGGATCGTTCCGGCACGATGATCTGTGTCGAAGTCAAACTGCTGCAGATGCTCGATCCATCGCGCTACCTGGCCTTCCGGGTTTTTAAACTGGAGGAGCCATTTCAAGGCAGCAAGGCATTTCATGGTCGGTTCTTAATAAGAACTTTCTCCCGTAGAGGTATTTGTAAAAATGCTCCATAGATTTGACTACAGCCAGTAGTCGAGTCACACAGTAGTTACGTTCGGGCTTCGACAGGGTCTTACTAAAATATCCGATGACCTTTTCCTGACCGTCTTGTATCTGCGATAGCAGATATGTTGTGTCAACGTTGCTTGCGTCTGTGTCCAGGATAAATTTCCCTTCAGGCAGTGGATAACCCAGGATAGGTGTGCTGGTAAGGGCCTCTTTTAAATGCTGGAAGGCTCGCTGGCATTCTTCAGTCCATTCAAACCGTATTTCGCCTTCAGTGAGCTTCGTTAACAGCTTGGCGATGTTAGCAAACCCTGATACAAATCGTCGGTAGTAAGTACATAACCCCAAGAAGCTTCTAAGTTCATGTCTGTCCTTAGGTACTGGCCAACTTTCGACCGTTCCAATCTTAGCAGCGTCGACTGCCTCTCCTTTTTCCGAGACAATGTGGCCTAAGTAATGTACTTCCTTCCGAACGAGATGGCATTTCATCGGACTCAGCTTCAAGCCAGATTTCCTTAACCTCTGGAACACTTCTTCCACCACATTAAGATAATGTGGTTTCTGAAGGACTTTCCAACCACAATTATGTCATCCAGGTAGACCAGACATGTCTTCCACGATAGCCATTTCAAGACCAGTTCCATCAACCTCTCAAAAGTGGCAGGGGCATTACACAACCCAAATGGTATGACAGTAAAATGCCATAATCCCGTACCCACGGTAAAAGCTGTTTTCTCTCGGTCATTCCGGTCCAGTTCAACCTGCCAATAACCGCTCTTCAAATTCAGTGTGGAGAAAATCTTTGATCCAGTCAAGGTGTCCAGAGTATCGTCTAACGTTGGCAATGGATAACTGTCCTTCTTCATCACGTTGTTAAGTTGCCGATAATCCACACAAAATCGTGTCGATCCATCTTTCATCTTAACGAGAACTACTGGGGAAGCCCATGGACTGCTGGACGGCTCAATCACATCTTCTTTTTCCATATCGTGGTCGATCTTGGTCGCTTCTTCATACTTGGCCAAAGGTAGTCTTCTAGCAGCCTAACGAATTGGTCTAGCATCGCCAGTGTTGATTTTATGCCGAACGATGTTAGTTCTACCGTTGCTCGTCGAACCGATGGCGAAGACATCACGATATTTGCTGACAAGATTCTTCAGGGCAGCTCTCTCCTGGTTGGTAAATCCATTTGGACAAGCGGATACAAGGTCTTTCAATTCTTTCGGGAACTTACCATTGCTACATTCGATGACGTTCAACTTCCTGACAACTGAAGACACAGGAGAACAATACTCCAATACAGTCTCTTTCTTAATAGATACCGAGTAATAATTGGTGTTCATTACTCGGATGGGTATTCCTTTGACGACACATAGCAGAACTTTTCCTAGCGCTACTCCCCCGTCCTATATCCTTGTCGTGGCTTCTGGGCTCAAACAACATGATGCCTCCCATATCAGACTTCTTCTCCGGGTAAGCGTTCACAATGACCTCACTACGTTCTGGTATTACGCAGTTCTCGCTCAGAATCACACGAACGCCATCTTCCTCGGACCTACGACTTCTTCTCCATCAATCTTCATTGTTCCCCGCTTGAAGTTTAATTTGAGACCCTTGGCATTTATGATGTCCATGCCCAATATGACTTCAACCTCTATGTCGGCTACCAAAGCTACATGACGAAATGAAGTGTTTCCAAGGCGAAACGTGATGTTGATTTCGCCGTGCACGGTAGCTGGAGACCCAGTTGCAGTGCGCAGCTTTCATGTAGTGGCCATGATTTTCTTTGAAGGCGGAACGATGTTGGTTTGGACGATGGTCTTTGTAGCACCTGTATCCAGCAGCACTGGAAGTAGCTTGTCATCGATGTGGCCATCTATGAACTTCTGTTGGTTGGTTGGTTCGGTTGGTTGGTTGCTGAACGCTGTTGGACCGATGTTGAATGGTTGCTATTTTTACTGTTCGATGAGGGGCATGCTGGGTACAGGTCGATGATCGCCCCTTTTCGTCGACCTGTTTTAGTTTTCCGGGTCTAAAGAAGTGGATGCCTCTTTGTATTGGTTTCGCACGTGCTCCAGTTTTCCGCAGTTCTGGCACCTGACTGTTTTCTTTTCTGGCTTCCGGATTTTTTTCTTCTAGGCTCCGCCGTACGACCCCTTCTATGACGTTCTCGGAGTATTCATCACCTAATCCTCGGACACGAGCCTGGCTAAGGGAGCTCGGTTTCGCCGCTTCGAATTCCAAGGCTTGGGCAAGCGCGTCTATAAGTTTCCTCGTGCGAACCAACAATAAGGATTGTCTGCCTTTAGGGTCTCGCAGTCCATCCATGAACGCCTGCACAGCCAAGCGTTCCATCACATTCTCCGGAGTAGCAGGATAAGCTAAGCGAACCAATCGGGCAAAGTCAGCTTCAAATTCCTGCAGGGTCCCGCTGGACTTCTGGATGCGATTCTTCAACTGGAAATGGTAAACGTGCTCCAAATGGATCTGGTCAAATCTTAGTTCCAGTCGTTTTACTAGCTGCTGATAGCTCCTCTGCTCTTCCGTTGGAATGGTCTGCAACACAACAGTGGCTTCTCCTCGCAATGCCAAAGTCAAAGCCGTAGCCCTCTCCCTATCACTCCACCCATTCGCTTCTGCTGGTGCCTCAAATTGAATTAGGTAATTGGACCAGGAAGTCTTGCCATCAAACTGTGGAGGTTTCGTCCGCACGCTTGTCATGTCGTTCTTACTGGGCTCATCGGACGCTTAGTCATCAGGAACGGGTAATATGCTCTTCGCTAATTTTTGGTTGACTTCCTTATTCAAATAGTGCATTGCCTCCTGAATTCCCGTTCCAAATTCTTTTTTCAGCTTATCCTCCAGGTCTTCTATATTTTTGTGGACTTTGCTTTCAAAGTTTTCCAGGTTTTTATTCAGCATCTCAGAATTTGTCTGTAACTCATCTCGCAAACTGTCCACATCTCTTCGCATACTTTCGGTGTTCTCCTGCAATTTAGTTTCTATCTTGTTTTCGAGGCTCTCAGCATTGCGTTGAAGCCTATTTTCTATCTTGCTTTCTAGGCTTTTAATCATAGAATTTGTGTCGTATGCAACTTCGAACAGGTATTCCTCAGAATCCAAATTGTCCTTCATCAAAGCCTTCCTCAATCTCGCTTGCAGCATACTTTTCACACCGTAGGTCTCCAAATCCCATTCTTCCAACTCTCTTTTCAAGTCCGCCACTCTCAAGTCTTTCAAAAGCACTCTTTGTGAGGCCATATTGTCTCTTACATTTATTTATTAATTGTCTATAAAAATTTATTAGCACCTTCTGGGATAATAGCCCCACACTGGTTTACTATCACAGTTCAAGAAATACAAAAATATTTGAGTACACCGCCGGTCTGTCTCTTTACATTCCCTTCCTTCTGTTCGAGAAAATTACTCTCCCCTTCTTGACATTGACACTAATCTTGACACTGACACTCCCCATTGCTTATCCGTTATACCGGGTTGCTTCAATATATATATATATATATATATATATATATATATATATATATATATATATATATATATATATATATATATATATATACATATATATATATATATATATATATATATATATATATATATATATATATATATATATATATATATATATATATATATAGATATAGATATATATATGTATGTCTATATGAATAGATGAAAAAAAAATCGATGAAGATGATAATTTAACTGGATTAATCCCTTCCAGTGGTATTTGTCTTTAAAATAATCTTTTTAACTTGACTTAAAATCAACTCATTCTTGATACATTTTTTTCATAGGATGTCTTTATACGAAATGACATATAAAAGATCATTTCGTGGCCTACTAATTTTTTCCATAAATGAGATTTTGTATCGGATATAATAATGATCTTGCTGGCCTTGTCCGTACTGAAGTTTTTTCGTTTTTTTATGTTAATTTAAGAGATTTTTAAAGTAATTTCTTTATCGGAATATTTACATCACCGTTATATCATGTTTCTTTTCCTCTGTGATTCAGTGTATATTTTATATTTTCATGAACTTGTATGATGAATATAAGGACGTTGTCGTCACACGGCATTTATGAGCTTGACCATTTCTGAATTGGAAAGAGTGTTTTAATTTTCCCATGATATGCAACATAGTTAATAAAATGTAATTATTTTATTAAAGTAATTAAATATTATAACAATTTGGTTCCTGTTTATCTGATCGCAAGCAACGTTTCTCAATTCATTACCATCTAGTTCTTCTAGTGGTCGTAGAGTCTAGACTGGTTATTATTACTGAGAGGGTGATTTATACGTCTTGTTTTTCAATTAATTAGAAATTACAGGGAAATATTGAATAAATAATACTCAACAATTTGTTACATAATTATATTTGTGAGATTTTTTCGATAAGTTGATAACAAGTCATTTTAATATATATAAAGATCAGTTTTGTTTGTTTAAGTAAAGTTGTTTGTTAAGTAAACCAAAGTAAATAAAGAAATCATATAATAATAGTATAGCAACCATGGCAATTATTTATAAAGCCATCTCCTATATTCCTGTAATTATAGAGATAGAGAGTATGTTCTCTCTATTCATTTGCTGGAACTTATTGACGTAGTTGATGTAATACCAAGTTAGGAAGATTTGATATTATCAACTTTCTCATCTTATGGAATTTTAATGAGCGATCTGTTATTATATATTTTAATTATAAGTTTTTAATTGTAGTTTGTAGTGGAAAGTGATTTCGATAAACGGAATTAATTCCGATCATCCAAACCATCTCCTGAATCTAGCATTGTTTACTGGAGAATATTGTACAGTGTAATTTTTGTGTTATTATGCGATTTGATAAATACAAATATTATTTGATTTAATAAATAATGATATTCGGCATGGACCGAATGAAATGATCTAGGCCCCCTAGCGACACCTTGTGAGAGTTCACGCTAGTGTACATCTGCTTAAAATTCTTTTAACATTGTGCCTTAGCGGAACATGCCTTAACGGAGATGCCTAAGCGAAACGCCCTTCGAGAAGTTAAATATTTTGATTTGGTGTTTAGTGGTAAATCTCTTCGAGTTTAGTGTTTCACACCGAAGGTTCTAATATAAGAATTGATCTACGAGAAAATGTGTTAGCATTGTGAAAACTCATGAAATTAGAATACAGAATTTTGCAATAAAACAATTTGCGACGAAGCTCATTTACACCTCACAGGTTATGTGAGCATGACAAATTGTTGGATTTAGGGAGGTGTAGCGCTGGTTCTTTATTCTACGTCATCAAAAATATCCATATGAATTAGGTCGAAAATTCCTAGTCAAATAAGAGTCGATGATCATAATTTAATATATTACAGTTAAAGGAATCACCAAAGGTCCAATTTATACGTTTTAAGAATCTTAAGTAAGTTAAGCTAAATTATGGGACTTGCGTCACACACATACTTAGATTTAATTACTCATGTACCATTATGCTAAGGTATTTATATGGTGAAAGTCTTTACATTTAACCACTGGGTTAGTTTAATAATTTAGTTTGTTTGTTTCTTAAACGTGTAAATTCGGCTTAAGATTGCATGATGACATATAGTCAATATTGTAGGTTAGAACCATATATATAATCGCTTTGTCCTAGCGATGATTTCAAACGGTTTTAAACGGTTCCAAATCGTCCGGAGTTTGCGCAGATGAACGCAACATTCGCGATTTGAAACCGTTTGAAATCGTCGCTAGAACAAAGCTAATACTATTATATTGCAGCAAGGTCTGGAGATCGGCGAAATCATTACGGTGCAGACATATATGCGTCTGTTTCTCTCACTACTACTTTGAGTCTTATGCGCACGTCCGAGAATTGAGTATGCTTGTAGACGTGCGTCAGTTTGTATATTTTTATGTTTTTGTGTCACGTCATAGAAGCAGACGTTTGCTGTCTCACTTACTCCGTGACAACTCCACTTACAGATATTAGCAATATAGTAGTATTATATATATGGTTAGAACACGGTGTTTATTTAGGATATTTAATCAGCTGTTATTGCTATCAATACAATTTTCGCCAGTTTTATATTAGACGGTTTTTTATAACTGTGATAGTGGGACTGTTCTTAAAAGGATTAATTTTATCAAGAAGAAATAATCCAGAACTCAAAAAATAAATGTATAAACTCAGCGTCAAGATGATCAAGAACGTCAAGTTAAACAGAGATCTTTCAAATGAAATCCTGCGTTCATAGACAAATTAAATAGCCGATTTTTCTGTAGCTATGTCTTTTTAATACGTAGAGATTATATGATGATATAAGACCCACTTTTAATTTATCTCCTTGTTTATAGAATGTAAATGATTTCATAAAGCATGGAGGATATACGTTGGTGATATAGTCATAATGCGCGCTCAATGTGTTTAGGAACCTTTCTTTGTAGAGTTTTCATACATAGAGTGTTAACAGCGTTCGTTAGCGAAACACCCTTATCGAGTTATAAGTAGTATTGGTCCGCAAGATCGAGGTTACTATATATGCACCAAAAAATGTAGTGCAGTAGTTTTTACTATTTTTTTTACTTCTGAATTCATATATTTACATAATTAGTAAAATAACCAGTGAATATTATGTGAAAGAACAGGAGAGACTTCTACGATTCTTTGATGAAGTAGAAACAGTTTAAGATGTCCACGATAATGACGGTTTAATAATGACGGATTAATACGACGGATTAATACGACGATAATGACGGATTAATGAAGGTTTAGAAGATGATCAGATGGAAACTATCGACGAGAATACTGAATCTGAGGAAGATTCTTCTGATAATGAAACTATATCAACAGACAGATCTAGGTATAAAACTCTGTGTTTTATCGGAAAAGGCGGAATTACTAGGTGGAGAAAGCATGCAACTTCTCAAAGAGCTGTTCGCACTCGTGCTTAAAATATTATAACATAAGTACCAGCAGTCAAAGGAATTGCTCGTCAGATAGAAGAACCACTAGTGATTTAGAGTTTGTTTTTTACCGGTAGGTATGTTGGAAAGTATAAAGTATTCGAATAAATATATAGAAACGAAGAATTATGATTCTGCTTACAGAACTGCTAAGAAAACGGATGTAATTGAAATTAAAGCTCTCTGGATTATTATATATCTCAGGCGCAAAAAAACGCTACCGTCAAAATGCCAAGGATTTATTTAGGATAAACGGAATGTCCATGGAGATATATCGCTTTACCATGTCATTGGAGATATTTCGTTTTCTTCTATGAAATATATGTTTCGATGATAAATCAACGCGGGAGGATCGAGTCAAATTTAATAAAATGGCTGCTATATGAGAGTTTTTTGAGAGCTTTACTGTCACTTTACAAAAATACTATTCAATGTCTCTTTTTGCAACAGTAGATGAAATGCTTCAAGGTTTTCGGAGTAAATGCGGTTTTAGGGTTTATATGGAAGTTTACGTAGGGAAACAGCTCGATGGTCCTTATCAGTTCGATACATCAAATAAGGCATTAGTTTCACGATTATGTCAACCAATATGGGGTAACAAAGAGAAATGTGACAATGGATTTTTTTTCAAGGATAGAATGGGCTAATAAACTTCTGAATGATCATGCCCTGTCCATAGTAGGTACACCATACAGTAAATATAGGACTACTTCATATAGGAAAAATAAGAAAGAATTTTTACCATATTTAGTAAATGTGAAGCGTGAAGCGTCTATGAAACACGAGTATGTTTGCATTTCAAGATCAAGCAACTCTTGTTTCATATTTTCTATCTACTATGCATTTCTCTGATACCATCGACAAATTGAGTGGCAAACCGAACATTATAGGTGCTTATAATAAAACCAAAGGTGGCGTTGACTTGGTTGACAAACTTAGTGAAACTTACAACTGCGCCAGAGCTACGTGTCGTTGGCCGATGGTTTTGTTTCATTGCGCAATGAATGTTGCAGGCATAAATTCATTTATTATTTACAAAGGAAATTAAAAATGAATCAGATCATTCCCAGATATGTTTTTTAGAAAAGCTTGGAAAAACGAGAATTTCTTCCATGCTCCATGCAAAAGTTCTCCACGAAATTGTCCAACTTTTCATGCATACCCGGTATCCAATTGGAGTGAACTGTATTTAATTACAGCCTACATCCGACATGGCCGGTATATATGGTTGTACCCTTGTTCATTCCTTTAATACTAGTTCGCGATCTCGGAGAGTGAACATCTCTCTGACGTGTGCATGGTTTTCGGTAAACTAACGCTAGTGATGGCGGACATACAAGTCTCTCAAAGGAGCGATAGAAGATAAAGACAAGCGCATAACTCACTTTGAGGGTCAGTTGAGATACGCGGAAGAAATGATCAGTTAACTGGAGGTGATAACCATTATCTGCGCAAAACGATGATCGATTTGATATTTACATGCTGCTAGTTCTATTTGAAATAAATGTATTACCATAAATTCCGTGCTCATAACAATAATTAAGATTAGATTATTTATTTGCAGTTTTCAGATAAACTAATAGGAAAATTTTATATATATCCATAAAAAATATTGAGTATTTAATACTATAGTTTCAGTTTTATAACATTTATTGCTTTCAAATGTTCAACTTGAGCCCGGCTGATGACGGTTTAAAGCCAAAAATCCGTTTCGACAGACGCTTGCTGACAATAGCTGACGTTTGTGGGCTGCTAAAGTAATGGGTAAATTATTGCGTGGAGCAAAAGTAACGGAATTAATTTTCTTGGTTATTTAAATAGTTGTAATATTCTCCACGAGCCCACTATGCAACTTTTCATGCAAACCTAATAATAAATGTTATAAAACTGAAACTATAGTATTAAATACTCAATACTTTTTATGGATATATGTAAAATTTTCCTATTGGTTTATCTGAAAGCTGCAAATAAATAATCTAATTTTAATTATTGCTATAAGCACGGAATTTATGGTACCGCGTTTATTTCAAATAGAACTGGCTGCATATAAATATTGAAAATATTTACAGAAAACGCCGATCTTATTTATGAAACAAAACAATGCAACAAATCACGGTTTAAACTGCGACTTTATTCAGTTTTCCGACGCTATTTGAATGCAAAATATTAGCATTTTTGCGGCTATATAATATAAAAATAAGCATCTCTTTAAGAATGATTTTTATATAATGAACATTACTTCAAAGGAGAGAGATAATGTGATGTATTATTACTTCATTAATTCAACTATGAGAATAGTTTTATTCGTGTTTCTATTATGACGGGATTAAAATATATTAATTTTGATGACCGATATATTTTATCTTACAGGAATATATGAAAACTAAACAGTTTGTACGAATCATTGTCGGTATTTTGTTCTACAATCTATGGAAAATAACAGTGCTTTATTTTGAGCAATTTTGTTATATAAAAATAAGATAATAATATTTACTATATTGTTTAAATAAAAGCGCATTGGAGAGACAGAAAAATATCGACCCATCTTATTTTTGTCATATGTTTACATGCTTTTCATGAATAAGAATTAATCGATTAATCTACAAAATGGATACGTATCAAACAATAGAACTAACTGGATTTTGGACGAATGATAGTATGTCAGATTTGCTTTCGATGAGAACCTGAACATAAAAGGCCAATGAATGCCGCCTAAACTCATAGCTACCCTTTTACAGTGTTGAATTATGGGTGGCAGAAAATGCCATGAACAACTGAAGGATAGACTCGAGCTGCAGACAACTGATATATAATATTTACAACAATGCATCAATGACAATACCATGAGCAACAAACAACACACAAATCCAATACCTATCAAAAGGAGTATTTTTCCCCCTTTCTTCAGTTTTCACTACTATTTTGTGAGGTGTCATCCGTTTTGTAAATTACATATGGCTTTGAGAACTTAATGGTATATCCTTACAAACAATATTAAGGCCAGGAATTGTTTATGTTTAAAACTTAACCGAAATGCACGAAATATAATGATACCAAACTAATTTGCATACATAATTTATAATCATAAATAAAACTATACTTTAGTTGAGAAAGGTGCTATATATTAGAATCATGTTGATGTCATGGGATTTGATCTCTTTTTAAAAAATATGGGGTATGAGAGGGTGTGGAGAGACCGGCGATTTTCAATACTAAATATCGCGTGCGTCTCTCCTGTAAGGGCGAACCTAGTACCCTCATTGTATTTGCAGTATCATAGCGTTAGTAATGATTGTGATCTTGTACCTTCTGGTCATGTTATCAAAACATTAAAAACTCTGAGAAAATTAGTTTTGAATTGAAAACAAAGCTTCCAGTTAGAGGAATGTCTGTAAGTATACTTGCAACTGCAAGTTATACTTTCAACTCATTTGGACGAAAATTAACGCCTTATTCACAATTTGTTTATCTTTGATGAAGTACATTTTCACCTTTTTGGTTTTCTGTATAAACAACATTATATATCAATATTGTTTTGATTAAAATCGTGGCAACTTTAAGAGAAACGTTTAGATAGTGCAATATTCACTATGTGGTATACAAGATCATTTTTGTATTACTGGTATATCATCACCATCATCACTCACTCATTGTTCATCCACTGCAGAATGAACGCCTCTTCACTATGCTTCCAACTCGCGTAGTCTTAAACTCTCCTTTGTCATTCGGCTGCAATATACTTGATGATGTCATCAGTCCATCATTTGTTGGCCTTCTTCGTAAATGCTTATGATCAAGTGATATTCATCCTAGGATTGCCTTTGTCCATCGATTGCTGTCGTCACATCGCTGCATGCTATATCCTGCCTATCTTCATTTCAGTTCCTTTACTACTTTCGTTTGTTCTCTGATTCATGTGCAAGTATTTCTATTCCACTTTGTAATGCCAAGCATACATACCGATTTCTAGCCTTAAAATCTTCATGGGTCCTATTCTTCTCATTTTCTAAAAATCTTCACTAATATTTCGTATTTTCGTTTCGTTAATTACATATCCTTTGAGAACTTAATGGTATATCCTTTCAAATGAAATTAAGACGAGGAATTGTTTATATTTATGTTAACTGAGTCATAATGCACGAAATATATATAGGTGCCAAACTAATTTGCATACATAATTTATAATCATAAATAAAACCGTACCTTTGTTGAAAAAGATGCTAGGGTTATTAAATAAAACCATGTTGATATCATGGTATTTTGATCTATTCTTCAAAAATTCGGGTTATGAGAGGGTGCAGAGAAACCGGAGATTTTCAATATCAAATTTCGCGTGCGTCTCTCCAGTACGACCGAAACTACTTTCACTGTATTTGTAGCATCATAACATTAGTAATCAATAGTCGTGATTGTGACCGTAATGATCGTGTACCGTCTAGTCATGTTGTTAAAACATTAAAAATTCCGAAAAAATTGCTTTTGAATTGAAAACCAGGTTCTTCTTGCAGGTAGAGGAAAGACTGTAAGTATACTTACAAGCAGAGATTCAGGACGTGCCACGACCTAATTATTCTGCTCGTCGCCATGCTGTTTCATTGAATATTGCAGACAGGATTTTATAATGCTTTTTACATCAAAACTTGAGATTCCATATAATTGAAATCTAGGTAGTTTATGAATTGGGAAATCAAGATCACGTTAACCTCATATATTCTTGGCGTTAATTTTCTTAATTATTAACTCATTTGGACGAAAATGAAACCTTATTAACAGATTGTTTATCTTTGATGAGGTATATTTTAACCTTTTTTTTGTGTATAAACAAAATTATATATGATTTTATTGGTTCGATGAAAATCGTGGCCAACTTCACGAGAAACGCGGACAGTGCAATGTTAACTATGTGGTATGCAAGATTATTTTTGGCATTACTGGTCCTTACTTTTTTGAACATGCTAAATATACCATATATCACCACCATCATCACTCACCCATTGTTCAACCACTGTAGGATGAACGCCTCTTCAGTAAGCTTCCAACTCGCAAAGTCCTAAATTCTCCTTTACCATTCGGGTCCAATATACTTGATTATATTTTATCATTTTTGATTTATACTATTTTCGGTCTTCTTCGTGAACGCTTATGATCAAGTGATATTCATCCTAGGATTGCCTTGGTCCATCGATTGCTGTCGTCACATCGCTGCATCTTACATTCTGCCGATCTTCATTTCAATTCCTTTACTACTTTCGTTTGTTCTCTGATTCATGTGCAATTCTTTTTATCCCGCTTTGTAATGCCAAGCATACATGTTTCCTTTACCCGGTTTGCTACGTGAAGTTTTTGAATTGATTCTGAGTGTTCATGTTTCACTTTCATGGACAGGTCGCCCATGATCAAAGGCTTTGCTCTTCCGAAAAAGTTTATCACGTTCCATTGAAATCCTCTGACCAAGATATATGTAGTGATCTACAATATCCAAATCCCTCCTTAAACCACACATTCTTGTATCCTCGGCAAATTTATTGAGCATGAATTGACTCTTTTAGTTTTATTCTTAAGCTAAATGATTTTTCTGTTCATTGCAGCTCTTGTATGTGTGTTTGTAGCTCATCTGGGTCTTATGAAAGGAAAACGATAGCATCTGCGAATCTAGGATGGCTTAAGTATATTCCATTGATTTTTATTACATTCTGTTCCCAATCCAGATTACTGAATACCTTTTCAAGACGGGCTGATAAAAGAACCGGCGATATTGAGTCGTTCTATTATATACCTCGCTGGACGTTGATTTTAACTTCAACACTATCCATGTGAAAGGTCACTCTAGCTTCATTATACATGAATTCCAGTAGGTTCACATAGATTCTGTCTACCCCTTAGTAAAGCAATGCATCCATTATGACTTGCTTTGAGATTGAGCCAAATACCTTTTCAGAATCAGTAAAAGCCAAGCAAAGTGGTATGGAGTATTCAAATGTGATCCATTGTGCCAAATCCATTTCTGATTCCTGTTTGCACTCTTGGTTGTGCATTCACTGTCGTTCGATTCAGTATTCTTTTAGTTATTATCTTGGTAAATACGCCCAAGGTCTACATTGAATAGAAATATTTCCCTTGATAGTAAGTACTGTACCGTTGAAATTGCCCTTTCAGACGTAATCTTTAATTTTTTTTCTTCTACGCATATAACATGCTATATTATTATTTATAATTATAATTATTTACTATTGTCGGTTTCTCTACCGCACTCTGTAATAGGTTATCAATTAATTGTTATATTTCTTTTTTGGCGAAGCAAAAAATTTTATTCGAAGTGTATGAAATTCCACAAATATTTGCTAATATTCAATTTTAAGTTGGAATGACGGTTGTGAAAATGATCTACATAAAAACTACTAAATGATTAAAAGACAGCGTTAATCATGGAACTAATTCCTGATATAGTATTAGATAACCGTCGAGTTATAGTGTATTAAATTACTGAGTATATATGTATTTCAAACTAATGTAAAGTATGCACATATTTCATGCATGAAGAATTTCACCTAAAATAGTTTTGACTAGATAGGTGCAGTAGTTATAGTTAATAGCAAAGGAGAAACACATTCTTATTAATCAATGTGCTTTTTAAAAATATAGTAGTTTTTGGAACGAGGAATAACGGCTAAATTAGTAGATAAAAGTTAATTCATATGCAGTATCAAGTGTTATGATAACAATCTTTTGGCGTATTATAGTGTTGTAGATATGTCGTAGATTTATTGTTAATCTTGAATATGGTTAAATAACTATTGAATAATATTTTTTCACCTTTATAAATGGAATAAAAAAGACACTTTACTTATATCACTTCATTATTTAGAACCAATGAGCCCTAAAAATTACTCTCCATGGGAATATATTTTTCAAAATTCGTTATAAATCTAAATATATTTGCGAATAAAAAAGTGCACCCAGTATATATATATATATATATATATATATATATATATATATATATATATATATATATATATATATATATATATATATATATATATATATATATGGGGTTTTCTGACTTTAATGGACTACGTCCAATGAGACCACAGTAGTCAGGAGTTATTCACCCCCGACCGTTGGTTTCCATAATCTCATGTGGAACCTACAACAACCTGCGTCTCCGCCATAATGAGCATTGGCTGGTTGCTTGACGGGAAGGAAGCCCCAACCATCCGACGAGAAGTCGGTGAAAATATGGGTTGTTTGATTTTGGAGAGGGACTCCCTATTCTTGGCGAGAGAGCATATGTCGGTGATGAGTCTAATCACCAACAGACTAAACATGTGCTCTTCAATGTAAGGGATGGGTGGAGCTTCCTAACGGTCAAACAACTAGCCAATGATCATTATGGCGGAGACGCAGGTTGTTGTATACGAGAAAGCATATGTCGGTAACTTGATATATATGAATTTAATTGAAAGTATATTCACTGTAGTATATTGTACACACTATACTGTACCGTGTACAGGGTTGTATAGGGTGATGCATTAGTGCGTCTATTGTTTAATCTGGCCCTTGAGATAGTTGTTCGTGATTCTGGCCCCACTGTAAGAGGGACTATCTTTAACAAATCAATACCGGTGATGGCTTATGCTGATGATGCTTATGCTTCTGCTGGACATTGCAATAAGAAACACGGCGAGGATGAGAGATTGTATATTGTTGGGTCGAGCTGGACATTGTAACAGTACAGAGCTGGACATTGTAATAAGAAACACACCGAGAAATTACTTTTAGAATTCCATAGCTTTTCCTGCCACTTGACTTTGAATTGCTACTGCAACTTTTTACTTTAAACTTCATGAAGACAAAATTGCGAGGGATTCACAATGATATTATCCCAAATTTCGGAGTATATTTATCTTTTACGGTCGCGCAACCCACTTTGGAAGTTGATTTTTATGAACCCTCGTCCTTGTCGAATATCGACGACGAATAAAGAATATTCCTGCCAAATTTGTAGGGCTTATAGTTTCAAGCCCTCGCGAGAAGTGAGTAGTATATATATATATATATATATATATATATATATATATATATATATATATATATATATATATATATATGTATATATATATATATATATATATATATATATATATATATATATATATATATATATATATATATATATATATATATATATATATTGGGTTTTTCACGGTAGGCGTTCGTAAGTTTTCGTGGTTAGAAAAAACTCAGAATTCTGAATTTTTAGACTTCAGGGTTATTTAAGATTTAAATTATTTAAAATATTTTCAAGGTTATAGCACATTCCCGTTATCCCTGAAGTCCTCAGTAACTTCCTTATTTTATATACAACATCCGGTATATTATTTAATTTTTGGATTTCCGAGAAAATGGAAAAATCCACATTGATAAGTAATTTATCGCATACAGGGTGTCTAAAATTTATTGACCAATTACAATAATTTCAAAGTTAAAAAAGTTCGTTTTTTCAAAGGTGACACTCTGTATATTATGGATGGTCGGATGCTGAATTTGATTCTGTATCGATTTGCTATAACTTTCCCTATACCTAGTTCCAACGGTTGAAGTTTATCAAACTAAGCGGTTTTTTAAATTCTTGAATAAAATACTGAATTTGCCTTGATTTAAAAATTTTTTTTATTGATATAGTGTATGAAATTTAAATACAAAAGACAATATCTGCCAAATTACCACCTCTTGCAGCTCCACAGACGTCTACTCTTTTGTCAAAATTTTGGATGACATTTTGGCATTACCGTAGCTCTATTGCACCAATGATGCAAATGATTTCATTCTTTAGTTCAGGAATTGATTGCGGATTGTTCTTGTAGACTTGGCTTTTCACGTAACCCTTAGAAAACAGGCCACTAAAATTACACGCTCTTGGTGGCCAATCAATCACCGTTCCTTGCAAAAACTCATTCAGGAAATTTCAATAAATCAATTGTTTCATTAGCAGAGTGATGTGTAGCGTCATTCTGTTGGAATCACATATCCTCCAGATCAATATTATTTAATTCATCTCAAAAAATCCAGTTATCATCTCACAATATCAAACACCATTCACAGTTATAGCTTCCTCAGTAGCATTCTAAAAGAAATACGGCCCTATTACACCTCCTGGCCCTAATGCACGCCACACAGTGACTCGTTTAGAATTATATGGTTTTTCACGAATCAAGAGTGAATTTACCTCACCCCAAATGTGGCAATTTTAATTTATTAACATAGCCACCAATTTCAAAAGGTGCTTCATCTGAAAATATATTTTTTTGGGAAAAATCATCCAATTGAGAGAGCTATTCATCTTTCAGAGCTAAATCCTTTCATAAAATACGCCATGTTGTGGATTCACTGAGTTCAAATTGTTATGGACGTCGCCTAATGGAAATTTCTGGGCTTCAGCAACACTGTTACGCACGAAATCAATATGCTCTTGTGAACGATCATTACGACTATATTTTGCTCTTCTTTTATCTTCCACCGAACCAGTTTCTTGAAATTTTTGAACAATTTAATTGACAGGTAATTTTCTAAAAATATTTTTGTACTTTTTTTTTGTTCTCCAGTTTATGTTATTAGATATAATCCATCCTTTAGTATTAATATATGTACTGCAATATTCGATTAAAAATGACTTTGTTTTTAGTATAACAAAGACTGAGTGTTACACGTCCAAAATATTTATTATAAGATGAGAAAATGAAGAAAAATTTTATTATACTTTAGGTATATATCATACTACGAAATATTTCCAATTCCAACAAAAGTAGAAAATGCCTTTGAAATTCCGAGTACTTTATGGCAGATTATATTAAAAGAACTACGTAAACATTATGTCAACGTGATGGTATGTCGTTTCATTTCCTTACTTAAATGCGATGCGAATTTGTTTGTTCCACGTAAAATTTTTGAACAAATACTAAGCGCGCCGTGAGTCAGACAAGGTATTTTAATTAAAATTTTCGAATATTTTTTAGGGTATGCAGAAAATGCCATTATTTTTTTATTAAATTTGTTGGAGAAAATATTTTTACCCACGTTGTTTATTTAAAAATAGTAATGATCAGCCTCGTCCAACAGATACCATATCTGTAGATCCGAGGGATAATCTGAAAAGTTAAATAATTCAAGAAGTACGAGGGAAGAGTGAAAAGTCAGATACTTTTTCAATGATATATTATGAATATGTTTTTTGATCCTTTTAGATATACATACATCTCTAGTGATTTTTTGTTGTGACTTGTTGAATTCTTTGAAAGGAAATTCTTTCCAGTCAGTCAGCCAGTCAGCCCGTCAGCCATTTCTTCAGGTTTAAAACGAGAAAAAGGTCACGATGGCTGACGAAGGACCATCAATTTGCAACGCAAACTGACTAAATTCACTGCAGCAATGGCCGACACATGGCCGGTTGCATTGTTATCATGAAAGATCACCTTTTTTACGCTAAATGAGAGCGTTTTTTTTTTCAACTCTTCGTGAAATTTGATCAATATTGCAGCATTATTATACTCTCCTGTGAACGATCTTCTCTTTTCTAAATAGTCAATGAAGATAATGCATTGCCAATACCAGCAAACAGTGGCCATGATATTTCCTGCCGATGGAAGCATCTTCACCTCCTTATGGATATGTTCGCCAGATAAATATGTGGATATGGATATGTTCGCCAGATATATATATATATATATATATATATATATATATATATATATATATATATATATATATATATATATACATATATATATATATATATATATATATATATATATATATATACATATATATATATATATATATATATATATATATATATATATATATATATATATATATATATACATATATATATATATATATATATATATATATATATATATATATATATATATATATATATATATATATATATATATAGAGATAGAGGGATGATTAAATTAGAAAAAAGTTGCAACTTACTGAACTCTGCAACATCACGTTTTCAAATTTAAAAATTCAGAATATTTCCGAAAATATGTGAAAATATGTTTTTTATTCTATTTGAAGAGATATGTCAAAATAAATTTAACATTTTCATGGCCATTTTTTCTCCTCCACAAGGTGGTGTAATTAGATATTTGATCCGACGTTTGTGGATCAGACCTTAGCGTGGTAAAGGAGCTTCCGTAAGTCAATGAAGGTTTGAGCTATGTCGTCCGGGGCGTATGCTCCTGAAAGGGTAACCCATGGCGGACAAGTCAAAGCGTAGACTTCAGATTAACTTCATCCAAAATATGCCAACCTGCATTGGACCAGATGGTTTTACAATTTCAAACACGGCCCTTATTCCCCGGAGGCCAAGGGGCAACTACCTACGGCAGCGAGAAGATCTGCCTCAAGGCAGAGGGTGCTAAGAATTACCGGGTTATATCAGGCTGCCATTGGACTTTGGACATTGCAACTGTAAATATTCGGACTATGAAAAGGGATGAACGACTGCAAGAACTGTTGATCGAGCTTGACAACATACATTGGGATGTTATAGGGTTTTGTGAAACTCGAAGAAAAGGCGAAGAGCTAATCAAACTGAAAACATCTGGTCACGTACTCTACACTCGGGGTACGGAGAATGGGCGATGTGGTGGAATTGGATTTCTCATTAACCAAAAGTTGAAGGATAGTGTAGTCAAATTTGAAAGTATATCTGACCGACTAGCCCAATGCATCATTCAGTTGAATAAAAAGTTTAAACTTCAAATCGTCCAAGCTTATGCACCAACTATATGTCATGGCGATGAGGAAATTGAGGTATTTTAATATGTAATGATAATGTGGCTCAGCTTCTAGACAGCGAGAAATGCAGGTACAAAATCATGATGGGTGATTTTTAATGCTAGAATTGGAAAAGCAAGAACTAGTGAAATTGCAATTGGCCCATATGGAAATGGTGAGCGGGACAATAGAGGTGACAGATTGGTTGATTTTGCTGAAGGACAAGAATTGTACATTATGAACTCGTTCTATAAGAAAAAAATCAGCAGAAAATGGACATGGAAAAGTCCATCTGGTCTCACAAGTGAAATTGACTACATCATGTCAAATGATAAAACAATATTTTGTAATTGTACTATCCTTAACCGTTTTAATGTTGGAAGTGACCATAGAATAGTACGAGCACACGTTAAGATAAACTGTCGAACAGAACGTACACGAATGGTAAGATCGAAGAAGGGCAAAGTGAATTCTGAGGAGCTGCTGCAGAGGGGCAACTATTTTGAGATTGCTTTGTCCAACCGCTTTGCTGTGTTGCAAGACTCAGAAGGGATAGAAATAACAGATCAGTAGGAAAAAACCATCGAAAATGTGGTTGAACCGGCTGCTGCAATAGCACCTGTAGAAAAAAGTTTCAAACAGTCAAAAATCTTCAATGAGACCATCGATTTAATGAAGAAACGGAGGACAATGAAGAAGGCAGACAGTCTCTTTGACAGGGTCGAGTACGTTGAGCTTTGCAAAACTATAAGGAAACGTATTCGAGAGGAAACGCGTCGGTTCAGCATGCAGATAGTGCAAAAAACACTAGAAGAAAACAAAGGAATAAACAAAGCCAAACATAAGCTGATAAATAAAAGGACTGTTTTAATGCGTGAGGATGGCACAGTGTGTAAGGAGCGTACGGAAATGTTACAGGTCATCAGAAGATTTTATTCAAAGTTATATGAAAATTAGAATCCGTTAAAGACAGCAATGCCCACGGAAATGCCAGATATCCTGTTGGAAGAAGTGACAAATGCTACACATGGCATTTGTCACTTCTTTTCACAACGAAATGTTGAAAGCTAGTGGTCGAACTCTACATAAAATACTGGCAAAATTGTAATTAAAATGCCTCAAAGACCAAAAAATACTCAGTCTATGGAAAAATGCTGAAGTGATTCTTCTTCATAAGAAAGGAGCACAGGAAGATTTGAAAAATTACCGCCCAATAAGCCTTCTATCAGTTATGTACAAAGTCTTCACCAAGATAATATCTAAAAGAATATTAAGAACACCGAATGACGCACAACCAAGAGAGCAGGCGAGCTTAAGAAGTGGATTCAGTACAATGGACCATATCCAGGTTGTCCAACAGATCATAGAAAGATACAATGAATACACCATGCCACTGTGCTTGGCTTTTATTATCTATGAAAAGGCATTGCATTCAGTATCAACGCAGGCCATAATGGATACATTGCTTAACCAAGAAATAGACTTGAACCAAGAAACTAGAACCAAGAAGTTAAAATCAACGTAGAACGTGGTGTACGGCAGGGTGACTCAATATCGCCTGTTCTTTTCTAAGCCTGCCTTTGAAGAGGTATTTCGTAATTTGGATTGGGAATAGCAAGGAATAAAAATCAATTGTGCATATCTAAGCCATCTTAGATTCGCGGATGATATCGTTCTCCTAAGACCCAGATGAGCTACAAGAACACATACAAGAGCTGCAAAAGGCGGGAGAACCATTTGCTTTGAAAATAAACCTAAAAAAGGATCAGGTTATGTTTAACAAATTTGCTGTCAACAGAAAAATTTCTGTTTTAAATTTGATTTAGAGGTTGTGTACCACTACATATATCTTGGGTAAAGGATTTCAATGGAGGGTGATACCGCCCGGGAGGTGGAACGGCGGGTTAAGTGTGGCTGGCAGACATTTGGCCGGCTCAATATAGTGTTTAAGACCAAACTCCTACTTGTCTGAAGAGAAAGGTGTTTAATCAGTGCGTGCTGACTGTTTTGACATATGGAAGTGAAACATGGACACTCACATCACAATAAGTTCAAAAGCTTCGGGTTGCATAGAGGGGAATGAAAAGGTGTATGCTTGGCATTACAAAGTGAGACAGAAAGACCTGCATATGGATCAGAGAACAAACGAAGGTATGACATCATTGGAAAGGCGAAATAATTGAAATGGAAGTGGGCAGGTCACATAGTGAGACTATACGACGACAGATGGACCAAAGCAATTCTGGAACCGCTTGATCATAAACGCCGAAAGCACGATGGACGGATGACATTATATTGGACCCGAGTGGCAGAGGAAGGCCCGGGACCGTGCGAGTTGGAAGCATGCTGGGGAGGCCTTCATCCTGCAGTGGATTGGCAATGGTTGAATGATGCTGATGATATATAAGAGATAGAGACATGATTAAATTAGAAAAAAGTTGCACCTTACTGAACTCTGCAACATGACGTTTTCAAGTTTAAAAAATTCAGAATATTTCCGAAAATATGTGAAAATATGTTTCTTATTCTATTTGAAGAAGTATGTCAAAATAAATTTAAGCCAAGTTCCAGGGCCCAGTTCACAATATTTCTATCATACCTGGTACTTACCCGAGGTTAGACGGGTCACGAACGGTTTCACACAGGCTGACTGCTGTGACCGTTAACGGCAGGATGGCGTGGCTGTATGTGATTGCAGCCTCCATTCGACATAGCCAATTTATGTGGTCATAACTTTAGTCGTTCCTTCATCCGCTCTTCAGGTGGCCAGCTTGAGCCCAACTGATGACGGCTTAAGGCCAGAAACCGGTTCTGCGAGACGCTTGCTGGCGCTTTGAATGGCGGAAGAAGGAATGGCAAAGCACGACGTGGTGCACGGGTGAACTTCCTTAGCTTTTTAATACTTTTCTCCATGGGCCCAGTTCACAATTTTTCGATCATACCTGGTACTTACCTGCGGTTTGACGGGTCACGAACGGTTTTGCACAGTCTGACTGCTGCGACCGTTTACAGCAGGATGGCGTGGCAGCATGTAATTGCAGCCTCCATTCGACATGGCCAATTTATATGGTTGTGGCTATTCAGTCGTGCCTTCATCCGCTCTTCAGGTGACCAGCTTGAGTCCAACTGATGAGGGCTTAAGGCCAGAAATCTTGGGAGACGCTTGCTGGCGCTTTGGATGGCGGATGAAGGAATGGCAAAGCCACAACCACAACCACAACAAAGTACGTGGAGTACGGGTGAACTTCCTTAGCTTCTTAATACTTTTCTCCACGGGCTCAGTTCACTATATATATATATATATATATATATATATATATATATATATATATATATATATATATATATATATATATATATATATATATATATACTTTCAAAGGTTTTAAATATTAACAAATAGGATTTCTACGTCTATGGCACTGTAAATATTGAGATGGATATTTATTTTAGATCGTTTTGAAATGAAAATAGCAAAAGCATTGTTTTGCTGATAACACAGGTTTTTCGATTTTTGCACATTCCGTTGATACTGGTATTTACACATTATTTCAGTTCTTTTTTAGTTTTTAATCAATCCGTTTTAAAATGCCTAAAAACGTAATATTTCATTTTATCAGATCAAGAGTAATTGCTTTGTTACAACAGGGCTTTAATCAAAGTGATATCGCGGAAATACAAGACCGGCTGATATCAATGATAGTTCGAAGAAAACGTCTGGAATCTAGAAGCGGTATATCAAGGAAGCTTGTTAGGTTTGAAAAAGTAAATGTTTCACGACAAGCGATAACATGCAGACTTAAAGCGGTAAATTTGCAACGCGGAAGACCTTTATGTGTTCCCAAACTAACCCTTCAACAAAAAAAATATAAGATTGCAATGGGCTCAAGAAATGGTAACTCTTAATCCTAACTGGAATGACATGTTCTCCGATGAGCCGAAAATTGGCTTGTTTTCTGATTCCCGAAGAATATTTGTTTGGAGAGCCCCAGGTCGACTAGCCCGACTAGAAACAGCCACGTATCCTATTTGAAGGTGGGAGTGTGATGTTTTGGAGTGGTATTATGAGGCTGTAAGGCTAGAAACCGGTCCCGGAAGACGCTATGGTAGTGGCTGGAAGTGGTAGAAGCTGAACGGAGACGAGAGGGAACTACCTGGACTACGGTTGAAAGACCTCTGTAATTAATATCTCCCTCCACGGAGAGATATATATTACAGGGATCTTCTTATTCCGTTTTTAGTCCGCAGTGAGCAAATGCGGCTTTCTTTTCCCAAATCTTTATGTATTATGTTCTGTATGCATTCATTCGAGATGTTTATCAAATAAACAATCTTTCTAACCTTCGCTTTGCGATCAGCCAACACGATTTCATGAATTTTATTGCCCATTTCCTTAGTAGTGATCTCACTAGGGCGTCCTGTGCATGGATCTTCAGTCGTGCTGGTTTTACCACATTGAAACTTAGCAAACCTCTTATGAACTATGAAATCAGAAGAGCGTAGTCTCTATAATGTTTTTCATTTTTTTTTTGGTTTGCGCCATGTTTTTTCTATGCAAAAATTAATGCTTAATTATTACACGAAATTCGCTTCTTCCCATAACAGCAATATATCAAATTTATTTGCTTTAGGAAGGTATCAGAATAAAACTAAATTTCATATTGGCGTGACATTCATGGAGTGTTTTTAAAAACGGAACTACTTTTCAAAAATGCACTCGCCTTTGCGATCGCACAACCATTTATTGGAAAAATATATGGTATCTTTCTTTCTTAAGTTTTTTTTTTATTTTAATGCTTTTAGAGTGTTATATTTGATTCATATTGTTTTTCCATTTTTGGGATGTGTATAAAAGAGATTGAGAAATGTATTGCGACTTGATTTTTTTGTGATTTTTCTCCAGATAATCTGCTATCACAGATATGGACATGGAAATGAAGGTTATGATTAGTAAAACGTTAGTTGAACTGCCAAAAAAATGTTTTTATTTAGGTACGATAAAGCGATTAAAATTTTACGGGCCATATTCTTGAACATGATTCAAACATTGGGGTGGAATATGATTTTTTAGCTTATTTAGTGTCTAGCATGAACTTTGTATTTTCAATTCACTATTTGTCAGTGACGGTTGGTCTGTAAGGGTACGTGGGCACGTGCCCTACCTAAAAAATAAAAAAATTAATTGACAAAAATATTTTCAGATTATATATTAATTTAGCGTTTTCTATAGTCTAACATCCATAATATCATTCGCGGTAACGAAATAGGTCGTGGGTTGCCGAAGCGCACCGATTAAAGAACACGTGTTTTGGGCTCAGACACGTTTGTGCCGCTACTGTTTTGTTTACTATCGCGTGCGAAAAAACAAAGACAGCAATGCACCGCTTTGCTAGTTACCAGGAGATTAAAGGCATTTATAACGTCATATCTTGGACGCGTCCCCATTCTCAATAGTCAGGCCTTTTTTTTTCAATAGTCAGGTTTTTCGCCATCGCACTTTTCAACTTTTTGAGTGGTTGCAAAGTGAATGTTTTGAACGATTACAATAGTGAAGATGAAATCAGTGCAATATGTGTATAATTAAATCTAATATTTGTGTATAATTAAATCTAATAATATTGTGTTGTAGAATAGAAAAAGGTGTAAAGGTGTTTTTTGCAAATCTGTTTGCATTTACCGCTTTCTTTTGTCGATCATCCAAAAGGACAACTGTTTTAGACAGCGTCGTGAAAAAGCGTCTACCCCATGCGGCCCCTACCAGATGAAACTTTACGTCTAAATGTGGGAATACTGTTTACATTTATAAAGAATAATTTCAAACATGCCTTGAAGAAATTATGGACGCCGGGTCTGATAAAAATTCTATTAATCAAGCTCAGGGGTTAATAAATTTTTTGGTGGATGATAATTTTAAATTTTGCTTGTTTTTCTTCAATAAAATAATGCCTCATTGCGACATTTTTTTTGATCAACTGCAAATCAAGCAACTAGATGCACTTAAAGCTAAAAATAATTTGGTAACTTTTTCAACAGCTATTGAAAATATTAGAGGCAATATAGAAATACAAATTAATCAAGAATTTGGTAACTTAACTGGTGAAGAATCTACAATGATCATAGAAAATCGCAGAAGGAAACGAAAATTTACTGACAAAGAGCACTCCAGTTCGAATATCAGGATATGCAAGGAAATTAAAGTGATACCTTAACCATACAGGTTCATGAACGTTTTCGTTTCGATGTATACCTAACTGTTGTAAATTTATTTGAAACTGAAAAATTTGATGAATGTCATTTTCCAAATGAAGGCATTAAAATTGTGTGTAACCTGTTTACAAACGTAAATTACTTAAAATTATAAAATTAACTCTTGGTAATTTACGCACGGGACGAGTTTATGAAACAGAGGGCTGTGCCGCTGTTACAAATGTTTATCCAAAACAATTTAACATCAACATTTATTGAATCTGTGGAATTGCTGACTGTTTTGTGTACCGTACAACTGCGGAAACCGAAAGATGTTTCTCTATCCTCAAACGAAACAAAACTTTTCTAAGAAACGCTATAGGCCAAGAACGGCTGTGCCCGTTAGCAATGTTATCTATTGAAAAAAAAACTTGTGAAGTCAATTTCAAATTTTAATGATCAAGTCATCGACCACTTTCTGCTGCTGCTCAGAAATTTAGGAGGATGGACTTCAAAAACAAACAGATTTAATGGTCATGATCCTATGGTGAGTTTAGCAAAATTTTATTATCTAAGTACCTATTTGAAAATTTGATGTCTGACAGTTACTTACACTCGTATGTCTACACATCAAAGTGTGTGTATGGTACTAAGAAATGTAAAATTTTTGGTTGCGACGCATTTCCCTATCCTCATTCCAAAATTTGGTTATACGTGCTCCACCTGTTTTTTCCCCCACGAACCACCGCTGCTATTTGTGTAGAGTTTTGCAGAACCCAGATCGAAATCTGGTTCGTGTATACCAGTGTATCTTTCTTAGCAAAGATGTATTGTGTCCCTGATATCACAGCTTCTATTTTCACATACACTGTACTCCTCAGAACGTGTATATGCACATCTTCTGTTAGTGTTTTGCCCTTTAAAAAATAATACGGTGGTATGTTACCCTTTTGGTGTAATTCCTCCGGCCGACGCATATTCCGCAACGATGTCCTAAACTGTTGATCTTAGTAAAACGGAGAACCGAATTATTTTGATCATCGGACGCCCAATCCCAAGGATTTCGATGTTCACCATTTTATTCCGTACACGACCTTAACAGTCCGACCATTTTGAGATTCTGCTCTTTTACTAGCGTTGAGGTACGATATGGCGGGAATTTCAAATTAAACATTGGATTTTGGTGACGCATCATGTACTATAAAACTAGATATACGAGGTGTGTAAATAAAATAATGTGAATGGTGACATAGCGTTCGATTTGGTAATACTGCTGGCTCTCTATTTTTGGGAGAGTATAACTTCAGTACGATTTTGAATTCCCTAGTGTCACTTGGTAGTTGTAGCAATTATTTTTGTAAACTGGAATTTTCTAGTGCGTTCTAAAACTGAGTGAACGAACCAAAATGAATGAAGGCATTGAAATGAGCACACTGAAATACGGCGTGCAAAACATCAACAGGCCTATAAAAACAGTGTTTTGTCAAGGACCTAGGTTTTCAGGTGGTTTAAAGCATTCTCAGAAGGCTGAGACTAGACCAAATACGACCAGAATATAAAGCGCTATAGCCAAAACAGCCAAAAAAGCCAAAATGATCAAACCATAGATTAATATATGTTAATTTGCTTTTTTTGACAGGAGATTGTCGATAAGGAATTTTTACCTCAAGCCCAAACGGTAAACCGGTATTTCTATCAAAAAATGTTTGAAAGGGTCATACTTATGAGATCGTACATCAAGAACACCTGGTTGCTATATCATGACAATACGTCTCGCCTCACACTGATTTAAATTAACTAGTTTTTGACAAGTTGACATCACTGTGGTTTTGAAGCCCCTTATATACCAAGACTTCAGTCCTCGTGACTTTTTCCTTATCCCAAGGTTGAAAATTCATCTCGAAGGATACCATTTTGGGACATTGGAGAACAGAGGGAGAACATCAGGAAAATAATTGCTGTGGACCACCGAGTGACTCTAGGTAGTTTAATACCGAAGATACATCAGCCTCACCTTCTGGGGAAGAACCAACATTGTTGCCAGATCAATAGCTAGTCTTATTATTTTATTTACACACCTTGTACTAGATAATTTCTAATGGGTGATCGCCTATGGTTTATCGTCTTTCATAATTAAAATAATAAAATTTAATAAATAAAATAATTATAAACTGGGTGCATACCAATCAAAATTTGCACGTGTGTTGAATTTATTGTGCGGCGAAAATATTTACGACGCAAAATTACCAAACACAGTCAATAAATATTTGTGTTGTGCGCGCTTTACGCCCCGGTCCTTCTGTATATGTGCAATGAGATGTTGGTAGGTTAAATTTGATTAGGTTATTCTAACAACAAAGTAATTTATATTGAATAAAATATAAATAAAACAAAATCAAAATGGAATAGTTAGTTGGGAGCAGATCGAATGTCATTCTACCAGAACAAGTTGGTAATGTCCCCTTTAACAATCATTGTTTACTTACAAACAACAGCGCCCCCACATGACGTTCGGCAATAATTTTGTTAGTTTTATTTTCTTCTTTCCTCAGAGTATAAATTCGCAACATTGTTGTTGTTATATGGTCTCGTTTACCAACAAATAGCTTGTTGCTTTCTGTATATCTGGTTAATAATCTATTTAATTCGAGAGTTATGTTGGTTGGTGGGTGGATGTTTATGAAAAACTTAAACTTGTCGAATGCACGGCTATATTCGAATTTATTTTGGCGTGTAATAAGAATATTTCAAGACGAATTAGGTTTCGCCTTATGCATATTTTGTAATACTGAATACTTGAGTATGGAAGGTTATAAATAAATATCTTTTTTGATTTTCAAATACAGCATGCCTCATAGTCGTTAAAAAAAATAATAGTTACTATAAAAGTGAAAAGTCAGATATTTTGAAATAAAATGATTTTTGATCGAATATTCAATTCAATGTAGCCTCTTTTTTGTTTAACTCCATACATTTCGGCCAACGATTTTCCACCTTTTTTATGTCTTCCAGAAACTATCATTTGTCCAAGTGACGAAACAGTTCTCTGTTTTGGTGGTGATTTCTTCCTTTGATGTATTTTTTTTAGCCAGCCAATTATTTATGTTCGGAGAGAGAAAGAAGTCAAAGGGAGTCAAGTCCGGAAAATAGGATGGATGCGGAGACATGTTTTGACGGTTATTTTTTATTTGATGTAAATTTCTTTCTAACCAGCCATTTTTTCATCTTTGTAAAAAAAAAGTCGAAGGAGGTCAAGTTCGGAGAACAGGATGGACGTCGCTTCACTCCGCAGTGACCATTTTCGGTGTTGCAAAGGCGAGCAAATGGACGAGTGCGTTATCATGGTGAAACAGTATCTTTTCTAATTCTTCACCTAATATGAGCGTTTTTAATGAGCTCTTCTTGAAATTTGGCTAATAACACCATATAATATTCTCCGATCGTCTTTTTCTCCTCCATAGCCGAAAACGTTAATGCCTTGCGAACAGTGGCAATGACCCTTCTGGTCGACAGAAGCATCTTCGCTATCTTTGGAGCACGTTCTCTGGAAAAAAACCCACCGTTTTAAATTTATCCTTCGTTTCTGGAGTATAGCAATGAATCCAAGTATTATCAATAGTCACGAATCGCCGCAAAGCTATATTTATATTGCGCTTATACAATCCTAAACACTGCTGTGAAGTGGTCACTCAATTCCGCCTTTGGTCCACAGTGAGCAAAAAAGAATGGCTCAGTGATTTTGGATTCCTGACTGATCTGACTTTGCACCTGAATGAGCTGAATGGGCGGCTATAAGGCAAGGAAAACTTTATAAACAACTTATATGATAATATAATATTCTTTGAAGCTAAACTCAATTTGTGGAAAATGCAGCTTCAGAAAAAAAAATTACGCATGTCCCGGACTTGTCAACTTGTAATTATAGTGAGGTGCACAAATATATATCCGCAATTACAGATACTTCGAGATTTCGGGACTTAATAAACTTGTTCGCGATACCTTTTAGGGTATCTGTTGAAGATGTTCCAGGAAATTTGTACGGAACTCATAGGCCTTTTAAATTTCTACTCCAAATATATTGGCAAAAATAAATTCGAAAATATTCGACCTTATTCTCAGAAAACGAGGGGTGGAGCTCGTCCTCAGTCAAGTACCTAACAAAATGTTCATTTAAGCGGAGGCGCAGGTTGTTGTGTGTTCCACATGAAATTGTGGAACCCAGGGGTTGTGTGTATATGACACTCAGCTGCGTTGTCTTATTTGACGCTGTCCAAAGAAATCTGACATTGGATATATACGCCATCTGACGGGGCGTCGGTGAAAGTATACGTTGTTGACTGTGGATAGAATATTTTATTCTTGAAGGGAGAGCATTTGTCGGTACCCTGACGAGCCTGAAAATCAAGAGGCGAAACCATTCAAGTACCTAATAAAATGTTCATTTAGGCGGAGACGCAGGTTGTTGTGTGTTCCACATGAGATTGTGGAACCCAGCGATTGGGTGTATGTGACACTCAGCTACTGTTGTCTCATTGGATGCTGGCAAAATAAATCTAACATTCCCTATATATACATATATATATATATATATATATATATATATATATATATATATATATATATATATATATATATATATATATATATATATATATATATATATATATATATATATATATATATATATATATATATATATATATATATATATATATATATATATATATATATATATATATATATATATATATATATATATATATATATATATATATATATATATTTATATATATATATATATATATATATATATATATATATATATATATATATATATATATTTATATATATATATATATATATATAGACAGGAATACCCAAATAATTGGATAACAGAAAGTTGAAGACCCCTGCCATAGATACTGAACAAAATATTTAAAAAATAACTTTTTGTACAGTAATGTGGAAATGATGAACTCCTCAAACAACTTTTTACATGTGTCGTTTTATCTCGTTTACTGTATGTGATTTATATAGCTCGTCAGGCGACATAACGAGTTTTCTAATAAGAGTGTCACAAGTTTCTAACGTAATAGCGGCAACACTGTTTGAAATGTAAATGTCACTCATAGACTGCTGCTGTGTTTGCTGCATTGTGTCATTTCATCATGGAGGAATACACGAATCTTTGCCGGTGAAGCGCACTTCTGGCTTAATGGTCACATAACTGCAGCTCGATGAAAATCCTCAAGTAATTTAGCAGTTACCTCTTTATTCTCAGAAAGTTACTGTTTGGTGAGGTTTTTTGAGCTGAAAGAGTGATAGGACCTTATTTTTTTGAATATGATGATGGAAATCGTGTAACTACTAATCGTTAACGCTATAGAAATATGTTATCTGTTGTTGAACTGAAATATGTTACAGGATATCTTTTACTCGAACTGGTAAATGTGGAAATTAACAGTAAACTATGTTTGCTTTTAAAAAGACTTGTCTCACATTTCACCAGACAATCGATTTCTTGCAAGAAAAGTTTCTTCGACGCGTTATTTCACGAAATGGTAGTATCAACTGGCCACAAAAAGCATGCGATCTCACCCCCTAGGATTCATTTTTGTGAGGTTATGTTGAATGGTACATAATTATAGTCCAAACAATTCTTGACCATAAACGAAATAACAAGTGGGTTTCTGGAATGCATTCTACCAGACGAAGCCGTGCGAAAATATCTGATTATTTTTAAAACATAATGCCATTATTTGTACTTCAAGATAAAATAAAAAATATCGGATTATCACCTGTGGTCATCATTGTTCCTTATTTTCAATTTCTGCTTCTCTTATTGGACAACCCTCTTGTAGGGAACCTTTGCTATTAACCAGAGTATATATTGATTTGATTTAACCTTTTGGACTTGTTTTTTTAGTGAACAGAATGCAGTTTCACTTTTAAAATATAACGCTTTATATTAATTTATATATATATATATATATATATATATATATATATATATATATATATATATATATAATATATATATATATATATATATATATATATATATATATATATATATATATATATATATATATATATATATATATATATATTATAATTTATATTATAATAATTATAATAATTAAATATATTATATAAAATATATAAAATATAAGTTTTAAAATATAACGCTTCCAATACATTTCTTTAAAGTGATTCTCACGTTGGGAATTTAAAATGGGATACAGAAAAAAAGAAAAACCGACTGCATAAATCTGGAATTATTACACGTACGAGAAGAAACAGAGTTACCATTCCGTTGCTGAAATAATTTACAGACAGCGATACTGTGACCGATATTAATATTTGAAGCTTTTTTCTTTCGGTCTGGCTCACAGGGCGTGTTGGAAATTATGGTCATTGTGATTGTGGCTCGATTTATCGTTAAAATTTGTTATGGTAATTTCGCATATATTGTATGTAAAATACGGTTTTGATATTTAATGCGATAATTCTGCTTATGAATAGAAAATCTTTAGGATATTATCATGAGGGCTTTATCAGAATAGGTGCTTCACTTCTGTGATTGCTATTGTTGCAGAATAAAAAGAAAATACAGTGATATATAACAGATGTACGTACAATACAATTCATACATATTGTAAACATTATTTTGAACTATTTTTGAACGATTTGAAACTATTTCTATCCTAAATTTCGATATTATCATTATTAAATGTCAATTTTAAACAGAAAAAATCAAACCAAATATTTTCTTTATCCACCCTATGCCCAAAAATGACTTTATCAATCAATTTTAACAAAAATGATGGCGCTTTCTGCTGATGAGAGAATAATTTTAAGTGTTAATCTCCCTAATAATCTACACATTTCTTGGTTGAAAAATCAATAAAGAACAACAAATCAATTCATCGAAATGAAAAGTTCCGTGTTAAATAGTAAAAGGTCTACATAAATGTTCTAAATGTTTATAGTGCTTTATGAAGATTATTGTTTATCATAAACACAGTTTTCCGATTGGCATTGACGACTCAGATAAGGTACAAGGGATGGGATGATGATACATGGATAAGATAAATCTATAGGATATATAAAGGATTTATCAAAATATATACTAATCTGCACTGTACCAGTGTGGTAGATTATGGTCCAATCTCTCGGAGGCTTAGGGGCAACTAACTATATATGGCAGCGAAATCACCGAGTTAAATCAGGCTGCTTTAAACATTGCAACGTTGATTATTCAGACAATGAAAAAGGATGCCCGATTGGAAGAACTGTTGATCGAACTTGACAACATACACATATATTGGGATATCATAGGACTATTCGAAACACGAAGAAAAGGCGAAGAGCTAATTAATCCAGATACAACTGGTCACGTACTCTACACTCGGTATATGGAGAATGGACGATGTGGTGGAATTGGATTCCTCATCAACCGAAAGCTGAAGGACAGTGTCGTAAAATTTGAAAGTATATCTAAACGACTAGCCTAATGCGTCATTCTATTGAATAAAAAGTTTAGGCTTCAAATCGTCCAAGCTTATGCATCAACTATATGCTATAAGGATAATGATTTTTATGATGGTGTTGCTCAGCTTCTGGCCTTTTCAGATATGCTAGCAGATGAACTGACAAAGGCTATAGAGTTCTCGAGGAACGGACAGTTTAATGTGGAAGTGCTAAAAACGGATGGTTAAACTTTATATACAAACTTTACAAATTTTACTCAATTTGCCTTAAATAACAAAAAAAGTATCCAACCTATGGAAAAACGTAGAACTATTTTTTTACGTAAAAAAGGAGCACAAGAAGATTTGAAGAACTATCGCCCAATAAGTCTCCTATATAAATCACTTTATAAATTATACTCAAAATACATCAAAGAAGTACCGAACTTATGGAAAAACGCAGAACTATTTTTTTTGCATAAAAAAAGAGCACAAGGAGATTTGAAACATTACCGCCCAATAAGCCTCTTATCAGTAATGTACAAGGTTTTCATCAAGATAATAGCTAAGAGAATATTAAGAAAACTGAATGACGCACAACCAAGAGAGGTCCATTCCACACCAACTCAGTCTCAATCTATAATATGGTTAGATATGGATAAGACGGTTAAGGATCAGAATTTTAGGCATATGGAGTTCTGGTCTATAATTTATTAAAAAATTACCGGTATCGGTACGACGGTATCTTCTTGTACGTAATTCTTGTATGAAATTGACAAGAAAATGTCTGCCAAGTGCACGACGCTTTTGTTGCAGCTACATTTCACATCGGTGCCACTACACTGATTCGAGGGTGCTTAATAACTGATAATCATTTTTCCCTACTGCTAGCAAGTTGCCCGGTAGCAACATCTCCGACAGAGAATATATATATATATATATATATATATATATATATATATATATATATATATATATATATATATATATATATCAGTTCAATATGAAGAAATCGCAAACAATGTACTTCAAACGGCTGCTTCAATAGCACCAGACGAAAAATGTCTCAAACAAACAAAAATCTCCAGTGAGACCATTGATTTAATGAAGAAACGGTGAGCAATGAGAAATGCAGGTAGTCCTTTTGGCAGGGTCGAGTACACTGAGCTCTGCAAAACTATAAGAAAACGTATCAGAGAGGACACGCGCCGATTCAATATGCAGCTAGTTCAAAAAACCCTGGAAGAAAACAAAGGAATTAACAAAGCTAAACAGAAGCTGAGAAACAAAAGAACGCAAATATATGCTTTAAAGCGTGAGGATGGCACAGTGTGCAGGACGCGTACTCAAATGTTAGAGATTGTCAGAAGGTTTTATTCCCAGTTATATGAAGATCAGAGCCAGTCAGGGACAGCAATACCCACGGAAGAACAATATATAATGCCAGATATCCTAGTGGAGGAAGTAACAAATGCTATAGAATTGATGAAGAACGGCAAGGCTCCAGGAAAGGATAATGTAACTGTCGAAATGCTAAAAGCTGGTGGTCGGACGTTACATAAAACACTGGCAAAATTATACTCTAAATGCCTCAAAGAACAAAAAGTACCTGACTTATGGAAAAATGCAGAAGTGATCCTTTTACATAAAAAAGGAGCACAGGAAGATTTAAAGAACTACCGTCCAATAAGCCTCCTATCAGTGATGTACAAAGTTTTCAGTAAGATAATTTCTAAAAGAATATTAAAACAACTGAATGACGCACAACCAAGAGAACAAGCAGGATTCAGAAGTGGATTCAGTACAATGGATCACATCCAGGTTGTACAGCAGGTCATAGAAAGGCACAACGAATACACCATGCCACTGTGTTTGGCTTTTATCGACTACGAAAAAGCATTTGATTCCATCTCAAAGCATGCGATAATGGATGCACTGCTTAGCCAAGGTGTAGAGAGAGCCTATGTAAACCTATTAGAATCGATATATGATGGAGCTACAGCCACAATTCACCTTGATGATCTTGAAGTGGGAATTAATATAGAACGAGGTGTACGGCAGGGTGACGCAATATCGTCTATTCTTTTCTCGGCTGGCCTTGAAGAAGTATTCCGTAAACTGGATTGGGAACAGGATGGTGTAAAAATCAATGGTGCAAACTTAAACCATCTTAGATTTGCAGATGATATTATTCTCATTTCACAAGACCCAGAGGAGCTGCAAAGACGCATACAAGAACTGCAAAGGGCTGGCGAACCATTTGGCTTGAAAATAAACCTGAAAAAGAGTCAGGTTATGTTCAATAACTTCGCTCAGGACAGAAGAATTGCAGTTCTAGGAAGGGATTTAGAGATTGTGGACAGCTTTATATATCTTGGGCAGAGGATTTCCATGGAGGGGAATACCGGCCGGGAGGTGGAACGGCGTGTTAAATGTGGCTGGCAGGCATTTGGTAGGCTCAACATGGTGTTTAAGAGCAGACTCCCACTTTGCCTGAAAAGAAAAGTATTCGATCAGTGCGTTCTACCCGTTATGACATACGGAAGTGAAACCAGGACAGTCACATCGCAATCAATTCAAAAACTTCGGGTGGCACAGAGGGGAATGGAAAGATGTATGCTTGGCATTACAAGACGAGACAGAAAGTCCTGCGCATGGATCAGGGAACAAACAAAAGTCTGTGACATCATTGGAAGAGTAAAACAGTTGAAATGGAGATGGGCAGGCCATATAGCGAGGCGATGGGACGACAGATGGACCAAGGCAATCCTGGAGTGGATACCGCTTGATCGCAAACGTCCGCGAAGAAGACCGAAAGCACGATGGATTGATGACATCGTTAAGTATATTGGACCCGAGTGGCAGAGGAAAGCCCAGGACCGTGAAGGTTGGAAGCATGCTGAAGAGGCCTTCATCCTGCAGTGGATCGATGCGGGCTGATGATGATGATGATGATGATGATGATATATATATATATATATATATATATATATATATATATATATATATATATATATATATATATATATATATATATATATATATATATATATATATATATATATATATATATATATATATATATATATATATATATATATATATAATTTGTGCATGTCTTTCAGATTATTATTTAGTTAATTTGGTCTCAAATGGCTTTAGTTCTTCGGTTACAATAATTTTATAAGCGTGTAAACTCAAGACTTTGGACAGAACAATTCAAGTTGTAAGTATTTCATGGCCTAATTCTTGAGGTCATCAAGGAAATGCTACTATTTTCTTCTTCTGACCACTGGCTCTTATAGCAGCAATATTCTCTTTACTTCTGTCCACTGATACCCCCTTCGATGTTTTGTTGGTTGTTTTGTTATTGTTAGTATCGTGAAGAAATAATCTATTTTTAATTTTTTTAACAATTCGTATCCATTATGTGCATTATAATGTCCATGAAGTGCTCGTTGAGTTTAAACAAAGTCACGCTTATTCTCTCTGATGAATTATAAGCGTATACCAATTTCAAATGACAACTTATGATATTTATTTCTTCAAATATGGCCGATACATCATCATATCGTTACTATTACTAAACCCTTTAGAAAATCTGAAAAAGTAACGCTAGTGAACTAAATCATAATACGATCCTATATAATAAAGTAAGGAACTTTTGTAATAAAGAGAAGAGACTATTCAGTTGATTTACATTTAATTTTTGTGTTTGTTTTTCTCTCGTGAACGGAATGCAGCTCGGCGAAACTTTTCAAATGTAACGCCGCTTTAATGCATTCACATAAAGCGATTCCAACGTAGTGAATTAAAAAGGGGATACGCGTAAAAAGAAGAAAAACCGACCGCATAAATCTAGCATTATTATTACGTGCAAGAAGGAGCGGGGTTACCATTCCGCTGCTGAAATAATTCATAGACTGCGACGCTGGAACTGAGATTAATATTTGAAGCGTTTTTCTTTTGGCTTGGCTTACAGGGCGTGTTGGAAATTGTGGACGTTATGAGAGTGTGCCGATATTATATGTAAAATATGGTTTTGATATTAAAGTTAAATTTAAGGTGTAAGAATACATTTCATTTAAAATTCAGTTTTATTGTTACGGTCGTCTACCAGAGATTATAAAGTATTTTATTGTATTGAAGTCTTATTGTGCTATACTATCTACAGGGTGTAAGGGATATAACTTTCGTAAATTTAACCAACTATTCAAAAAGATTCCTTGAAACATGTGTCCAAAATGTAACTATTTCCGCGGAAAACACTTGTTTATTTTCTTTACAATTGGTAGCGTTGTAAATTATTAGGAAAATTCAGTTTTTTGTTTTATTGTTCTCTTAAGGTATTATTTGAAAATAAAATGTAATCTCTTTAAAGCCATTTAATCCATACGTTTAGACATACATTTGCTTGTTTTTGTTACAACAAAAACAGAAAAAATTACACATTAATGTCGTTTGATGTCAAAGTTAAAGCAACTAGCACTAATTTTTCACATCATAACACCATAATACTTTTTAAACGATTCATCTTACATTAAGAAAAACATGAATACTTGCTTTATTAAATTAATATTAAACATTTATTATTTGCCAAATATTCTTTTACATATATTTACTTAAAATGATAATTCTTACATTACTTTTCCATATGCGATTGAATAACTTTCCCATTTTTATTGGGGAAATTCTTTTTTCAAGGTTTTTGACCCTTGTTGTAAGCAGTGTTGTAGGAGGTATTTTTAATTTTTAGTGTACTTTTTTTCTTTCAAATGATTTGAAAGATCGATTGACGAAAATTATTTCGCTTACACCTTGTATTATTACAGACAGTAGTGGTCTATTACGCCTATCTTTGTTGAACATATTATAAGTCGTGGACATAATATATTCAACAAAGATAGACGTAATGCATAGCGGTTTCCTTCTTGCATCTGTATTTTGCTAAGAAGTACTTTCGTTAGTGCGTACCGTGTTAGGAACTCTATTTTAGTTCTTGGACGAATTTTACTAACTGGCAAATGTTTGATTAATTTGTGAAATTATGAGGCTGTCGAATTCTGAGTTTATTGTTTCTTTCACTCAATTCTTGTAGTGATCTGTGGGGAATTCTGAAAAACTAGCTGTGGCTAGCGAATGAAAACTAGCGAATATTTTTGGCAAGATTTTTGGCAAGGTCTTCGGCCTTGGCATTATCGTTCATGTGAGATTTTTCCTATTCGTCTGCTATTTCTAGTTCGTCTGTTGTTTTCTATTTCCAATAAATTGTGCAAGAAATAAAGAGTGCACTTCCAAAGCATAGACTTATTTGTACAGTAGACTTCTCTAGTAGCTCTACTTGATATTGATATTTGTTTTTTTCCTTTATCTCCCATGAGGCCTGGAGGTCTATCCATGTACGGTGAGCCCTGAGTCCTAGTCTACTTCTAAAGCCAAGTTGACAGGAGTGCTGTGCCTGAGGGGTGTTGTGCTACTTGAAGGCTTTAGATGTGCTCCAACGGTGCCTCCGGAGTGTTTCTTGTTTTCCAATAACACTTCGAATAGCCGAGGTAAGGTACGCTGCTTTGCTGCCCCCCTACAGCATTCTATTTTTTTAATTCTTCCTTGAAACGTCTCATAATTGAGTTTTCTCCTTCAAACTAAGCGCAGAATTTATTAAATATTTTATTAAGTCGAACAGAAGTCCATTGCACAATATAACAAAAAAACTTTTAGTATTTTGTACGTTTTTCTTTATTATCAAAGGCAGCCTACATTGGATAAATTTGTCTAATCTGAGAGTAATGCAGTTTTTATAGAATTTTTGTTTATACTCTTGATTATTTTCACTTTTTGATGCACTATGCCTATGTTCTTAGCTATAACTTACATTTTCAATATGATTAATATCCGGTGATTGGGGAGGTGTAATTATTCATAATCTAGTATTGTAGATCCACCATTCTTCCTTAACCTCATTGTGTATTTCAAGTGGACGTCTTGCTGAAATTTGAAGAATCCCTGGTATCTAATTTTGAAGGGTTTTCGAAGACATTTTCTTGCACAATATCTATATATGTACTTTCGAGCATTTAAGATCTCATCAATGATTACTAAATGTTGAGCCTCGGTCCACGACACCCCTAGACTGGGGGTGTCATTTTCACCACCGTGTTTTACTTTGGGAGTGGTATTTTAAGGTGATCGCTGTCTTCTTTTTTTTTTACACACATTTTTATGGGAGTCAACGAAATAAACAAAATCAGTGAAAAATGAATTATTTTCAAAAATCGCATCGGAAAATCGGATAAATTACGTACTTGTAAGCGAATTGGCGCCTTTTCGCCTGTTTTTTTTCTTAATGAGGAAGGGTTTCTTCTGGACATTCCTCCTTCTATATCCAAAACTATGTAAATAATTTCTTATGGCGCTATTTTTACGTATTACGCTATATGGCGCGTGATATTTACTCCAAAAGAAAAAATAAATCATTATTGATTGATTTAATAGTCCGTTACTTTGTGATAGTTCATTTTTTAAAAAGAAATAAAAACATTTTTACATTGTTATCTATCACTTTTATTTATAAACAAAATTTGTGTGACTATAGTTTCATAAAACGACTTTACAATCTCAAACACTACTTTAAAACTGTTTATCTATTCTATGTACCTAATTTTATATTTTTATTGGGGTTAATTTTTTAGAATATTTTAAATTGTGGTGATTCACTCAACAATGTTTAAAGACGAAAGTGTATCCCAAATTTGTTCAATTCAAGATCAACGCGATCACAGTTTCTGCGAAGAAAGCCCTGGATTCTTGCAAAACCACCTGGTTAAAAGAAGAAACAAGAAAATGGTTCAGTATTAGAGACAACTTACTCCTACATATTAAGGTACTGCACTCTGAATATGAATATGATCGTTTAAACTCCATTCAATTGAATTTGGTATTTTAGACGATAAAACCAGACAAACAATTTCACAAATTATTCATAAAAGATATAGTAGACAATTACATAAGCTATTAAATCTATCTAAATTACAGTTAAATCACAAACAACCAGAATCTTCACCCAAATATAACTTCTTTAAAAGATCCATTAACTTATCAAATACGGTTTTCACGAATAAAGAGATTAATTTGATTGAAAATGGCCCGAAATATAACTCTGAAGTAGAACTATCCCTTCAAAATATCCTTAATTCTAATTTTACAAAAGAAAAAATTAAAAGGAGTCTAGAAATTAATCGAGAATACCACAAAAATAATGAAGACAAATTATCAATTCCATTAATTCTAAAATCAAAAATAATAATTTAATTATGACTAAAGCAGATAAAGGGAATTCAATTGTTATTCTAGAAAAAGAAACTTACGAAACAAAAATTAAAAACTTTCTAGATAATGAAGACCTCGTCAAAATAAAAAATGACCCTACCACAATAATTTAATATAAGTTAAAATCAACAATAAAAGGATAAACACCATTTTATCACGAAGATATATATATATATATATATATATATATATATATATATATATATATATATATATATATATATATATATATATATATATAAATATGTCAATATGAATCCTACTCTAAAACTATACGGTTTAATTAAAATTCATAAAGAAAACTTTCCAATAAGACCGGTTGTCTCATATATAAATAGCCCTTTAAGAAAACTAGCTTTTTACTTAAATAAAATCTTTAAAAACATAACGAATTTCTCGCCAAAACAGCCAATAAAAAACTCGGCGGACCTTACAAAAAAGCTTAGCAATCTATCTATACCAAAAAACGGGTTTCTAACATCCTTTGACGTTAGCAACATGTTCCCGAATATTCCGAACAAAGATTGTCTACTATTAATAAATAATTTACTCATAAAAATAACATCAATTCAATTATTAAGCAAGATATTTTAGAACTCTTTAACTTTTGCATTAATGAAAATTATTTTCAATTTAATAACGTTTTTTACAAACAAAAGGTTGGTCTGGCAATGGGTTCCCTCCCCCCACTAAGCCCTTTATTATCAGAACTGTTTATGTCAAACTTTTTTCAATTTTTTAAAAACGGATAAAGCAAAAAATATATTGTTTTGGTTTAGATATGTAGACGACATTTTGGTTTATTATACTGGAAATGATGATAAATAAAACTAATAGCACAAAATAACGGTTTCAAAGAAAAAGAAATTAGTCACTTAATAAATAAAAAACGGAAAGAATTACTAATTCAAGTATATCCAAAAGTAATACAAACAAATGATAAAAAGTAATGTAAAATTTCATATTTCGGTCCAATTTTAGAACAAATAGTTCGCTCTTTGAGGAAACATAATTTGTAAATAGCGTTTAAAACCACCCAATCAACCAGTAAATTAATTTTTAATACCAAAGATAAAACATCAGCAAATACAAAATCTGGAGTTTATATGTTAAGTTGCAACGAGTGCAGTAGCTGCTATGTTGGACAAACCGGCAGAAATTTTCAGACCAGATACAAAAAACTTAAATCTGCATATTACATATTAAAGAAACAACACTCTAATTTCGCGAACCATTTCATAGATACCGGACATAAACTACAAAATAAACCGGACAAAAAATTAAACATTTTAGAAGTTATTGAAATTTATAAATATAATAAATATCCCTCTAGATAGCTATTAAACGATCAGACGGATCTCCGAAATTCCCCACTATTTGAAATATTGTAAAAAAATTAACCCCAATAAAAGTATAAAATTAGGTACATAGAATAGATAAACAGCTGTAAAACCTTAGTTTTAAAGTAGTGTTTGAGAATGTAAAGTCGTTTTACGAAACTATAGTCACACAAATTTTGTTTAAAAATAAAAGTGATAGATAACAAAGTAAAAAATTGTTTTATTTTTTTTTAAATCATTGGCTACTTCTTAATTTGGAACGAAGCCGTTTTATTCTTAATAGAATTTAATATTTTCTTTTAATTCTAGCTGATAGTGCTCCTTCTTTTCGTTTTTAATAGGGTCAGTTATTCCATGTTTTTTCCACTATATAAGGTACTGTAAATAAATTAAGCTTTAAATTTTAACAATTTGAGTTCATGCCATTTCTTCTTAAATTCATTAGAACATTAATATTCAATCTTCACTTTTATAGATGGTTAAGATTTATGGTAAGCTCTGAAGCGTATTAAATCAACACCAACTGTTCAAATACTTTTTTCCCTTGAAAAATCGGTACTATAATCAATTCTTCTATTGGAACCTTCAGTGTGAAACATTAAACTCAAAGAGATTTATTTACCCCTAAATACCAAATCACTTTTTTAAAACTTCTGATGCACGTTTCGCTAACTATGTTAACATCATCAGGAGAAGATTTAGTCTCAAATTAAGATTAAGATTAAATCATCTCCTGATGATGCTAATATGGTTAGCTAAACGTGCGTAGAGAGTTTTAAAAAAAGTGATTTGGTCTTTTGTGGTAAATCTCTTTGAGTTTACGATATTATATTAACTACTTAAAATTGTTTATATTCTGCTTTGATTGTGGTGTAGTTTTGTTGAAAATCATTTATTGATATACGTTACAAAATTTAATACAGTTAAAGTATAGAAAATTGAGAAATTGTAAATCCCTCTGTAAACCACATTGAGGTGTCTCAATGCGTAACACACTGTGTAACACACTCACTGTGTAACACACTGTGTGTAACACACTCTGTAACACACCCTGTCTCCAACAGCTTCGATTTTTTCTTCGGAACGCCTAGTTTTTTGTCTTATTTTTATTTTAACATTGAACAGCGTAAAATGCGTTCGTAATTTGTCGATAATTCGGCGAATACATCGCTCGATTGGGCGATAAAGTATATCATAAAATTAACGACGTTGCTCTATAAGTTTGGGGCACAGAACACTGATATTGATTATAAATTTCGATAATTTGCAAGGGTTGCTCTGACGTTAAACGTTCCATGATAATTTGCCAGACTATACTGAATAATTTTGACACTAGAAATATAGGTGCGCAAACTCACAGTTGTTTTCACACTCACAGTTCCATATAATAAGTTTGGACCCACTAAAAAAAATACTCTTTATATATTCAGAATTGAATTACTTTTACAATAACGTTTATATGCAATTCTAAGCTGAGCCTTAGGGTGGTTGCTATTGCTCCTGTTACCGATTTTGTGTTCGATTGGTCAATATTACTGTTAATTACGAAACTAACTTCCAGTAAAATATAATAAATTTTATCAACGATTATTAAGATTCTATTAACAGGTCAATTTTTAATAAAATAATACATTTATTTAATATGCCTTCTTTGTGTATATATAATAAACATCTTGGAAACGTTTCTTGAATAGTAATATAGTTTCATATATAAATACTAGTTGTATTTGTGTCCATTCTTTAGGATATTGTTGTTAAATTGATTTAAAAAATTTTTTTTCCTTCTTTTCAACAATTTTCTATACAGTAACAAAAAGAAAAGTGACAGATAGTGTTATACGGGTATTATACTAGGGTAATTGAAAAGTTCGATGAGCGGAAGCGATAAAACAAGTTTATAGTTGAAAAAATGACTTTATTATATTTGTATATTCTTCCTTAAGCTTAATACATTTTTTCTAGCGGTTCTCCAGTTCCTTTATTTCATCTCTGAAGTGATTTTCTGAAAGTACTTCAAAATACTCATTTATGGTTGTTTAGCTTCTTCATTCGCTGAAAAACGCTTGCCGCTTGTAGGAATTTTTTGAGGTTTGGGAACAGATTAAAGTCAAAGGGGGTCAGATCTGGTGAATATGGTGGATACTTTAACAATTCCTAGTGTAACTCAATCAATTTGGTCACCGCAAGAATACTTATGTGAATCGGTGCATTGTTTTGATGAAAACTAATTTTTTTCTTCGCTAAACCGAGTCTTTTCTCACGATTTTTTTTTTCATCCAATTGATACAAAAGTTTGAGTGGTACTGTCCTGTTGCTGTTTTACGGGTTTGAAGGTAATCAATTAACAAAATGGCTTTTGCATCCTAAAAAATTGATGTCATAAGCTTATGACATCAATGACAACAGCAACCGGGCTTAGTCTACTCTGCGGTTTGTTGTTGCAGTTCAAGATCATAGTGGTAAACTCACTCATCCACCGTTGTTACAAAACAACGTTTAAAATCTAATTTATTATTTCGAAAAAGATCAAAATGTTGGTTAGAAAATTTTACTCGAAGTCGTTTTTGATAAGAATTTAACAAATGCGACACCTTTCTTGCATATAGCTTTCTCAAGCCCAATTCACTTTTTTAATTATAAAACACCCATTAATTTGAGGTGTCTTATGGCAGATTCACTCAAAGTCAACTGTCTGCTATCCATAAACATATCATGAATATAATTAATTATTTGTTTAATAGTTGCATTTATTGGATTCTAGAACGAGGATTATCATCCAGGCTTGCATGACAATGTTTGAAACTCACCTGCCCATTTACAAACCATTGAGGAGTAGACTCCCCAATACATTTACCATTTCACTAAGAACTTCTATTGCCTTTAAATCTTTTTTTTACGAATTTAATCACTGCACGATTTTCAATATTTTCTATTTTAAAAAATAACACTAATACGTTTACTTTAAGCTGCTGTTTTTGTACGAATGAATTGACAAATCGACTTGAAACTTCACATATGTTCATATGAAGGATGCAACTTCAAAATGTAGTGGATTATATAGTTCTTTTACTGCACTATACGTGTCGCTCCGCGAACTTTTCAATTAGCCTAGTAGTAGTTTGATCAAAGATATGATTGTAGTCTCCGTTTGAATACAATTAATTCGTAAGAGCGATCTGATGATCGCTCTTTCGACGAGATTCGGTCCAGCAAATTTCGCTTACTAAGTTTGTAAGGGACCCACGCATTCTATCGGTAGACATATCCAATTTAAATGGGGTTATTACATACCCCCATTTTTTCAGATGATCGAAAACGATCAATTTGCCAATATTTAACTTATCTGTTATCTCACGGAGCATGGTGCGAGGATCTTTGGATATTAGGACTTTTATTTCCTCGATATCAGCATTTGAAACACGGCCAATGGAGCGATGCCGGTCTTTCAGATCAACGGACTAAACCACTTTTGCACCGTGATCTCTCTATTCCCGAAAAAGGCACTTGTCAGCGTTCTTACCCCCTTTGAAATAAAAAGCATAATGTGGCGTAAATGCAAGTTATTGACCGACATTTTCAATTTGAATCAACTTGAATAACTGAAGGCAAACAAAGCGAATCTGAACGCAAACATGGGGCAAATACAACAGAAATTAATAATATATAATTAAGTATTACACAGATCGACATGATTTTTGTAACTTTGATGAGAATGCTCTTTTTGGGCTTCACAAACACCTTTTCACATAAATGGCCTAACACGTTCCATTTTCAAGGACCTGATTCATCTTTATACCATGGGATCATTAAAATGATTTGTACTTGACTTTGGACTGGACAATGTAAGAATTACCGTAGAGGGGGTATTTCCAAAGTATTCTGCAAAGACCAGTTTTGTTGTTTTCTATAGTTTCATTTGTTTCTGTTTCGTTTACGGTACAGTCAAATGTTTAAGTCGATTTTATATAAATGGCAACTTCTAGTCATTGATTTTGTAAACATCCAGCGAATAACTTTTGTTATGTATGCTGACGATTTATTTTAAAGTCACAAGCTAGATCTATATCCGAGGAAGTAAAAAAAGCCTATCTTTTATATTTTAAGTGCCAAATTAGAGATCAAGATAAATGTTGGTTTCCTCATGTTTGCTGTGTGAGTTGTCACGTAAATTTAGTGCAGTGGAGGCATTGCAAGAAAAATTCTATGCCGTTTGCTCTTCCTATGGTGTGGAGAGAACCTACTGCTCATGTTAGTAATTGATACTTTTGTATCACTAAAACAGAAGGGATTTCAAAAGAGTAAAGGGACAAAATTCAGTATCCAAATATGCCCTCGGTACTTAGGTCAGTTCTTCATAGCCAGGAACTACCTGTACCGATTGCGCCTTTAAATCTGGACAACCTACTTTCCAAGTAATGTCTGAATGATTGTGGCGTTAAATTAAGCTTGGACTAATGAAAAACTTCGTCAAAGCCATGGATAAAGAAGGTAATGGTTTCATGTACCTAAAAGAAATATTTCCTCAATTAAGTGATGCAAAACTAAAAGACGGCATATTTATTGGACCTCAAATAAGGATCTTCTAGGTGATTTCCGTTTTTATGAAAAATTAAATGAAAAGGACTTAGCAGCTTAGATGTTTTTCGCAAGAAAAATTTGGGTGCAGTAAGCGACGAACAAAGACAAAAATTTCACCAGAACATCAGGACAATCAGGACAAAGATGATGCTACAGAACACAAGAGGAAAAAGTGAGGTTTTTGTTGCTGTATGACATCTCATTTAATATTTTTTTTTTCACATAATCGTCAGTATTGTCTTTGTGTAGATTTAGCACGTTTTACATGTTTATATTAAATAAATATTAGATTGTAAAAATATGTCGTCTCTTTATTTTTACCCTGTAACAAAATAACTGTACGTGTTACAGTAATTAGCTTACCATTTTCAGATTTAAGACTACAAAATACTTCATACACATATTTTCATCAATGTTACCCCATAAAAGTTTAAGTTTGTTGACCTGTGTTATTAATCTAATACAGGCTTTTGCAGGGTTAAAATGACAAATATCTACGACCTTTCTGGACAACCTGATATTTTCTAAGATTCTATAACAGTAATTTGAATATATTGTAAATATAAAATATCTAAATTGTAAAAATATCATTAAATAATTGATTTTACAGTAATTTTACGATATACAATACGTATTTATTATTTTACAAGAATAAAATATAAAAATATATTTTTCATAGTATGACACGAATCAATAGACACTGTCTGATTACTGCCGGAAATATTCTATTGTCGTTCTGTACTCTGGATATTGTGTTTGTCAAACACACTGAGAACGTCTTAATACACGCTAATTATGCAAGCCATCGTGCTTTGTAGAAATTCAAGACGCTCGCTAATTGCATATCAGAGAAGCTTCGTCACGGACTATTATTCTCATTCCATTTTCCAACGACGAAGAAAAACCTGACATTTTTAATATTATTTACATAAATAACAATGCGCAGATTATTATTATAGGGGACTAAAAGCAAATAACAATATAAAATAACAATACAACGGAATTTGCTTTTAACGAGCACTGTTTATTGCGGGCAGTTATATGGACGTGGTGAAGGTTTCTCAACATGTCAGATTACATCCATAAAGCAAGTTTTTTTAAAAAGGAGAATGCTTAAATAAAGTCAAGCTGATAAACAGTTTTTATTGATTAATGGTATACGCAAATATCGACTACATATTATTGATTCTAAAACCTATTTGTGATAAATGGGGATATTAATATTTTACATATTTGATGATAAAGGATGAGTTTTTAGTGTGCGTTTGATCTTCCGATAGGGGTTGATGTCAAATCATCATGGCAAATGTCATCATGACAATCATCATGCAAATTTTCAATATTTATTATCAAAATCGGTGTTCTGTGCGCCAAATTTATAGCCATTGAATTTTATGGTGCACATAATCACCTAACCGAGCGATGTATTCGCCGAATTATCGACAAATTCCGAACGCATTTTATGCTGCTCGATACTAAAACAAAAAAGAGGACAATGACAGTATTGATGAAGATCCAATGAATTTTGTAATGATATTTGATTGTACTTATCTACTCATGCATATATACCTTTGACAGTATATATGCAAGTAAAAGCCGTTGACAGTACTGACGTGAAAACACTTTACTATTATGACGTCACAAACATGGCAGCCAATCGCGGCGAGTTCGTAGTCACGTGATTTTTTAAATTTTATAAATTTTAATTCATTCATAATTAAGTGTGACAAATTTTTAAAAAGTTTTTTGTATCGATTATCAATGTTATTTATGATAAAGTTTTAAAAGAAAGTAAAAAATCGATTAATTTTTATTCAAAAACCCAGTTCTAGGATGTTAGCCGATTAGTGCTGGGGATTGAAAAGAAACCTACCGGATGCTAGATACTCGCGAAAATTATGAATATTGTGTATACGTGGATAATTGTATAAGCGTAAGAGTGTTTTCCTACATTTTTTATAAAAATATATATTTGAATGTCACCTGTCCTCATTTGAAGAAACCTGACGTGTTAATATTTTTTTATTAATATATTCTTTTTAGGAGGTCATAGTACTATCTAAATTAGGCAGACGTTTTCGTGTGACAAAAAAATGTTTGAAATTTGTTGACTACTGTAATTAATGAGTATATTGAATTCCGAATTTGAATGATATTGATCTGGAGGAGATGTGGTTCCAACAGGCTTCACATGTCATACAGCCAATGCAACAATCGATTTATTGAGGGAACAATTCGGTGAAAAAATAATTTGGAGAAACGGACCTGTTAATTGACCACTAAGATCATGTGATTCAATATTTTATATTAGAACGTTTAATGTCAAACACGAAACACATAAAGAAATGCCATAAAACACCAAGTCAGTTGTTTTAATTTCTCGATCTGCGTTTCATTAACCATGTTAACCTCATAAGAATTGAATCATCTTTTGATGTTATTAACTTGGTTAGCGAAACGTGCGTCGAGAAATTAATACAAGTGATTTTGTGTTTAGCGCGAAAATCTCTGAGTTTAAATGTGCTGTTTTTTTAGAATACCATTTCTTTAATTTATTTCTTGGTAAACTATATTTATTTTTTATAATATTCGGTTTATTACCATTTTTACTGAAATATCTTGTTATGGTATTTATTGAGTAATTAAGAACATTTTTTAAATACAGTTAAGCTGAGTTTTATTGCGGCTGCTGTTGCTCATAGTATTAACTCTGTATTTAAATTCAATTCAAAACTACTATTGTAACTGCACATTACTGCTAAATAAGTATTACTGAATGAACATCGAGTAAAATTCATTTTAACGAATATTTTTATTTAGATTTTTTCAACTGGCTACTTTTGAAACAGAACATCAGAATATTTTTTAGTATGTCCCCCTTGGTTTTTATGTACGTCTCTTACAAGATATTAAAGCTACGGGTATCTCTACCAGTGGTGTATATGCCTACGCCTTTAGAATATTCCTTTTAAAGTTATTTAAAACAGAATTGTGTTTACTCGTTAATAAATCTTTCATCTTGGGCCATATAAAGTAATCTAACGGATTTAAACTCGAAGAAACAAACTGTCATAATGTATACGGTGCGTCTTACTGCATTCTCCAAAATCTAGTTTTTCAAAAATAACATTGTTTTGAGTTCTTCTATAGTTAATTTGTAATTAATTTTTATATCATTAAAAAATAAATTAAAATAAAATATAAAATGTTATTTTCGACGTAATCAAATGGATCTAAACTGATCGTTTAGGTTTATGTCGAAAGTTTCTATAGCTCGTTCTGTTAGTCTGGATATTGTTTGTCAAATACACTGAGAACTTCTTAATACACGCTAATTATGCAAGGCATCGTGCCTTATAGAAATTCAAGATGCTCGCTAATTGCATGTCTGAGAAGCTTCGTCACGGACTATTATTCTCATTCCGTTTTCTGACGACGCTGAAAAATCTGACATTTGAAATATTAGTTGTACAATAGGTTTTTAGGTTAATAAAGTTGATTTTGTTAAGAGATGAAGTTACTAATACATTTGTTGGTAAAGATCAATGACGTCTATTGACGCATTTTGAAGGGTAAACAAACATACGTCATCAAGAGACAGTTCTTTATTAATTGTCATTGTGCAAAAAACATACTTTTTCATACCTTTGAATATGTCGAATTATATAGCAGAAAAAGATGTTTTGCGCGGAAGTTTAACAGTTTGAAGAAAACGGGTGCTGAAAGTTATCGATTATTGGTTGAAGCTTATTGTGAACATGCTCTAACCCCAAAAAACTGGTGAACGATGATTACAATGCTATAAAAATTGGTGGTGCTGATATAAAAGACAAGAAGCGTCCAAGACAGCCGAAAAAGAATGCAGATTAGCAAGCATTATTGGATGAAGACTCAACTCATACGTTGAAACAATTAGCAGAAGCATTGAATGTTGCCTAGTCTACCGTTTTCGAACATCTACACGCATTGAGAAAGATCCAAAAGGAAGGAAAACGGGTTCCATATGAATTGATAGAAAGAGACGCCGAAAGGCGAAAAGTCACTTGTAAAATTTTGCTTGCCAGACAGAAAAGAAAAGGTTTTTTGCATCGAATTATGACAGGTGATGAAAATTGGCAAAAGTGGTGATGGAAAAAGACAGATAAAGTCATTTTTCAACATGACAATGCTCGGCCTCATGTTGTAAAATGTGTAAAAAAACTATTTGGAAAATCTTAAAAGGAACGTTCTACCCCACCCGAAGTATTCACCGGACTTAGCCCCTTCAAACTACTATTTATTTCGGTCTTTGCAATACGGACTTTCAGAACAACACTTCTTTCCCTTACCTCACAACACCTCTTATACAACACATTCTTACGAAAAGTAAACATTTGGCTTCAAGAATGGTTGGCTTCAAAAAAACTAAAATTTGGCGCGGAATCCATTCTTTGACACAAAGACAGGAAAAAGTAATAGCTAACAATGGCCCACACTTTGATTATTAAGGTAACTTATTTTGTTATGGAAATAACTCAACATATAACAATAATTTGGTAATAAAAGCATATAACAGCGGACTTTGCTTCTACCAAGCACTGTTTATCGAGTGAAGTTATATGAACATGATATATAAACGAGGGTAGAGTGAAAAGAGAGAATAGAGTCAGATATTTTTCAGATGGATGGAGGTGCGATCGCAAAGGTAATTATAGAATGAAAACAGCTCTCTTTTTAGTAAAAAGGAATAAAACAATTTCTTACTTTGTTATTTATCACTTTAATTTTTAAACAAAATTTGTGTGACTATAGTTTCGCAAAACGACTTTACATTCTCAAACACTACTCTAAAACTCAAAAATTAATAATCTTATTATTTATTAATAAAACTTAAAATCAATAATTTCTTTTTAGTAACGCTCCCTGACCGATATAAATATTTTGTTTAGTTTCGTCTCCTATTTCAATAGTGAATTGTCAATTTGCGCTACGAATTGATCCCACATTCCCTGTATTTTCCGAACTTGGCCCGTTTTCTATTTTCAAACATGAAGAAATGGTTGGCACAAGACACAGGACTATTTTCCAGAGATCGAAAAGTTGTTAGACATAAAACATCATAAACTTATTAGGAAAAGTGTATCAAGGCTAAAAGGGGAACTACGTTTGGAAAGTACACCAATTTGGGATTTTGGAGCACCATTTTCTTCTACGCCCTCCTGCTTTGAAAACCCACGAGCCGGTATTGACCTATATACTCACTATTTTACCTTCGTATCATAAAATTAAAATTCTATGTGTTTTATTGGCTTTGGACAATAATGGTACGTTTTTTGCAGAAGAATTTGCCATTTGGAAGAATTTTCTAGATGGTAGACGTTATCTCTCTTTTTTCGAAATCATGTTAACTCTTATGGTATTATCGAACTGTATATATTCATATTCATATATATTCATTGTGTAAATATACTATGTGCGAATATACTTTGAGATATGTTTCAAATACCTTTCATAGTCTCAATAGAGATTTAATTCATTTGGTTAGGTGGAACTCAGGTCATTTAGGCCTACTTTAATGGATGTATGACAATCTTCTGAACAGCACATTCATTTCTAAAATTAAGATCATAGTTCTGAAAGAAACGGTCTTTCAAACCGTGTATTAATTCATGGTAAATTGGCAGGCTCAACATAGTCTTTAAAAACAAACGCTCAGTATCTCTGAAGAGAAGAGTCTTTGATCAGTGCGTCCTGTCTATTTTGACATAGGAAAGTGAAACATGGACACTCACATCATAATCATTTCAAAAAGTTCGGGTAGCACGAGGAAAATAGAAAAGTATATGCTTGGCATTACAAAGTGGGACAGAAAAATCTGGACATGAAACAGAGAACAAATGAAAGTGTGTGACATCATTGGAAGAGTAAAGGTGTTGAAATGGCGGTGGGCAGGTCAAATAGCAAGGTGATGTGACAACAGATGAATCAAGCCAATCTTGGGGTGAATACTGCTAGATTATAAACGTCCACGAAGAAGAGCGAAAAGACGATTGATTAATTACATTGTTAACTATATTGGACCCGAATGGCAGATGAGAGCTCAGGATCGCACTAGTTAAAAACATTCTGGGAAGCATTCTCTACAGCATGCTTTTAACTCATTTCTTCTATATATATATATATATATATATATATATATATATATATATATATATATATATATATATATACACCTAATATTTTCATGGATAATGTTTCTAAATGATTCCGGGTGATTCGTTCATTCTGTGAAGAGAGTCACGATGCTTCTCCAAAATCTCATTTGGCATTTTCAAGTGCTGTCCGCTTCGACTGAAGAGTCCAACTGATGTGCACGGGCTGTTGCGCTCGGTCTTATAGCCGGCCGACGACTGTGCAGATTGCATCGGGGTAGTTCGGGACTATTCGCGGCGCTCAGCGACGCTTCGGGCGTCCGTTTATTGATTTTTATTCCTCGCCCACGTTGCGGCGTTTGTTCTTTTTTCAGAAGAGATTTGTATACTTTTGGAATGTCGCAAGCATCGTTTCGCGTATTTAGCTCACCCCTTTCTTCTATTTTAAGGGGTTCTCTGATTGTTCGGACCTTGTAGTTTTTGATATTCGCTTTTTCTTTGTCTCTTTCAAAATTGATTTTATGTCGTATTTGTAGATGGTGCTGGAACAGAGCGGAAGTGGTTTGTTTATTTTTTACGTTGTTTTTATGTTCTTGTATGCTGGCCGAGATTCATTTGTTTGTTTGTCCTATGATTGTTCTGTTGCAGCCGGAACAAGATATGCTATATATCCTATGAGTTTCCAGTTTAACTTTGTCCTTTTTAGGATGTTTATAACAGTTTTGTGCGGCTTGTAGGCTGTTCTGATCTTATGTTTCCTTAGTAGTCTGCCTATCCTATCTGTGATTCCTTTTACGTATGGTAGCAGGACCTTTAATGTATTTGGTTCATGATCCTCTATTGTTCTTCGTGTTTGTGTTTCCTGACGGCGAATGGCCTTCCTGATACAATTTTCTGAATATCCATTTTGTCTAAGGGCTGTGAAAATTTTTGGTAGTTGTTTGCTTCGTGTACCTGGTAGTGTCAGTCAGAAGGATCTGGAAATCAAGGTGTTCGCTAATGCTTGGATTTGAGAAACATGATCATGGGATTTAGCGTTGAGGTATTGATCGGTGTGAATTGGTTTTCTATACACTGTGTATTCGAGGGTTCCAGAAAGTTGTCTTGTGATGAAGAGATCCAAAAGCGGCAGTTTCCTATTCTGTTTGACTTCCAGGGTGTTCCATTTCGTTTAATTGGGTTGGAAAATTGTTTAAACGTTCGTTTTCGTGAGGCCTATTATAAAGATATGATCTACGTAGCGTTTCCAAAGTTTTGGTTTTAAAGGAGCGCTGGCCAATGACTTTGTTTCGAAGTCTGTCATGAACAGGTTGGCTATAACGAATTTTGTGATGTGATCTTCATAAACCACCTGGCAAAATCCTAGACTATCATAATTAGTGTAAAAGTTAATATCTAACAAGATAGTTAATTTAGCCAAAAAGTCCTCTTTTACTACGATAATGTGTCTGCGCACACGTATCGGGTCGTTGCTACAATACTACAAGATCTACGATTCGATTTTTTTAAATTGCGATTCACTTAACTCATTCAGATCATTTAATTAAATATTGTTAAGCTTAAGAACATCGCTTATGTTGTAGAGTTGGCATTATGAAAATATTAAAAAGCCCAAGGAATGGACTGCAATGTATTGAAGTGCAAGGTGACTACGTTGAAAATGTTTTAAAAACCGCAAACTTTTCGAGCGACTTTGATAATGCTTGCTTTAATTTCATTTGTTACGCATGTAAATACTAAATTCAAATAAATTTACCACTAAACATCAAATCACTTTTTGAAACTTCTTAACGCACTTATCGCTAATCATGTTAGGTTATAATCGGAGATAGGAGTTAGGTTAGGTTATAATCAGGAGATAGTTTAATTTTAGAATTTCAAAAAGTGATTTGGTGTTTAATGGTAAATCTCTTCTAGTTTAGTGTTTCACACCAAAGGTTCCAATAGAAGAATTGATCTACGCATGTAAATGTAAATCCTTATACAAAATATTTTATAAAGCGCCATTAGATATGTATAATTTTTGCGAATGACGTAAAATTGGTGCTCTTGATTTGGTGCTTCTATTTATGCGCAGAGTGATTGATTGAATTGAATGATTTGTCTATCATTACTTTATTAGGTTTATCAATAATTTCTTATTCATTCAATTTCTCAGTAATCTTTAAAATGTAAATAAATTTGTGTAGGTTATGTACCAGGTGTCCCATTAAGGATGGATCGCGGCCGTATCTTGAAAACTATTTATCCCACAGCTTTGGGAAAAAAAATATTATACTAAAACTGACCGTGAGAAATTCACAAAAAATATTTTTAAGCTTCTAAAACGACCGCGAGAGGGCGTGACGAGCTAAACATTTTTAAAAATCATTTTTTTGTGTATTTTCAAGTGTTAACCGAGTAAGAAAAATTCTCAGTTATAATTAGCAAACTGTCTCTTACAACTTTGTTTTATGACATTTTGTCGTAACTTCGCGAATAAAGAAGTGGGGGGGCCCCCACTATAAATAGCCCCTATATATAGCCCCCACTACAATAAAGAAGTGGGGGGGAGTTTTACCTATTTAGATAAAAAGTCGTCTAATGTCCGTTTGCCTAAACCAATTTTTCTCAATTTGGATTCATTTAAAAGGCAATTGCTGGGACAATCAGATAATCTGGGAGATAAATTATTTAGTTTATAAATGAAACCGCGAGGTGGCGTTACATTCAACAATAGCTTTTTTGAAGTTTTGTTCAGTTTTTTCAAATAGAATGGTACAACTTTTATTACATGGTTAGAAAGGTAATTTAAAGAGGAATCATCCAGTGAAAACCCGAAATCGATATCTCTGACATGTCAAGAGATTTCGATTTTTCTGAAAAAATCAGTTAGTTTTAATTTTTACCGTAATATTAAGTTAAAAATTGGTCTTAATATGGTACAGCTTTTATTACATGGCTAGAAAGCTAATTTAAAGAGGAATCATCCAGTGAAAACCCGAAATCGATATCTCTGACATGTCAAGAGATATTTCGATTTTTCGTAAAGTGTGAAGGAATGCAAACATTAGGTTAATGTTTTTTTAACTTAATGCAGGTAGTAGTGAAATAATAACTGATTTTTTTCAGAAAAATCGAAATATCTCTTGACATGTCAGAGATATCGATTTCGGGTTTCCACTGGATGATTCCTCTTTAAATTACCTTTCTAGCCATGTAATAAAAGCTGTACCATATTAAGACCAATTTTTAATTTAATATTACGGTAAAAATTAAAACTAACTGTTTTTTCAGAAAAATCGAAATATCTCTTGAAATGTCAGAGATATCGATTTCGGGTTTTCAGTGTATGATTCCTCTTTAAATTACCTTTCAAGCCATGTAATAAAAGCTGTACCATTCCATTTGAAAAAACTGAACAAAACTTCCAAAAAAATAATGTTTAATGTAACGCCACCTCGCGGTTTCATTTATAAACTAAATAATTTATCTCCCATATTATCTGATTGTCCCAGCAATTGCCTTTTAAATGAATCTAAATTGAGGAAAATCGGTTTAGGCAAACGGACATTAGACGACTTTTTATCTAAATAGGTAAAACTCCCCCCACTTCTTTATTCGCGAAGTTACGACAAAATGTCATAAAACAAAGTTGTAGGAGACAGTTTGCTAATTATAACTGAGAATTTTTCTTACTTGGTTAACACTTGAAAAATACACAAAAAAAAAAGATTTTTAAAAATGTTTAGCTCGTCACGCCCTCTTGCGGTCGTTTTAGAAGCTTAAAAATATTTTTGGTGAATTTCTCACAGTCTGTTTTAGTATAATATTTTTTTCCGCAAAGCTGTGGGATAAATAGTTTTCAAGATACGGCCGCGATCCATTCTTAATGGGACACCTGGTACAGTAAAAACAGACGAAGTTTAAATAATGTGCATATGTTGCTGTAATGTGTGCCTCGCCATGATTAAAATTGATAAATAGTAATCCAATGTTTAAATAAAATGGCTTGTCATTTAAAAATGTATGACATTCAGAACATTCCACAGTGTCTATTTGATCATGACGTTTTAATGACCTCTTACTTTCAAATTCAACATTATTTCAATTTTAATATGATAATGTAATAGTGGAAAAATGTTCAAATTCAAATAAATTGATTATACATATCGACTAAAATACATTTTAATATATATGAGGCAGTTAATAATATTAAAATTTTAATGCCATTGAAGATGAATCACCCTGTATGTTCAGCAAAAGTAGGCGCCTCTCGTGAAATATTGCATTATTAAATTTTCGCTCTTCGGCAATGCACTTCTGCATAATGTGCAGATACGTTATACAAGGCGTCGCTGGAATAGAAAATAGTTCATTATTAATCCTTGCAATGGAAAATTTACGCACGCTGAGCGGTGCGCACTGGGGTTTATTTATCACTTCGTCTCTGCCCGATTTGTTTGTTTTTGAGATGCTATGAATGCCGGAGACGGGCGATGAGAAAAGTTGAATTATTCCGAAGGCGACTCTTTAATTAAACCTTAAAATATTTAATACTGGTTGTATTATCGGTATTTTTGTTAGTAAAAGAATCAGTTATTAAATAAACTGTTTAATTTATTAGTAAAATTAAATGACTCAGATGTAAATATAAAAATGTCTTGTTTATATCAGAAAGTAGAATTGGAAACTATCAGTTGTTAAGTTGTAATATATATTTCAATTGCTTTTCCGTTTCGCGGTCGAAACCTTGCTTTTTTAAAACATTACCAACTCCATGCAATCATTTATATCCCAGGTCGCAAGTTCAAGACTGCTATCATACAATTGATCAATTTTTTATGTTTGAGTATTTATTACCTGCAGAAGCGACATAATCGTGACATTGAGTTAAACTTTTCTTAGTTTTGCATTCATAATTAAGGTAACTGTATAAGCTTTGCTCAGAACTTTATGTCCTGGACTTACACGACTTTTCACCGTGCAAATAACTGTAACTTTAGCGTGACATATACAAATAATTTAATTAAATTTAATAGAAATATTTTGTTTCTTTTTATACTTACATTATAATTTAAAAAAAAAACTCAAATTGATGCTTTCGCACCTCGAACTTTAGCTGAATTGAACCGAATGTCACTACTTTTGAGTATCAAAATATTATCTGTGACCATAAAAATGCCCATAACAGATATGTTATTTGAATTGGAAATAAAGCTTTAAAATAAAGTAAAAAACGCATAATTATTTTTTATTAAAAATCCCAATTATTCAGAATTATTTTTAATTAGTAACGTGAATTTAGTAGTTTTGTATCGTAAACAGGTTATTAATTAAACAATCTTAATCAAAAACTGTCAATGAACATATTTATTTTTAGAAACAGGGTTAAATATATATTATAACAAATAAAAATAAATGAAACCTTTTTCATCAAAAAACCACCTCTTTTTTGTATTATCTCTTTTACAATTCGTGGCATTCTTGCAAGAAGCTTTTCTGTTGTGGTCGAAGTAAGTTTTTCGCAACTGTCTTTAAGCAAGTTTCACAAATGTTCTTGCGGGGTTCTCGTGGCGTGCCTACTTATTAAGGAAATTAATATAATAAAATACTTCGAAAATACCTACTGTTTTTATGAATAAATATTATTGTTATCGCGTAAATAAACATTAAACAAATTTAATCAGCATTAGGTATACTTATACCTAATTAGGTTTAGTATTATCGGTGACAAATCTTTGCAAGTTGTTAAGCAAAGATGCGATTCACGCAATCAAGCATATTTCGACAAAGATATGGGACCTTGTAATGGATTGTTACAGACCAAGTGCACCTGCATAGCAAATAAGCAACTGCATACAAACTGATGCGTACATGAAATCAAATCTATAAAAGGCAAGGATAGCTCTAAGAATGTCTTATTATTTTATTGTGCTTCGTCAATAATCCATATTCGTGAATGATTAGTGGGAACAAACCGGATTAAAAAAACCTCTGATGTAATTCATTTCAGAGAAGTTCTAGGGGGTTGAAGTCTGGTGATAGCGTCGGCCATTTCATAAACATATGAGTTTCTTCGTCTCTACTGTTTCTCGTCTCGGCATAGTTTTAAGATGTGTTTTGGGGCCATTATCTCATTGAAAAACAAAATTAGATCCAATTAATCTTAATCCAGATGGAACTGCATGATGAACTAAAATTTTCTAAGATTTCTTTTTATTTAAAATTCCAAATATTCTAACAATGTCTCCGACTCCAGACGCCGAGAAACACCCCCACACCATAATAGAACCACGTCTATGTTTCACGGAAAGCACTGGTAATGGTTAAAGAATAATGGTAATGGTTCTGGTAATTTCATGGTTTATAAATTATATCATTCAATGCTCAATAATACACAATTTTGCTTCCAATTTTTAATTCGGAATAATTAAAGTTGATGATGTTGATTACTACAACCGAATCGTTCACAATCTGCAAGCTCGCTACGACGAGTACTACCGTAACAACTACCAGGTAACAGATCTCAGTCTGAGAATTCGACATATGTTATAACGTATTGTATATGCAGTATTTCAAACTCTGTCCATTGGGAAAACCTAATATCTACACAGTAGAAAGTACAATTGTACAAAATTACAGACGAAAACCTAATCGAAAATTTTGAATGAATAATGATTGATGAATATTTATGCATCATTAATGAGTAAGAATAATATTCACGTACTACGATTACTAATGATCGTTAAGTTGTTTACTATGATTATTCGATGAGTAACGTATCACTCGAGTGTTGGACTGTGCCTGTAGCGAGTCAACTTTATCGAAAAAGTGTTTTCGATAAAGTTGACTCGCTACATACGTTTAGTTAATGTTTTGGGTACAAGATACATCTCGGCACGGTTTGTCTTGAGGAAACTAAGCTTTCTTCAAAAAGGCGATTTAGGATTGAAGAGGATTTAGGATTAATCTTAAACTAAGGGCTGATTGTATGATTGCACAAACTAAGGGCTGATTGGGTTACTGATAGTATTGCTGATAGTATTGCTGGAATTACTGATAGTATTGCATGCTGAAGAATTTTTCTGGGTGTACATCTATTGATGCGTTTGTTTTTGTGAAAACTTTATACTTAGGTACAGAAAAGCACTTGAGTGTTCACGTTTTCTCTCACGATTAACGATTAATGATTAAGAGATTTGAACACCACTTGAAAATGTCGTTCGCGATCTTGTCGAAACGTCGTGAAAATTCAATTCAAGAAAATTCATTCATTCATTCAAATTTCTGTACTTAAAAATAAACTTTTAATGATTTATGAACTTATTTCAGGTTATGAATGGAGTTATACAGCTTACTTTGCGGTAATGTTTGATTATTTAGAATAGCAGTAATTTTTTGAACAAGGTGGTTACCGGGAAATGGCTGTTTTTGGAATGGATAGTACTTGATTACAAGGAAAGGAGAGGGACTTCGAGTGTTTGCTTACTATACGTTTGTCAAAAGTGGTGAACAGTCCATGATTAAAACGTAAAGACTCTTCAGGGGTCACTTTAACAAATGGCGTCATAGTGATATCTCCAGCCGCAACACCATTCTTAGATGGGTAGCTACACTTCGAAACGAAATGTTCATTGGAAACAAAACAACCTCGTCCTTTTTAATTCGCATATCGCGGAATGTGAATAGGGTGAGGGTGGCGATTCTGTCAAGTTCTACTCGCTCCGCTAGGCGGCACGCTTTTAAACTATGGATGCGTAAAAGGACTTTAAAGCTTATTTTACATAAGGGCTTAGGGTTTCATTGGTACAAATTGATGATTGTTCAAAAGTTAAATGATGGAACGATCAACAATGTTTAGTCATGTTTGAAGAAAATGAAGATATGACTATCACAATGAACGAAGAAGCTTATTTTCTCATTTCACGGGATAGTTAATAAACATATGGATATAAATATCAATAGTGGAATAGTGTTACATATTTAATGCACATCATTCCATGAATAACAAAACATCTCTCCATTAGCTTGTTTGCACCATATTGCACCAAAACTTCCTAAACATTCATTATTTCTGTTTCAAATTTAGCAATGTCACTAAGCTGGCTTTATCCAAACCACAAACTTCTCTTACAATGGTGTTTAAGCAGACGTACAAATAAACGTGTGGTGCCGGAAACAATCCCATTATATCTGATTTAATTGGATGCATAAAATTCGCTAATATACGCCCTAGAATAATGGTCGTATTATGTGTGGCGCTTGTTAAATTGGACATTTCTGTTGCGTAAAATGGTTTTGTGTTGCGCTTCCTGCATGGCCAGTTTTAGTTTGGTCTGTCGAGCTTAGCGAAAGATCGTATTGGGTTTATGTGAGTGCAGGTTTTTACGTTCACGACAAAGTATTTTCGGTCGAAATCAATTATATTTATTAGTTTTCAGAAGAATATTAAAAAAATATATACACTGGTTGAAAATAACATGAAAACTTTAAAACTTAAAGAATAATCTTTATTTTCATAACTTTAGAACAACATTCTTAATTCTCTTTTTCCTTTAAATTAAATCTAAATTTTATTTTTTTTGTAGTTTGAACTGATGTTTGTTTGAGTAACTGCTGTTATTTAAAATCTGCTTCACATCTTTTAGACATAAAATTAATCAGTTTTTAGACTTTAGAACAAAATTTTAAACCACTCTTGTGGTATACCGTCAAAAAAGTTTTGGTTTTGATGTTTGGATAAGTATGAGTTGTGCGATCAAAAACTCTATTGATTTATCTGGGAGCTGTGATATGTGCTTAGGATCGTTATCCTGATGAAGTATTTGCAGGTAAAGGTATTTCTTCGTTAGCATTTGGCAATATAACATGTCTAATGAAAAAGTTGACTGAATTGTCAAATAACCAGTAGCTCCATATTTGAATGAATTTGCTCTCTTAGAAATTTTAAGGTAACATATACTAGGTATCTTTTGCTTACTTGTAATTGGGCAATTGTACACAACTGTAACTGAAATGTATTATTTTTTATGAAGAATCGTGTTAGAAGTGAAAGGGTTATTTCTTGGAGTTCCAGCAAAATATTGATAGAGACATGTCTCTTATTATAGGGTAATGTAGAAAGGTATTGTAGTACTCAATGTTTCCACACATCCACCTGTTTTGGCTCTATGGAACGCTTGGCTACTCCCCAAACCTAACAACGAAGCAGCATATACATCCATCAGGTTTTGACAGCGATTTAGAGGGGATTCTCAAAAATGGGTAACAGAAGCCTCACAGGAAAACATTTTTGTATAAAAAATTCTGAAAATTTTAAAATTTAAAATTACTCTATTAAACAATCTATTTCATTGTCTATTTGAATGAGTGGCCCAACCCTATATTGATAAAAATATTCCTATGCTAGCTTATCTTGCCATTAATCTTTTCATATACTGACTAATATCAGAAATTTAACAACTAAAGTGCTTTCGGCATTAGAGTGCACTGTATTCCAAATTTTTCCAAAAGTTCAGAGAGGTGAGTTTTGCCAAATTATGTTCGTACATTTGTGTTCATAACATTTTGCTTCTATATGTATCATGTTCTATTAGATGATTTCTTATTTTCTTGCTATTGGATGAGGATGTGGATGACTATTTGTATACCACATTTATTTCAAAATTCCTTCATTAGTTGTGATAATCTCTTAACTATTATGCGTTTTTTCCATGTCTCCGATCAGCGGAGATGTTTCAGTTGTACTCCACTTGGATGTCCGTTTAGCTCAGCCGCGACTATAGAATCAGTAAGTGAATAATTTTATATAATAAAACGCAGACCTTCTAGAAAGCCATTTCAGGGAAGGGATAATTATAAGAGATTCGTTGAATTGGAGCATGTATTAAATTGAAAGTGTGTAACTACTGAAAAATAAAAGTAGCTTTGAAAATTGAATGCTGATTGTTCATTGTTAGACAATTCATTTTTGATTAGCTCCTCTAGGATTTAGCTTATCTTAGCAAATACACTACATCTTTTCCTTGGAGTGAATCGTGAAAATCAATATAGATGTTGCTTCACCAGGATTTATTTAATGCATGTATTTCAGTTGGGATTGTCGCAATAAATAATATATTCTTCATCGATAATGATTTCATTAAGTAATGCCTGCAGTTTATCATTTTTAATACATCACCACATGTAGGAGCGCCACCAAATTCACTATTACTACCATCGAAAGTTTCATCTTTGAAATTTATTACAAGGGTAATATTTTCAAATAATTAACGCCAACAGATATATTATAAATTTTCAATACTCTCGACAACAGTAATTAAGCGTCACAGGAATGTAAAAGGTCATTTTCTATTTTAAAGGTAATAATTTTGATTTTCACTACATGTAGTTAGAGGACATTAAAACCATCATACAAATTACCATTTTAATTAATGTTGGCTGAAGATTAATATTTTATTTTACCTACAAATACTGCTTAATTTTTATGTAGAAACTTTTTGTGTGAAACACTAAACTAAAAGAGGTTTACCACTAATCAAATTGCTTTATTTAACTTCTCGTCGTGCGTTTCGCTAACCATGTTAACATGATCAGGAGATCGATCTAATTCTAAAACTGAACTAATTAAATTTATATGACCGTACATAATGAACCGTGTAAAAATAATGAACCGCGAAGTTAATCAAGCATTACATGAATAATTCAAAATGTTGGTTGTGTGGTTCTTTATATTTATTCATGGTTTTCTTACATTTCCCTATTTGAATGGTTTCTGTTCCATCCAATTCCTTATTATTATTATTTACACTTGGAAGTCTTGGAATCTTTTGACATATCATCATTATTTCCGAGTGTACTGATTCACCATACATTGGAGTACGTAAGAGAGGTACTTGATTTAAACAGTTTCAATAATTAGATTATTTCAGAGTATACATCTGTAACAAAATTATGTATGAAAGAAAATTATTTTCACCTTAATAATAGATTCTATGAACAACAATGGGCAATTTTGTGTCATCGTTTTTATTTAACTTATTCATGAGTAAATTTGAAACTGAGGCCAAGGGTGACTTCAGTTACTTTGCGTAGGTGCGGCTGAACTATAAAACCATAAAAGTTAGGTATGAAATCGAAAACGATGTAATGCCATTTTTCGGTATTTTAGTTAACAGAAATAGTAAAAGTAGGTTAGATATTTATATATTTAGGAAAAAAACACTACTACTTCGAGATTCATTCCTAATGATTCAAACCATAGCTTCAATGCCGCGGTCTGCCGTTGCTGAACCAAAACCGCATTGGCGCGGTAGTTGGTTCGATTCCAGCGCTCGGATGGTTGTTTTTCTTTAATTATTCTGTTCGTCTTACTTCCTACCCCCCAAACATACATATATACACTTACATATACACACACGCACACACACATATCTACACCTAAATGTCTGTGATTGTTTCTAGGCAAGAGTGTAAAATCCGATAACGGATTACCCCTTAGTCACGCCAGTTAAAGGCTGGGTAAGGCCGGATGGCTTCCTGATAGACTTATGGGTAAGCATATAACTAAGGGTTGATAGCCTGAGGGGGGTGCTGGTCTGGGTGTCGGTGGCTGATGACTGTGGTTCGGAACCCACGTTAAGCTGTAGGTTCAGTTGCTAAATAGCCTTGTAGTTGCTGAGGCATCTCTAACCCCAATCCTTAACCTTAACCTTAATCATAGCTTCTATGACAAGTTTAAACTTTATGGTAGATCAATTAATTAATTTTTCTTTAAACCAAGATAGCTGCAAAAAAGAATTAAAATTAATTACGGAGGTGGCCGAAGTGAATGGTTATAATAATACCATTATATGTAGATAGATTAATTAGCAAATATCTTCTTCATCCTACTTATAATAAGGCATATTGCCTGTTTTTTTTTTCTTTTGATTTATAAATCGTCGCTCTGTCTTTCCTTGGGCGCCGTATTGGTCTTGTTCCGTTTGGTGAATTGTCTCTTGCAATACGCACTATCAGGTTGTTTCCAATCCTTCCTGTGTATTGATCCCATTCGACCTTTCTTCCCTTTACCCACTGGTGGATATTTTCTACGTTACATGTGCGCCTTATGTCCTCACTTCTTTATCTGTCTCTTAGTGTCTTGTTTGCTGCTCTCGTTAAGATCCTCATTTCTGATTATTCCATCATTCTCTGTGTTATGCTGGTATCAGGTTTTGTTTCACCTGTATAAATCATTGCTGGTCGTACTACGCTTTTATATATTCTTGCTTTGGCCTCGACTGAGAGGAATCTATTTCTAAATATATTATCATCGAAACATTCTGCTATCCTGTTCGCCTTACTAACCTGATGTTTACCTCTTGATTGATGTCTTACCTCAAGATTCGATCAAGATTGACATGTTGTTTTGCTGTTAGATATAATTCGTATAGTATCTGTTATAGGTCGTTTTCAGCTCTTGGTTACCCATTCTATATCCCCTTTTCGTTTTGACTTTCTTTATGATTTCATCCATGATAATATTAAATACGAGAGGGCTTAAAGAGTCTCCCTGCCGTATTCCTAGTTCGCAATTAATTGGCTGTGTATCTCTTTCTGTTAATCTTGCTACTGCCTTATTGTCTTTGTATTTGTCTTCAATTGTCTTGATTCGATCTGACGGGATGTTCTTGTTATATAATAGGTGAATACCGTCTTGTATTTGTACTCTGTCAAATGCTTTCATCTTTTGTCAAAGCATATCTGGCACAGGTAAGCCGGAATGTTGCACTCTAGGGACGTTTTCTTAATTTGTCTCACAATGAATACGCCATTGGTGCACAAGCGTCTAATTCTAAACCCTTGTTGCTCTTCTTTCAGTTGCATTTTTTCGTTAATTTTTGGTGTTATTATCTTGGTTGTTAATTTCAAGGTATAGTTTAGCAGATTTTTGCCGTTATAGTTATTGGGATCTTCCTTTTCTCCTGTCTTGTGCATTAGTATAACTATCGACCTTCTCCATTCGCCCTGGATTCTATTCGATCTTATGATTCATTGTATGAATGTTTGAAGCTGCTTAACCAGATAGTGTCCTCCATACTTCAATAGGTCATTCGCCATCTCGCCTTGACCGGGGAATTTACGATTTTTACGTTTTCTCAGAGCTTCTATCATATTTTCTTCCATTATAGTTATTTCTTCATTTGTTGTTATATTTGGTACTCGTGGCCTTGGTACCCTGTTCTTTTTTGTATAATTGTGTAAGATATTGTACCCATGTTTTTTGTGTATCCTTTCCAATAATTTGTTTTTGTGTTTCTTACTACTTCATGGGTTTCTGTTCTAGTTCTCTTATATTCCTGATAAGCTTCATTTGTACTGATTGACCTATCTGAAGATATACAATTTTTTAAAACGGCATTTCTCTTTAATCTCCTCCGTGAAGCATGGCGTTTTCATTTTCCATTTCCTAATTTTATCGATAGTTTTAGAATCTAGTTTCTCATAGGCAGCTTCTAATATATTTAGTTTTATTTTCTCCTAGCTACTGTCTATACTATCGCTGTCGTTTATTCAGTTTATCCTAACTTTTTCTTGCAGCCTCCTCTCGTATAGGTCTCGTTGATTCTTTCTGTATATTTTCTATTCTTAGTTTTATTTCAATTTTCTTTTTTTGATGTTGTTTGGTGTTTCCTATATTCCATCTTAGTTTTCACCAAGTTATCATCAAGTTGTGATCGCTTCCTGAGTTTGGCGACACCATACTTCTCACATCGAATATATGTTGTGGGGGTATTTTTCTGTTTGTTAGAACGTAATCTGTAATTGATCTATTACCTCTAGTATTCTTAAATGTATATTTATATTGTTCTTTATGATTAAAGAACGTATTATTTATTCTTAATTCATTTGTAGCACAAAAGTTTATCATCAGTTTCCCGTTGTAATTTTGTACATTTTTATTAAATCTCTCTTTCACTTCTGGCATTATTACCTCGCTTCCGACTTTCGCATTATAGTCTCCCATTATTCTTTTATAGTTTCTTCAATGGGTATTCCGCTTATCACTTTCTGAAGTTCTTCGTAGAACTTTTCTCTGTTTTTGTCTGGTTTACAGTTTTCGAGTGCATATATTTCTACCACATTTATTTTTCTGTTGTTTGTTATCAGATTCACCAATATTATTCTCTCCGATATATACTAACACTTCACTAATTGGTTTGTATATTTCTTTTTATCATCAGAGCTAGTCCTGCGTTAGCTCGCCGATCCTTCATCACACCACTGTAAAACAAAATATATTCTCCCAGTATTATCTGTCCTTTTCCCTTCTTCTTGGTTTTCCTTTGTTTAATGATTTTATATTCCAGGTTGCAAACCTTAATACATCTTTTCTTTTCTATTCTGTTAACCTGTTTCTTGCGTATGTCACCCACGTTAAATCTGTTCTATTCCGAGGTAGAGCTTCAGTTCTGTGAGTGTTCTTGGTTAGCACCATCCAAACCCCAAACCAACTAAAGCCCAATTAGCTACACTAGCTGATTAGCAAACATAAGTTTAGGCTATTATTGAAAGAATCTTAGAGGTTTTAAAAGGAATAGAATGAAAACAAATCAATGGTAATACCGCTTGATGACTAATTGACATGAGGGTTAAGACAAAATTTTGAAAAAAGTGGACATTTGAGGATAAGCCAAATAATAAAGTCGACCAACATGCGAAATGGGAATTTATGAAATTAGTTGCGATCGAAGGGATATTGAGCAAACAAAAAGATCTATATTAACTGTATATAAAGTCCAAACATATAGCCCTCATTACAGTGGCGGCTCGTGGATTTTTAAAGTGAGAGGGCGTAGAAGAAAATAGTGCTGTTGAAGAATTTTTTTGCTTTCCCCTTCCTCCTTTTTATTTTTCATGTTATTGAAACTCTATACAGGAGGTGAGCTAGGAAAACATTAAAATTTTGTATTGTTTCTACTTACAAGGACATTGGAGGATGAATTGTTGTTTCTTACGCAGATAAAGGAATGAATAAGTAGGTACTTATGGTTTCCCGAAGAGTAAACCGTTCAAACTGTTTATTGTAACTGCAAATCAATAGAGAAAATTCGAAAAAGTTCATGAGAAGTTTGAAAAGTTCAAAAAAATATCAACGTTTTATGACAAAAAAGGCTTATTGTACATATTTTTGTCGGTAAATAGCACTTCGCCCTTTCCTAGTTTTTAATTCGCTTGTTTCATTCGCTTGTTTATGTCTAAAATAAATTTTTCAATGACTTTTTCATTAAAGTCCGGAATTAGTTCTACCATAGCACTCTCAATATTTAACATACCTTAAGCATTTAGTCTCTCTTCTCCCATTGAATTTTTTAAATATGTTTCAATCAAGTTCAAAGTCGAAAAGTCAAACAAGTATTCGTGAGGCGAACGAAATATGCGACGCGAGACATATCAAACGCTCCATACCCGTAAAATCAGCGTTTAAAACTAATTACCGTTACGCTTGGTCGCAGTGAATCTACGGCCAAATCACATGTTTTAGAAAGTAGTTAAACCCCCGAATTCTGGCAACCAACAAAACATGTAACGTTAACGACGAGAGACGTTGACATGGCTTACGGTTGCTGGAGGTAAATATCTGACCAACGATGTAAAAATTGTGGCGAGAGGATAACATTTTTATCCACATTATTTGGTGTGATGGGTTGACAGACGTTCTTCTACATTTGGAGATTCAAATTTTTAATAATATAGGAAAGAAACTGAACATAAATAAAATATGGTGTTTTTCTCTGAAAAATTGTTTTCTATGATAAATGCTGGAGGGGCGGCGCCCTAACACTTTCCCTCACGAGCGGCCACTGCCCCATTAGATAGGGGGAAAATGAGAAATCCTGTGTTGCCCGACATGCATATGAGCATGACCATAATATAAATATTTGTAACTTAAGACTCTTGATGCATATAAAAGCATTTAAAAAGCCAAAAAAACCATGAACCGGAATAAAGGATATGTTCCATTCAGCCAACGTTTTAAATTATTAATGTAACGCTTGGTTAACTTTACCGTTCATGATTTTTACTTTCAAGCACTAGAGGTTTAGCAAGTGTTAACAAGCTCAATTGCTTGAAATGAATATTAACCTCAAAAAGACAACGTACCGACTCCCTCTTTTGCAGTCCTTAAACTCATCTTTCGCAAATCATGTTAATATTACTAGTTGATTAAATCCATCAGAACCTTAATATTAAAAAATCAAGCTTGTTAAGTTAGTAAAACATAAAACCACAGTAAGGAGTTTTGTTGCATTAAAATTGTTAAAAAAAACTGTTGTTGAATACTAGCGGTCGCACATCTTATTATCACTGATAGAATTGAATACATTAAATAATATATAGTAGGGACCAAACATTGCCAAACACTCAGTATACACATTTGAATCAACCTGCAACTTTTCTGACTACATATATACCATATATTGAATATAAAAACTGATAGGCTTCTTGCTTGTATAGCTTTGCGCAGTAGCATTATCGTAACCGATGAGGTTTATCCGAGGTGCGATTATTGCCGGGAGACGTTAAAAGTGTTTATCTTGTTGATATTTTCATTGGTTAAAGGCGACACCCCCCTCCTCGTGGGCTCTTGGTGGTAACGACTGGCCGGCAATTAGTCGTGTTATCAGACTTGTGACACGCCATAAGCTCCGGTCTACGGCTAAGAGGTGTTTTGAAAGGGGTTGGGGAACCCTTTCACTAGGTGGGCTGGGTAGGTCCTGCCAAGGCTCCGGCTGGGCCAGCCCTTACAGTGCGAAGTCGTTCTGCAGTGAGTCAGAATGGAATTCGAGTATATTAAGAGTAAGCGACAGAGAGACCCGGTATCCAGTCATGATTCGGTAAATGAAGAGCCTATTAAGGCGCCTGAGAAGAGAAGCAAGGCGACGAATCAGAGGAAAAGCGAAATGAACGATCTCAGCGGCAAATGGGACAATGTGATGGAATACATCCAAAAGCTTGCTTCGAACAAGTTGAAGAAAAAAACAAAAAAAGAAGATCAAGCTGCATTCAAAGACGATTAAAAACAAGGTCGAAGAGATCAGGTTGCAGATGGATGATATGCTGAGGGCGAGGCACAACGATAAGTAGCTTGACCATATCGAGATTAAAAATATGATCTATGAGCAAAATATTCGCATTAGCGAACAAAATAAGAAAATAGACGAAGCCATCTCCGCCAGAGCAGAGAAGCCGATGTCATATGCCAGTATGACTGCAAACAACGCGGTGAATCTGTTTCAAACTGTGTCATCGACCTCCAGGATCCAGCTAACTAAGATTATGGATGGCAAAGAGGTCTCTGTCAAGAAGATTTCAAGAAGCTTATTTTACAAACAGTTGATCCCAGCACCATCGGACTGAGGCCGAACAAAATCTATGCGATTAAGCACAACAAGGTAATAATAGAAACTTCCATCAATGATTGCAGCAAAATCGCTAACGCAGCAGTCATGAAACAATTAGAGATAAATGTGACCCCCCTGGGCAAGTTCAAACCAAGGCTCACCATATTTAACGAACCGTTTAATATTGATAAAGAGATGCTGAAAGAATACATTATTGAGCAAAATTTCACTACGAACTGGGCAGAAGAGGAAATTGAGTTGCAGCCTGTGTTCAAGTTCGGCTCAAAGAACAAGCACTACGTTTACAGGTTCGTCGAGGTCGATGCCACCACAAAAAAAGAAGCTTCTGAACAAAGGGATTTTGTACTTAGGTTGGCACTCATGTAAGATCGAAAACAGAGTGCAGATAACCACTTGCTTTAAGTGCCAAGGCTTCGGACACATAACGTCCAGATATAATGCTGAGATGGCGTGTGGGTATTGTGCTCAAAGGCACGATACGAGGAGTTGCCCAAGCAAGAACAAAGTTCAAGAACATAAATGTATCCTTGGCACTCAGCCCAAGATGACGGACATAAAACATCGACTGAGGGACGCGAAATGTTCAATCTATAAGAGAAGGATGGAATCGTTCGTAGCGAATATAGATTTCGGCAGTAACGATGGGTAAGAAGAACTACGTTAAAATATGTCAACGGAACCTCCACCATAATTATTCAGCTAGCTTGGACTGCTTAATCAACGCGGCAGATAGAGACATCGACGTGCTACTTCTTCAAGGACCCTATACTTGGGTGACAGACGGCGTTCACACAGTTCCTGGTTTTGGCGGGCTCGGTCTGATATCTGATCAGAGAGTAAATTTCAAGGCATGCATCATAATTGTTAATACCTCATTTCATAGTCTCAAAATATCCCAGCTTGTCGATGAACATATCGCTGCTGCTAATGTCTCTTTGAGATGAAGTAAAATCGTGGTCTTCAGCGCTTACTGGCGCCATCGGGTGAATTTGATGTGCAATTACAACTAACATCAGAGCCATTTCTGATCAATGCAAAAATAGCTCAATCGTATGGGGAATTAATTCCAATGCTCATCACCCCATGTGGATTTCGTCGGATTCTAATGATCGAGAAGAGACGTTGGCAGAATTTTTGACGACCGAAGGGTTGCGTGTCTATAATATCTGAAAGCCGATAACAACATTTTGTAGTCCGTTGGGAACAAGTAACATTAACGTGGCTCTGGGGAACCGGAAAACCATAGATAGGCTGGTGGAATGGACCATAATGGACCATTATCTATAATCGAGCATGTCTCGTATTAATTCTGAGAAAACTTTTGATATGGTCATTATTGGTCTCGTTAAGATCGAGAGAATAGTGTGGGAACCAACGAGGCCATGCATAGACAGAATAATTCATGAGTTGGAAGAGCTGTTGAGAACGATTACTGAAGAAACCGCTCCCAAAAAGAAGATATTTTCCTCTAAGCATGTATGGCGGAACAACAACATTGAAATAATTAAAAGCGACTGTTATAGACGAAGAAGTGCATATCAGAATGAACGCGGAGCCGAAGAACGCGAAAAAAAAAGAGGCAATATCTGGATGTAGCAGACAGATTAAGAAAAACGATTAAGAAGATCAAACAAGACTCGTGGAATGGCTTTGTATACGATCAATTGATTGTTGGCTTCTGGCCGGATGAAGGGTACTGGAAGAGTCATTGAATCGTTAAGAACAAACGCAAACGAACAGACATAAACAGACATTAGACGATAAATGATTGAGAAAAAGGTTACTCTAGTAACTATCAAAGGAAATTTAAACACACCCTGTTATGTAACCCTAATATTCCAGTCATGGAGCTAGGTCGAAATCTCATTTTTCATCAAGATAACGTCAGACGGCATAGAGTTTATCACACAATGCAATTTTTAGAAGAGTCTGCGATAATCACACTCGAATGAACTTGATTCTCTTATCTTGGTTTTTCTAATATCTGTCTTTGTTTTATCGGCATTTTTTGAAAACAATACATTTCAAAAGCATTTGTAAAATATAGATAGTTCTTACATGAAATATATCAAACATATAAATATAAAACAAGTAATAATAATTCTCAAAATAATATAAATTTGGATATTATTATTATTTGGCAGAATAAATTATACCTAATTTTAAGATTAAAAAAATACGAAAGCGATTTTTTTAATCGTTCTGAAATTACAGGCCTATGACATTTTAAAACAGTAAATAATCAGCTTTACATTCTGATTAAAAACTTATTTCACGAATGTTTATTTTGAAAATCTAGTTGCCTAAGCCGCTTCAACTTCGCCAGAAAAAACATCAGGCAGATAACATTCTTTGAGGATAACAAGTGTCAATATCAGTTTTAAGGTATGTCGTAACCGGGAAACAAAGTGTTGGCAACATCAGTCAACATGTTGTCAACGCTTTGTTGAGACACGTCAACATGTATCTGGATACATGTTGTAAACAATGTTGTGTGTCCACACCAAAAAAATATCAGTTGAGTTCACAACATGGATATTGCTGCTGCTGTAAGTGCTGCTTTCATCATATCTGCTAATTCAAAAAAAAGAAAAAGAAGATGGTGGCAAAGAGAATTTTAAAAAAATGGGAGAATATATGGTGACAACTTAATGTCAGAGTTGAAGTTAAATGATGGAAACATATTTCGTAATTTCCAAGTTTCCAACAATTTCCAACAAGTGATTTTGAAGAGCTTCTTCGTTTAGTAGCTCCTAAAATTTTGAAAAAGGATACATACTACCGTGCTGCCATCCCGCCCTTAGTAAGATTGGCGGCACTCTCCGATATATAGCTACCGGGGATTCGTATACCAGTTTAATGTACCTTTTTAAAATATCGAAGCAATTAATTTCCATAACTGTACCGGAAGTTTGCGAATCCATCGTTGACGTTCTTCAAGAATATTGTAAGGTAAGGAAAGGACATTATAATTAAAACAATCTATACAATTTTAGATTTATAAGTTTATTGTAAATATATAAGTAAAATGTAGTAAATAAAGTAGTTTATAAAAACAGTATTATTAAGTAATTTGTTTGGGGTAAAGAAATTGGTCTAATTCTGGTATTGGGAGACCGACTTGTAATTTTTCAGGTGCCACCTCTAAAATAGTATATTGTGGAGGAGGGGACTGTATTGATTGATTTTGCGGAGTAGATTGTAAGGAGTTGGATGACGTTGTTGGGCTGGGAGAGAATTGAAATGACAGTGTTGGTGACGATTGCGCAAAATAGCTGTTGTGTAGCCATGAAGATGACCTAGTATTAAATTTGGTTATGGATTCATAAAGTTTATCCATTTCCAACGAGAAAAGAATATTATCAATGCGATTGTTTGCTATTGCTATAGCCATAGGGCTTTTGTTTGCGAGACGCATTCTACTAGCTACATTTTCCCCATACACAGCAAAATCATCTTTTATACGCTTCGTCCACTTTATCGTCATTTGTCGTTTTTCTTTTACCAATTTTGATAGGTGCCGAAGTCAACTTCGTAGGTTTGGCAAATTTAATTTTCGGCGATACATCTGGGGTAGCATCTTGGTCCACAAAACCTTCAGGGGATGACACATTTACCAGGTCGTCATCGTCATTTCATTGTTCTGTTTCTTTCTTCTAAAACAATAAAAATAAGAAATTATTATAGGTACATTTGAGCATAGGCATATAATTTAAACATTACTTTGGTTTTTTGTTACAGTTGCCCTCATCAGAAGAAGATTGGGTTCAAATTGCAAAGGCATTTAACTTAAAATGGAATTTGCCCAAGTGCATTGGGGCGATTGATGGGAAGCATGTACAAATTGAAGCACCACAAAACAGTCGGAGTATATATTTCAACTAACATGGCACATTCAGTATAGTATTGATGGCTATTGCGGATGCTGAGTATCGTATTACATATGCTGATGTAGGATGCCAGGGAAGAAGGTCAGATAGAGGTGTTTTTCGAAGTACACAGTTTTATAAAAAACTTATTCAGAATGAATTGCAACTTCCGAAACCGACATTTTTATCACAAGCAAATCGAACGATAACTCCTTATGTTTTGATAGCGGACGACGCATTTTCACTTACTCAAAATCTTATGAAGCTGTTCCCAGGTACATATCCAAAAGGTTCTCTTCAAAGTATTCAACTACCGATTGAGTAGAGCACGGCGTATTATAGAAAATGTATTTGGTTTGCTATCTGCTGTTTTTCCAATATTGAGAAAACCAATACCATTGTATCCTAAAAAAGTAGAAACGGTGGTACGTGCATGTATTTCTCTGCACAGCTATTTTAGACGAGATTCACAATCAAAACGCACGTACACACCCGCAGGAACGTTCGACAGTGAATATTTTGAAACTGGTATGATAACACCAGGTTCGTGGAGATTAGAAAGTGAGGGAAGTTTGCTTGAATTAAAACGTAAGCCAACAAAACCTTCTAGCGATGCAAAAAAAATTAGAAAACAATTTGGACAATTTTTTACTTCAGAAGAAGGGAAAGTACCATGGCAAGATAATTTTGCATGATGCAGTGAAATTGATTATATATTCATGTTAAATTATTCTAAATACATTCGATTTGTTTTGTAAAGTTTCACTTTCTTTCTTCAAGACTTTTTGTAAACCTATCAATTATATGGAAATTAGAGGAAAAAAGCTAAATAAATTCGTTGGTTTTCAAACAATTTCCATATAAACAATTTCCATAATAAATATCAGTTTCCAGTAGCAGATTTATGGTGGAGAAGGGCTATCTGGCAAGTTCAAAATCTCGTCATTTTGCGTTCATTTTATCTAAATTTTCAAAGCCACCCCCAAAAATAATTTTTATATCCGCCACTGACAATTTCTATGAACTATAAATGAAGCATAAAATTAATTATTACCTACCTTAATGGTACTGCAACTTCCTAACGATTCGTTTTTTTTCCATTAAAAACTTCATTGCGCTAAATCCAAACCATACATTTTCTTCCGAAATTGCCCCAGCATCACTTTTACTATTGTCCTCCATTTTCTTTTTTTCCCTGCTAAATTGACTTCTTGAGGACTTGATTTTTCTATTTATTTCGTCTACGTTTGTTGAAAAGGGGTAAGCCATTTTGGTCGTTTCATCAAATTTTAGATTTCTGTCTCTATATTTTTTAGTTCCAATGTCCTATAATGAGGGTGCGCCTTGCAACATTTCAATTAGTTCCATAGTCTTATTTCTGATCTAGGAATAACAACTTTTCTCCATCATTGACATTAGTATCACTGAACAGATATAAACTAAAATAATAATCCCTGATAAATGTAAAATAGAGCAGTAAAATGTAATCCCAGAAAACTGCACTGTTTATAACTTGCCAATTGAAACCTCAATAACTACTGTCATTACACAAATGTTGCCAACAACGTCCACACTAAGCGATGTTTTTCGTATGAAATGGAAAACACGGATACAAGCAACAAGCAACAAATTTCTTTGATGTTTGCCGCCCAGTGTTGACGAGTATCCATCAACTTGTTGCTTGCTGACAAGAACGAGTATCCATCAACTTGTTGCTTGCTGACAAGATTCACGAAAGCAACATCCCCGTCAACATGTTGCCAACAGTTTTGTTGCCTGGTGTGGACTAAGGTTTAAGTGAGTTAGTGCCTTATTGTGTGTAAACGTTTATTTATAATGCCTTACCGATTTTTTTTTCGAGGGTATGGGGTTATGCATTTTATTTATGATTACTGCAACGGTGGTGTATTCCTATCGGTTAGGAATACCGACAACGGTTTCTAAATAAACGAATATTTTATTACAAAATATTTCTGGAAGTACACAGAAAGTATCGAGAATGTGGATAATGTGATTATCTTTTCAACAGAGGAGTGAAGAACAAGTGCTAGATGCTATTATTAGGGATTCAACTACGAGTGTACATAGAATTAGTGGGTAAATACCATAAACGATTATCTGACTAATTTTGAAAGGTGAGGACCATCCATATCATTATGGAATGCAAAGTTTGCTTCAGGCAGATCACCATCGTTTTTCTATATATATATATATATATATATATATATATATATATATATATATATATATATATATATATATATATATATATATATATACATATCTGTGTGTGTGTGTGTGTGTGTACGTGTGCGTGTGCGAGTGCATGTGCGTGTGCGTGTGGGTGTGGGTGTGCGTGTGCGTGTGCGTGGGCGTGTGCGTGTGCGTGTGCGAGTGCCTGTGCGTGTGCGTGTCCGTGTGCGTGTGCGTGTGCGTGTGCGTGTGCGTCTGCGTGTGCATGTGCGAGTCCCAGATCAGTTCTGACTTGTGCGATCCATGGTATGGTTAACTTGACCCCTTGTATGTATGTAAGAATTTTGTTGGTGAGTTTTGTCTGTGGTAGTCTACTGATATGTCCATCAAATTATTTTTCTTATGTCCGCCGCTACAATGGACATTCTCTCTGTGGTCTTCCTGGAATTTAGTCTGTATTCTTCCTCTGTTAGTTTTGGGCCGAGAATTTTCCTCATAATTTTGCATTCTTCTTTTAGAATGTTTTCTATGCCGCTTTTTGTGTGGAGTACGGGGTGGAGTATATATATATATATATATATATATATATATATATATATATATATATATATATATATATATATATATATATATATATATATATATATATATCATTTTTTAAACCCATTTTCTGGAATGGACTTAAGTTCTCGCCGCCAATTTTCTTTTATGTCTTCTATCGACTGAAAACGGGTACCTCGAAGGGGTAATTTGAGTTTTGGAAGGAGAAAGAAGTCAGCCGGAGTCATATCAAGTGAATACGGTGGTTGGTCGGTGGTGTTTGTTGAGTTTTTGGCCAGAAATTCGTTCACAACGATAGTCTTGTGAGATGGTGCATTGTCGTGATGCAAAATTAAAGAGTTTTCTTTCCACAAATCTGGCCTTTTTCGACGAATTTGCTGCCTCAAAGGCTGTATAACTCTCAGATAATATACTTTATTTACCGTCAAACCTTCTGGCAAGAATTACAAGTGCCCAACACCGCGGTAATCAAAGAAAACAGTAAACATCAAACAAGCTTGTTGACTGGTTTGCATGTCAAATTCGCATATCCATGTCTTATCATCAGTTACAATGCGTTCACCTCTCAGTTGCAAAATTAAACGCTTTCTTTATTGGGATATGTACTAACTTTTGTGGTATCAACAAAATACGAGGGTCGTTCAATAGGCCCTTAGAAAATCCAAGAGATGGCGCTCGTAGAATCGGAAATGGTTTATTTTTAGTAAGCATCATTTTTAGTAAGCATCAGATACCTGTCAAAGTCCCAGTTATATTCATCACATGCTTTAATTTCTATTGTCGATTGAAGCAAGAAATTAGAAAAATTAGTCAATTTAGAAAAATAAAAAAAGGTGACTTTCGAGTGCTTATTTAACACTCATATTTAAAAGGCTTAACAACGAAAGAGATCAAAGCTGAGTTGGATGAACTTTATGGCACGTCCGCTAGTGTGCTTGTAACTATTTATAATTGGATAAATCAATTTAAACGTGGCCGTATATCAACAAAATATGAACATCGTTTGGAACGCCCAGTGGTAGTGACTGCTCCCAAAATGATTGACAAAATCCACGACATGGTGTTAAGGGATCGACAAATCAAAGTGCGCGAAATAGTTGAGATTACGGACTTATCGCAAGAGACGGTGTTTTTAATTTTGCACGAAAAATTGGGTGTGAAAAAAAATTCCGCAAGATGTGTGCCGCGTTTGTTCTCAGTGAAGAATAAATCCAATCGTGTGGTCGACTCTGAGGCTGTTTTGGCGTTTTTTCGTCGCAGTCCTGATGATTTTCTACATCGATATATAACTGTGGATGAAACATGGATACACTACTGTACTCCAGAGACAATGGAACAATCAAAATAGTGGGTTTTTGAAGGCGTTCGGGCTCTGAAGAAGGCAAAAACGATGAAATCGGCCGGCAAGGTTATGGCCACAGTTTTTTGGGATGCACGCGGTATCATGTACACGGATTATTTGGAAAAAGGAAATATTATAACTGGAGAGTATTATGCGTCGTTATTACACCGGTTGTGCTAAGAAATCAACAAAAATTGTCTTCATTTGAAAAAGAAAAATATTCTCTTCCATCAAGACTGTATAGTTTCAATGGGCAAAATCATGGAATTAAAGTTCGAATTATTACACCTACAGTAACACCTACAGTATTCACCGGATTTGGCCATAGTAACTTTTTTTATTTCCAAACTTAAAAAATGGCTCAGCGGGCAACGGTTCACATCGAACGAGGAGGTAATCGTCCAAAAAGATGCCTATTTTGAGAACCATCCGAAATTTGACTTTTTAGACGGCTTAAAAAAGTTGGAGAAATGCTTGGAAAAGTGTATAGAGCTAAAAAGAGATTATGTTGAAAAATAAAAAGAAAAATCTACTTAAAATTATTTGTTTTTCTACCTTTGTCTAAGGACTTACTTAACGACCCTCGTAAATACATACTTTATCAGAACTAGTAGAAGTACGAACCATTAGCAATAGCAATACAATATGCCGGTTATATTAAAAACAAAATGTTTAAAGGTAAAGAAATTAGAAAAGAAAATTTGGGTTTTTAAAGTTTTCTTCCAGTACTTTTATTTTTTATTGGCCAGCGCTATATATGCGTATATGTGGTATATATATATATATATATATATATATATATATATATATATATATATATATATATATATATATATATATATATATATATATATATATATATATATATATATATATATATATATATATATATATATATATATATATATATATATATATATATATATATATATATATATATATATATCTCCTTTGGGCGTGGTAAACGGGTTTGAGCAGGGCAATGAAGCTTTGAGCTATGCCGTCTGGAGTCTATGCTCCTGGGAGGGTCACCCCTGGCGGACAGGTCAAAGCGGAGGCCTCAGACTAACATGATCCAAAATCTGCCAACCCGCATTGGACCAGCGTGGCAGATTACGGTCCATACCTTCAACATGGTATTTCAGTATGTTGAAATATGACAGTACAACCTCAAACACGGCCCTCATTCCCCGGAGGCCAAGGGGCAACTACCTACGGCAGCGGGAAGACCTGCCCCAAGGCAGAGGGTGCTAAGAATCACCGGGTTAGATCAGGCTGCCATTGGACTTTTGACATTGCAACGTTAAATATACGGACTATGAAAACAGAGGCCCGATTGCAAGAACTGTTAATCGAACTTGACAACATACATTGGGATATTATTGGGCTCTGTGAAACACGAAGGAAGGGTGAAGAGTTAATCAAACTGGAACCAACTGGACACGTACTCTACACTCGAGGTACGGAAAATGGCCGATGTGGCGGAATTGGATTCCTCATCAATCGAAAGCTGAAGGACAGTGTGGAAAAATTTGAAAGTACATCCGACCGATTAGCCCAATGCGTCATTCAGCTGAATAAAAAGTTTAGGCTTCAAATCGTCCAAGCTTATGCACCAACTATAAGCCATAAAGATGAGGAAATTGAGGAATTTTATGATGATGTGGCCCAGCTTTTATACAGGGAGAAATGTAGGTACAAAATCCTGATGGGTGATTTTAATGCCAGAATTGGAACAACAAGAACAGACGAAAATGCAACTGGCCCATATGGAACTGGTGAGCGAGACAATAGAGGTGACAGATTAGTTGATTTTGCTGAAGGACAAGAACTATATATTATGAATTCATTCTATAAGAAAAATATCAGCAGAAAATGGACATGGAAAAGTCCATCTGGGCTCACAAGCGAAATTGACTACATCATGACCAACGATAAAACAATATTTACCAATTGTACTGTCCTTAACAATTTTAATGTTGGAAGTGACCACCGAATTGTACGAGCAAGGGTTCGGATTGACTGTCGAAAAGAGCGCGAAAAAATGGTAAGATCAAAGAAGGGCAAGGTGGATTCTGGAAAACTGCTGGAGAGAGGAAGCGATTTTGAGATTGCTTTGTCAAACCGGTTTGCTGCGTTACAAGATCCAGAGGAGGTGGAAATATCAGTTCAATATGAAGAAATCGCCAACAATGTACTTCAAACGGCTGCTTCAATAGCACCAGAAGAAAAATGTCTCAAACAAACAAAAATCTCCAGTGAGACCATTGATTTAATGAAGAAACGGCGAGCAATGAGAAATGCAGGTGGTCCTTTTGGCAGGGTCGAGTACACTGAGCTCTGCAAAACTATAAGAAAACGTATCAGAGAGGACACGCGCCGATTCAATATGCAGCTAGTGCAAAAAACCTTGGAAGAAAACAAAGGAATTAACAAAGCTAAACAGAAGCTGAGAAACAAAAGAACGCAAATATATGCTTTAAAGCGTGAGGATGGCACAGTGTGCAGGACGCGTACCCAAATGTTAGAGATTGTCAGAAGGTTTTATTCCCAGTTATATGAAGATCAGAGCCAGTCGGGGACAGCAATACCCACGGAAGAACAATATATAATACCAGATATCCTAGTGGAGGAAGTAACAAATGCTATAGAATTGATGAAGAGCGGCAAGGCTCCAGGAAAGGATAGTGTAACTGTCGAAATGCTAAAAGCTGGTGGTCGGACGTTACATAAAAAACTGGCAAAATTATACTCAAAATGCCTCAAAGAACAAAAAGTACCTGACTTATGGAAAAATGCAGAAGTGATCCTTTTACATAAAAAAGGAGCACAGGAAGATTTAAAGAACTACCGTCCAATAAGCCTCCTATCAGTGATGTACAAAGTTTTCACTAAGATAATTTCTAAAAGAATATTAAAAAAACTGAATGACGCACAACCAAGAGAACAAGCAGGATTCAGAAGTGGATTCAGTACAATGGATCACATCCAGGTTGTACAGCAGGTCATAGAAAGGCACAACGAATACACCATGCCACTGTGCTTGGCTTTTATCGACTACGAAAAAGCATTTGATTCCATCTCAAGCATGCGATAATGGATGCACTGCTTAGCCAAGGTGTAGAGAGAGCCTATGTAAACCTATTAGAATCGATATATGATGGAGCTACAGCCACAATTCACCTTGATGATCTTGAAGTGGGAATTAATATAGAACGAGGTGTACGGCAGGGTGACGCAATATCGCCTATTCTTTTCTCGGCTGGCCTTGAAGAAGTATTCCGTAAACTGGATTGGGAACAGGATGGGGTAAAGATCAATGGTGCAAACTTAAACCATCTTAGATTTGCAGATGATATTATTCTCATTTCACAAGACCCAGAGGAGCTGCAAAGACGCATACAAGAACTGCAAAGGGCTGGCGAACCATTTGGCTTGAAAATAAACCTGAAAAAGAGTCAGGTTTTGTTCAATAACTTCGCTCAGGACAGAAGAATTTCAGTTTTAGGAAGGGATTTAGAGATTGTGGACAGCTCTGTATATCTTGGGCAGAGGATTTCCATGGAGGGGAATACCGCCCGGGAGGTGGAACGGCGTGTTAAATGTGGCTGGCAGGCATTTGGTAGGCTCAACATAGTGTTTAAGAGCAGACTCCCACTTTGCCTGAAAAGAAAAGTATTCGATCAGTGCGTTCTACCCGTTATGACATACGGAAGGGAAACCTGGACACTCACATCGCAATCAATTCAAAAACTTCGGGTGGCACAGAGAGGAATGGAGAGATGTATGCTTGGCATTACAAGACGAGACAGAAAATCCTGCGCATGGATCAGGGAACAAACAAAAGTCTGTGACATCATTGGAAGAGTAAAACAGTTGAAATGGAGATGGGCAGGCCATATAGCGAGGCGATGGGACGACAGATGGACCAAGGCAATCCTGGAGTGGATACCGCTTGATCGCAAACGTCCGCGAAGAAGACCGAAAGCACGATGGACTGATGACATCGTTAAGTATATTGGACCCGAGTGGCAGAGGAGAGCCCAGGACCGTGAAGGTTGGAAGCATGCTGAAGAGGCCTTCATCCTGCAGTGGATCGATACGGGCTGATGATGATGATGATGATGATGTATATATATATATATATATATATATATATATATATATATATATATATATATATATATATATATATATATATATATATATATATATATATATATATATATATATATATATATATATATATATATATATATATATATATATATATATATATATATATATATATATATATATATATATATATATATATATATATATATATATATATATATATATATATATATATATATATATATATATATATATATATATATATATATATATATATATATATATATATATATATAGCATAAAATCTAGACTAGCATAATTAATCAGTAAAATCAACTATAACAGGAATTTTAAGAAAAAAAAACCAAGGGAATTTTTTCCAGTGCTCCATGTAATAATTAATCATTTCTTCAGTCGGTCGCAAACGTCAGCAAGCATCTCCCCAGACCGGTTTCAGGCCTTAAGATGTTATGAACGTTCGGAAATAATTGAAGAAATTATCAAAGGTACGACCGTATTTATCCGCTGTTTCAGGTGAAATCTCCAATACTATACAGTAGACGTTATTCTGTGGTGAAGGTTCGCAGTATTTAGATGCGCGAAAACGTCCGTTACACGCCCAGGCCCTTTCTGAAATGTTCAACTATAGTTAAGATCGATTGATTCCTGGCTTAAGGCCAAAAATTTGTTTCGAGAGACACTTGCTGACGTTTGGAGGTGGCTGAAGAATTGAGCAATTATTACGTGGAGCACGGAAAACAATTTAGCTTGTTTTTTGAATAGTTAATGAGTCTCTTGGCGAAATATTGCATGCAAATTACACAGGTCAACAAATTTTTCCTTTTTTGAGGTAACATTAATGAAAATAGGTGTATGTGAAGTATTTTGTAGTCCTAAATTCGAAAATAATAAGCTAATTACTGTAACACGTACAGTTTTTTTGTTACAAGGGGTCAGTGGTGGGAAAAAAAGGAGATATATTTTTACAATATAATATTTATTTAATATAAACATGTGAAACGTGTTAAATCTATGCAAAGACAGTACTGAAGATTGTGTCATTAAAAAATATATTACATGAGATGTCTTACAGCGGCCAAAAACTTTCATATTTTCCTCTTGTGTTCTATGGCATCATCTCTTTTTAAAAACCAGCAGTAGTCGCCCAACATAGATGGGTTTCAGCGTCCCTGGTATCTTGCTCCCATATCCTGGATATCCTGTCCTTCCTGTCCTGATATCCTGGTGAAACCTCTCTTCTTGTTCGTCGCTTACTGCACCCAAATTTTTCGGAAAAAATCCAAATGGGGGTGTAAAAAATGCATTTCTAAGGACATGCGACTGCCTAGTATTTCATAGGCTTTCAAGAGTTCAACTATGAGGTTTCTATTCAGCTTTCTTCTTGCTCAGAAATGCTTTCACTACACTTACAAAAAACGTATATGTTTTCTTTTAGTTTTGCATCACTTAAATTACTTAATTGAGGAAATATTTATTTTAGTTACTTGAAACCGTTACCTTCTTTGTCCATGGCTTGGCAAAGTTTTTCATTAGTCCAAGCTTAATATGGAGAGGCAGAATAAGCACCTTTTTTGGGTTAACAATGAGAGCATATTTTATGTTTAAAGCACCTGGTTCAAATAAAGTTCTATGAGACCAATCTTTATTGCTGTAATGTTCTTTTGTTGCCCTTTGTTGCCCCACAAAAAACAGCAATACTTGGTAAAACACGCTAGTACTAGCAATATATCTATCACTTTTAAATCCCTACAAATATCGTACTGATACTGTTCATATTTAACGCGATTTAGTATGGTCGCTAGTTTAGTTAGGTTTATTTTATTATCACTGAATGGGTTAAAAGACAAAAACCCATCTATGGGTTTTTGTTTCAATTATGAAGTAAAACTGCTTTTAGGCTTAGGCTGTATTTTGATGAATTTATGAAAATACGCCACTCGGAGGAACATGTTCCATATTAAGCTATTCATTAAACCATCAATATCACAACAGACACAAAGCGATCCTTCCATTAATAAAAATTCGGAAATGTTACATTCGGTTTTCGGTAAAGTGAAACAGTGGCATTTTTAACTTACTTATCCGACTGTTGAAGTCTGGAACCAAGTTCCGATTTTTGTTTTGAGAATTCCAGGTCACGTATCAAATAACTTAATTAATTTTGAGTTATTAAGTGAGGATCACTGGTGGTTGTTAAAAATTTGGATCACAACTAGTGTTCTCTGATGAAAGATTAGAATCACCGGAAAACATGTTGTCAAGATTTCTTTAAACCTGATTGCGCCTTTGCGCAATCGATACCTGTAATTCCTGGTTATAAGAAATTGTCTTAAGTGCAGAAGATAAATTTGGATACTGCATTTTCTCCCTTTGCTTTTTTGAAATCCTTTCTCTTTTAGTGATCCAAAAGTAGCAATCACTTATATGGTCAGTAGGTTCTCTCCACGCCATAGGAACAGCAAATGGCATAGATTTTTTCTTGCGATGCATCCACTGCACTAACTCACAACAAACTTTATCTCCAATTTGATACTTAAAATACAAAAGATAGGCTTTTTTGACTTTCTGAGATATAGCTTTAGCTTGAGACATTAAAATAAATCGTCCACACATATCACAAAATTCCGCTGGATTTTTGCAAAATCGACGACTAGAATGTTTTAGCCAACTACCTAAACCTTTCTTACTGTAATGTTCTTTTGTTGTCCTACTCCCCCATTGACACAAAAAAAACAACACTTTTTTTTTAAAAAACAGCAATATTTTCTACCAAACTACTCCTTAACTTTGTATTCCAGAGTCAGGTACAAATAATGTCAATTACCTTATGATATAAAGGAGAAGCAGGTACTTGAAAATGGGACCTGCTAGGCCATTTCTGTGAAAAGCTGTTTTAATATCTACCTAAATGAAACGCAAAAAGAGCGAACATTGATGAGAATCAATGTTATAAAAATCATGTTGACCTGTGTTATTTGGTGCTTCTGAAAAATCTCATTGATTTGACGTTTGAAATTAAAGTTTTTATTATCAAAATGGTGTCCTTTACCTTCCTTCATATATTCAAAAGGTTAAAAAATATTACATTATATTTAGTGATAGTGATTTATGCAATGTAATATAATATTTTCTAACAATATATGCCGGTGACAATTTAAAATGCAAAATAATGTGTCCATAAATAAAAGTTTACCTCGTCTGACGGGTTAAAGATTTCGGCGGCGATTTTTGTTTTTATTTCGTAATCCGGTACCGCGAAAAAAGATCATTTTCGCAGATGAAGGTGCCATTAACATATGTCAAGTGAGAAGACAAGATGAACCGGCCATTTGTTCCTGCAAAAGGTACCTGGTTGCCAGATTTTTTGTCTTTGCTGCATATTTTTGTGTCAAATAAGTATTACATTAGCTTTCAACAGATCACTTGTTGTCACTAATACTTACAGATATAAGATATTATTGGCGGGTGGAACATTAAATACATTTTTTATAGATAACACAGCTCAACGAATTTGAACATTTTTGAGGTATCATTAATGAAAATAGGTTTATATTAAGTATTTTGCAGTCCTAAATCCAAAAATGATAAGCTAATTACTGTAACACGTACAGTTTTTTTGTTACAGGTGGTTGGTGGTGGGGAAAAAAAGGAGAGGACATATTTTTACAATCTAATATTTATTTAATATAAACAAGTAAAACGTGTTAAATCTATGCAAATACATTACTGAGGATTATGTCAATAAAAAATATTAGGTGTACCGGGTTTTGTCCGTTCCGGTTACAACAAGTTTCAACAAGTATGCGTTTATTCATTTAACACATATTTGGCTCTCTCTTTTTATCATTGTATACATACTGATCTAGCAAATGAACTAAAGCGAAGATGATTCGTCTTAGTATTAAGTGAGACAAGATTATGTGCCCATGGTTACTAGTAAAGTTCGTTCGAGTCACTGTATTTTGTACGAATTCCAACAAGGAAGAAATGCTACAAAAGCGTGTTGAAATTTATTGAAAGTGTTTGGTGAAGGTACAGTTTTTAATAGAATACGCAGAAGATGGTTCGAAAAATTTTAAATATGTGATTTCGACCTTTCTGATAAGCCACGCTCTGGGCGATCATCTTTAATCGACGACGATACTGTCAAAATCATGTTAGAGCACAATCCTTTTTTGACAACGGAGATTGTGGAAACGCTTGATTCAGCTCAACAAACTATTTCGAACCATATTCGAAAACTAGGATTGGTGTGGAAATATTCAAGATGTGTTCCACATGAGTTAAGTGAGAATAATTTGAACGGTGGAGTTATCATATGCACTTCTCTGCTTGCACGGAACAAAATCGAACCCTTCTTGGACCGGATGATAATTGGGGATGAAAACTTGGTTACCTATGAGAACATCGTAAGGAAAAGGGCATATTGTGAATCCGGAAAACCTTCCTCCTCCACCTTTAAACTGAAGTTGGGCCTGAGTAAGAGAATGTTGTGTCGGAGAGGTACTGTCAGCAATTGGATAATTTAAAAACAGCATTTCAAGAAAAGAGGCAAGCAATGGTTAATAGGAAGGACATCATACTGCTTCATGATAATGCCAGGCCACATACTACTTTGGGGACTCGTTGGAAACTCGCAGAGCTAGATTGGGAAATTCTGTCGCATCCACCATACTTCCCGGACCTAGCCGCACCATCCGATTATCTCTTGTTTCTGTCCTTACAAAATTTTTTGCAGGGCAAAAAATTCAAAAACAAAGAAGATATCAGACAAGCACTGGTTCAATTTTTCGTCTCTAGGAATAAGGCATTTTTTAGAAAATGGGATATGTAAAATACCATCACTCTGGCAAGAAGTCATAAATAGTGATGAGAAGTATATTATTCAATAAAGTTGATTTAAGGTATGAAAAATGTATTATTTTGTTTTATTCCAACCGAACAGAAGAACTTTCCGGTAGATCCTATATATTGAGATGTCATACAACGACAAAAACTTTCACTTTTTCTTCTTGTGTTCTGTAGCACCATCCTTTTTTAAAACCCAACAGTAGTCGCCCAATATAAATGGGCGTCCCTGGTATCTTGCTTCCATCGTCCCGAAGTCCTGAAACCTATTTCTTTGTTTGTCACTTACTCCATCTAAATTTTCCGAAAAAAATCCAAAATGGAGTGTAAAAAATGCATTTTTAAAGACATACGACACCCTAGTATTTCATAAGCTTTCAAGAGTTTATCTATGAGGTTTTTGTAGTATTTATTTTTCTTGTTGCCCAGAAATCCTTTCACTATATTTACAAAACAGTTCCAACCTGCCAATTTCTTATCATTTAATTTTTGTTGAAAACGGAAATCACCTAGAAGCTTTTTTATTTGAGGTCCAATAAATATGCCTTCTTTTAGTTTTGTATCACCTAATTGAGGAAATATTTCTTTTAGGTACTTGAAACCATTTCCTTCTTTGTCCATAGCTTTGACAAAGTTTTTCAAGCTTATTATGGAGAGGCGGAAGAAGCACTTTTTTTGGGTTAACAAGGGCAGCATATTTTATGTTTGAAGTACCAGGTTCAAAAGAAGTTCTATGAGGTCAATATTTCTTATTACAATGTTCTTTTGTTGCCATACTGGCCCGGTGACACAAAAACAGCAATACTTTATACCAATCTACTCCTTACGTTTGTATTCCAAGTCAGGTACAAATAATGCCAAATGTCCTATGATATAAAGGAGAAGCAGGTTCTTAAAAATGGGATCTGCTAGGCCATTTCTGTGAAAAGGTGTTTTATGGTGTGGTGTGGTGATGTGGTATCTATCCAAATGAAACTCAAAAAGAGCATTCTCATCATTGTTACAAAAATCATGTTGACCTGTGTAATTGTTTGAAACCAACTAATAGCTTCTAGTAATATTTTATGTCTGGAATATTTGAATATCAAATAAAATGTATATGAAGTGTATTATTAGTTGCTTCGGTAACAACAATATATTTTGAATGTCAATAGGAATATAGTGATCGTGGAATAAGAAAATGAATTAAAAATAACAATGTTGTAACCAAACTATTAATACGCTTGCAAAAATACTGTAGATTATGAATAATGATTTAATGATAAAAAAGAAATATTACAGTTTTTTTAATAAAGGGCGGGCTTACTGCCCGCGTAAATGATTATATGTCAAAGTATTTATTGTTTTTCGAGTTGAATAGCGTATATAAATGTTCGATTTTTGGAATGAAAAATATCTGAATCAAGAAGTTCAATATCTGGAACACCAACAAATAGTTGCCTATTTTAGTATCATAAATAGTGATAACAATACTGTGATATAATATTCCAATTCCATTCAATTCTGGCCATGCGGTATTGGTTAACATTAATTGGTATTGTTTAGCATCGACAGTAAGTGGATTTTCTAACACATTATTGAAAAGTCCATGAGATTTTACCATAATGATACCATCGTGCCACAAAGCGCACCATATAGTGATTTTTATGGATACAAGGGCTTTTCTTAAAGCACCTGGGGATTTATGTCATACTAAATATGACAATTTTGCTTATTCATAAAGCCACGAAACCAGAAATAAGTTTCATTGGTAAAAATGTTTTGCTAAAATCGGAATCAATTTCCAGTTGCTCTAGACTTCCATCGGCAAACTCATGATCATTGTGTCAAATGGCTTCGATTATTACGTCATACATAAGTTAGAGTTTGTGGAAACACTTCGGTCAGACAAATCTTTTCGCAAAATATGTTTAAGTGGCCCTGAGAACATCGAGTAACCGATACATTTTCATCTTCTTTTTCATTTACAATACTGGTTCTTACATTAAAAATATTTTTTTACATCTTGATGGTATGGTATTCTAAAGAGAAAAAATCTCAAAATTTATTTTGTGGACCATAAACTTCAGGAAATAGTCCTTAAACAATAAGAAAAGAACGCACATATCGTAAAATATTTCAATAATTGCCAAACGTTGTAAAAAATATTGAGTAGGACCACTATAGATTCTGTAGCTTTGCCATACATACCAAGCACGTTGTATAGATGTTTCAAGTTGTTGGTAGTCGGGCAACTTTAAACCAACGTTAACCCATATATGGTCTATAGGCAATACATATGGGGATATCGTTAAGTCAGTCGATTGTCGTTATTGCAGATTCTTCTTAAAAGTGCTTAATGCGCTATGTGCAGTTTGGCCTTATGTTGCTAAAAGGTGATATTTGGAGATATTTAGACAAACTTGCAGATACAGTCTAAATTTAAGCTTCCTGATGGTTACTACGGTGATCTGCTTCCTATATTGACCACATATCATAATTCCTTGAATTTTGGCCTTTTGCCTCGAAAATTTCTAACCCTTTTGCATTCATTATGTCAACTTAGATAAAATCTAGATTCACCAGCGAAGCAAAGATAATTCCACCATTCTACGCCGATGCATCTTGTGGTACTTTATAACAATGATACGCATTCCCATTGCTTAAATGTCGATTAACAATAATCCTTGAATCAGTATCAATTATCAATAAAAAGTTTTTTGACATCAACGTAAATTCTGTGTTTTATTCAAGAATCCGCTTAATTTCAAGCTCAATCAAGACCCTTAGTAAACAGGGTATCAATTTTTGTATTCAATATATGATATACAGTAAGTATATTTTCAGTTTGATTCAAATTTGCATACCGGGTGTGGCATATTTTTTGTTATCAACTATATTTTTTTCACAGTGAATTGTCAGAGAAACACAAACAATAGCTTGTGAATTTATTATATTTTAAATATTGCCTTAATGCTATTTCAATATCATATGGTTGCATCAAGAAGTTGCCAGAAAATTACAAACATCGATTGAAAAGATTGAGAATCAAATTAAATGAAGATAACTAACTAAGTCCAGGGCAACTTCACCAACAAACGAAGTTGATATCTACCAATAAATAATGCTTAAATTCCCTATGTTAACTTGGCAAAATATCTGGGGATGGCTAGGCTTCAAATTCATATCAAAAAGTAATTTGAAGAACTGGACAAGACATTTACGAAAATGCACTGGCTGCTGGAAAGAAATTGCAAGTTGTCCATCTAGAAGCAGGTTCGGAAAACTGTTTGGACTTATCCTGTTCAGCTTTGGGCCTGTGCCAGTAAAAGTTTCAAAATAAAGTGTTGAGGAACATTGCCAATGCACCACGTTACTGCCACAATCTTTATCGAGACCTTCAGATTGATACTGTTGATGATAAAACAATCATCAAATTTGTCACTGATCATGAACAACGACTACTTTATCACGTAAATGTCGAAGCAATCCAGCTCCTGAATAATTCGGATTTAGTACGAAGTCCTTCAAGTTAGCCTGGTTATGTTAATGAAAAGTATAGCAAAGTGCGATGTTTTTCGTTACACAATAATTTTAGTGCTATTTAGTTATCAGACCCTAAATATTCTAATGAGCAGGACCTCAGTTTAGATTATTTAATTTTAGTTCAGTTATGTTAAAGCAAAACTACTCACTTTCAAATGTCAAAAAAAAACAATACAATTGTCAAATAAGTACTAAGAATTAACAAACGACATGTTTAAAGCTCGTTTATAATGCAGCAAAACAATAAGTTGAACTGACAACATTGCAACTAAACCGGTGCGATATGATCTTAAATGGAATTACACTTCGCACTTAATTTATGTTGGGGAATAAAAATAGGCATGGACGAAGTCAACACCGAAGATTTTTTTTGTATAATAAAATGCGGCGGTAGAGAATAGAGAGAATTTCTTCGTTGGCGAATCGCAGAACAAAAAAAAATGCTGGGTGGAAACAAGTTTTGGTTCCGATGTCGGACAACCGTTGTTGAAATCGATCAGATTAACATCGTTAAAACGACAACGGTCTAATTCTGTGCCGGAAACAATTTTATTATCTTTAAATTTAATTGGATACATAATAGTCGCTGAAATAAGATTAGTCGTTATGCAATCACTTACTATTTTAATATGGTTATTTTTGAATATGGGCGTGCATAAATTGCACAATATTTTGCTTATTCAAGATTAAATAGGTTTTTTTTGTTGGACTATCAACTTGGCTTCTGAGTAAATTATCCATCATTACAAACAACTAGGTTATTCCTGGGCCTTATAATGCATACACTAGGATCTGCGGAATGCACCTAACGAAGGGGGCGAGGGCTCAAAAACCGAAACTCTTCGGTTAATGTATAGTAATCCCTACAGAAGAGTCTCTGGTCCTTGAGGATAGGTTGAGTTGGGTATGGATCCCGAAAAAGCAACTATTGTTACGAAAGTTGAAACACAGCTTTGGATTGAGTTGAATTTAATCTACATGGACCCAATAACAATATATGGGAATGAGATTTTGAATGTAAAACATAAACAATGTTATGTCAATCAGTATCTCTAAACAATACCCTTTAACTTTTTATAAAATAAATGTTGGTACTAATATACCTAAGTATCACAAAGAGTTTTGGCGCCATCTGTAGACCAGTTTTGTCGACCAGAATATGTCTTTGTAAGTTATCAAAAATGACTAAATATATCAAGAAGTTGGCTTCATATTTTAAGTTGCTAGCATAATTTCTTGAGTTGAATCGTTGAAAATGTTAGGGAACGCCTAACTAATGTTAGGGAATTAAAATGTTAGGGAAATAAAATGTTAGGGAGCGCCTAATTACGTCAGGTTTACCAAAAATACGTACATACAAGTAGTAAAAAGCATTTAAAGAATATATAGAGAAGTGATTGAAGACTTGTTTCATTCCGGTCAATCTCCAACTCTCGAAAAAATCGAGAAAGTGAAGAAAATGCTGATGAAAAATCGTTATTCAAGCTTAAGAGGGATGGCTCAGAATTTGAATATACCTCACAAATTCGTTTGTATCATTTTGTTTGATGTTTTGACTATGAAACGCGTCGAGACTCGGATTGTTCTGAAGAGGCTGAATTTTTTCAAAAGAATACTACAAACAGGTTGTTGAAAACATATTGGAATGAGTTAAAGCCAAAGTCGCTTATTGTATCTCATGCAGCTTATTTTGAAGGCGACTAAGTATATTTAGATTATTACACCAATATTTATGGGTATAATGTCTTAGATGAGCTTTCATTATTTCAGAATCATTATTCTAGAATGTTAATTATGCATTGTTTGAAGGTGATCGTCAAGTCATTATCACATGATAACGAGAAGATTTTTTATTATCTAAAGATAATCGTAAAATGGCATGCCACTAAACGATCTCACTCACTGCATTATTTGGTGGATGTATAGGTGAACAGATAGGTAAAGGCAAATCAGCGCATGCTGCATCTACTTATAGAGCTTATTTGACTAAATTCGAATATATTTACCACTAAACGTCAAATCATTCTTTAAAAGGAAGGCGTTTTGCTAATCATATTAGCATCATCAGGGGATGATTCAACCTAATTCTAAAACTAAACTATGTTGTATTTATATGACCGTGCATAATGAAGCGTGTAAAATTATGATCCGTGGAGTTAACTACTGGCTTGTAGATTAGTTTGTAGAGCGTGACCATTGTTTGACCATTAGCTTGTAGAGAGAAACCATATAATAAAATCATATATATTCATATATTAAGAGAAGTCCTGGAAAATCCAAAGTATAAAGAAAATCATCATAATCATAAATTAGTTATTAAGATTGTGATCGAAGGTATATTGGACAAACTAAAAGAGCCAGATTTTCCAGGTATAAAGAACATATTGCTCACATTAGATATGGAAGAAATAAAAATCTTGTGTTGACCAACACGCATTCGAGCATAACTCGAGCATAGATTAATAATTTAGACATTTAATAATTATTAATTATTAGTTAGTAATTTAAAACTTGTTAAAAGTGTAAATAATAATAGGATGCAGAGCCCCATTATTGCAAAACATGTAAGTTGTCTTAAAATATCATCATCTAAATAGAAGGGCGTACAATAAACTTCTCAATGATCATCTTCGATGATTCTTTTACATAATTATTATTATTTACGTTGAAAAATGTTATTTTTGTTTAAAAAGAACGTTTTGCGAATCATTTTATTTCATATTGAGAGATTGAATCTCTCAAATATACTACAATTTAAAACTTTCGCTAGTCTATATAGTGTGTTTATACGTGTACATTGCTACTGAACATTTTATTTCAATTTAACCTTTTGAATTTGTTTATGAATTTCAGTTTTTTTCGGGCCGGGGTGATGATCAACAAGATCATCACATACAGTTAATGACTAATGACTAACTGCTCCCTCATACCTCGAATTAGCTATACGACTTAATCATTTATCAATTTAAGATAATATCGTCGCGTACCCTAAATATGCAAATTGGTTAGCTCGCATTTACAAACCGACAAAGAGATATTTCACAAAATAAATTTAATTCTTTCATGTGGCTTGAAATAATTATATGTACAACATGTAATGAATAACATGTAAATATAAAAAATACATTAAGTGTGAGAACAAGCCTTTCAGGTTTTCTACGTATTGTGTTGTGAAGCTTACGTTAACTGTGTGCAACAAAATAAGTTTTCCCCTCACACCAAATCGCATTCAACTATCTTAATGTACGTTTTGCTAACCGAGTTAGCATAATCTGTGGACAAATAAAACTGTTTTAATTTTTTTGAATGAGTTCAATACAATTTAATGTGAGTGGAAAACTTTTTATTAAATCCAAAGGATACAAAATCAAAATTATCGTATATGTTTCTGTGTGATACTGTTCATTTGAGCTTTGCATTTACTCTTTGATATTTTATTAATTTTTAGGGATATATTCAGATTTCTAGGCTTGAAATATGTTTGAGTCATTAAACCCATGAGTTGTCTTTGATGATCCCTACGAGGGTCGTTCCAATAGTTCTCGACCTGGTGAAGAAAACATAACATCTTTGAGAGTTTTGAAATATTCTTTAGTGTAGTTCTATATATGGAGGACTTAATATGTTTTAAACATCTCTTAACTATTAATCGATATAGTCTTTTTAAATAAACATTCAAAATAAGATCTTTAGAATAGAAAGGTTTGTAAAATCAGCGCTATATGCGGTAGTCAACATTATGAAACTATAAATAGTAAGCTGAGGTATAATCCGGTAAAAAACGACTAAATTTTTCCTGTTTTTTTCTTAAATGCTTTACGAACTATCTATATACAATAGATGTGAAGACTTTTCGATTTGACAAAGATAACACAAAATATTTGACATATTTGTAAAATGTTTTTAACGTAGTCACCTTACAATTCAATACATTTAGACCAAGTACATTCCAATTTTCTAATATCCTCAGTATAATGCGATTTGTTCAACTCTGCAAAATAAGCAGTTGTCTCAGCTGTGACTTCATCTATTGAAGTGGATCTTTGCTCGCCGAACCATTTTTTTCAGTTTTGGGAAGAGAACATAATTATTAGGAGCGAAGTTCTTATGTATATGGATGCACAGATCATTAGTGACCGCAAGTAAGTCACTAATAACCGGTGAGGTCAGTTGTGAAACGTGATCCTCTCGGATGATAGTACCTTTGCTAGGTAATATATATTCGCCATACCACGAGAATCGCAGAAAACCGGAGCCATGACGTTTTCTGTAGATGGAACCGTTTTTGAACCTGTCCGTACATACTGTTTAAATTGATGCTTCGCTTCTGACGTGTGATGGAGTATCCATGTTTTATTTCTGCTAGATGGCATTGCATCGCAAAACCGTCGTGATATATATTCCGACATTTGAAGTTATGATGTTTTTTGATAGAAGGAATTTCAGTCGACATTCATGTCAACGAAATTGGCCAATTTTTAAAGCGAGTAGTTACAGGTAATGAAAAATGGATTGTGTATAATAGTATAACACTTTAACCGAAAGATGGTCTCAACTTACGTAAAGTGAAAGACCTGGTCTGAGAGACCATGTTCAATTTTGATGCCCTTTTTCCATTAATTCGTTATTTTTATTGCCAAAATTATTGACGCAGGAGTAAAATATATTGAATGAAAAGGACCATTTATTGAGAATAAAAAGAAAATTAATTGACAATAAAATATTAAGTATTGATACAGTTAATTTAACATATATTTGACCAAAAAAAGTAAACCTAAAATAAAGTAAATTAAATAAAAAGTTCTCTATATTATTGTGAAGTACCTGGAGTAGGAAATATCAGCGCAAAGTCTATACAAACATTTCTGCTATGTTCTAAACAAATAACGTTAGAACAGCTGACATATTTATATTGTGTTTTCTTTTTTTTTTTTTGGCGTATGGACCGGACTTGCTACATAGTTTCTGTTTTTGGAGCTTATGTACGGGAGCTACGACTTCTTCAACTGCCTGCTGCTCGCTATCTGGATTTTAAAGTGATTTTATAATAAGTGCTGGAATATTTTGAATCAAACGTCTTTTTCTCAAGTGCGGTTTAATCATATCCTTTGCCAAATCTCTCAGGAATAAAAAACTGTTTAGCAAAGGTGAATCTTTGTAGCCTTGGTAAAGGGTAAAATAATTGACGCTACAAATAGTTATAGAATACAGTGAGCGACCGTCTTCTAGTTCTTCTGTTTGACTGGTATTCTGTGCATTTCATATCTAGTAAATCGACCGCGCATTTGCTTTCATTGTAAAAGCAAATTATTTCCGATTTTTTATTTTGAAGGTTTATTTCTGCTCTTTGGCGCATGCTTGAAATCAACACGGCTGTATTATTTTTTTTAAGCGCAAAAGAAACAAGGGTGTTTAATCTTTGAAACAATGATCAGTTGACCCTACAACTCTGCTGTTACTAAGAAAAGGATCCTTTGGGATAACCATCTTATCCTTCCGCATTGTGTCAACATAAGTTAGACCTCTTTTAGCAACTTTATTAACAGACTCAATAGAAGTGAAATAGTTGTCACATGTCACGTTCCTGTCCGTATGTTCAACTACTTTACAAAGTCGGTTTTTGCAAGCTTAGCTCATTTGGTGTCAATCCTATGCCATCCGAATTCGCCCCCGGGTAAATGTACGAGTTACATTATTTTCACACCATATTTCTCAGGCTTTTTAGGTAAATATACCTTGAAGCCACACCTACCACGAAATGGCACTAAAATTTCATCGATTGTCAAATTTTCAGTAGGATAATATGCTTTTAGCGAGTTTAAAATAAATTGCGTGAATATTTCGGTAATAGGAGCTGCCTTATCTGTTACCTTTCTCAACTCGCTGGTACTTGAATCGGCAAACCGTAAGGCCGATGTCAAAATTTCAAAACGTTTTTGAGACATTGTAGCATTGAAATAGGGTTTGAAATAGGTTTGTAATATCTTTTGAAAACAATGACTTCATTTTTTTCATGGGCACTCTTGAGGATGCTCGACAGGACTAACAAGCCAATATAAGCTTCCATTTCTATAACGCCCGTGTCTCGGTAGTTTATATTTTTCGGTATTAGGACTTAATGAGCTTATGACAGAGGAAAGTTTTTGATTTGTATAAGTAACAATCATTTGGACCATATTACCGGTAAACAAAAATTCCAAACTTTGCCCTTGTCAGGCATACTTCCCAAGTCTTTTGCAGGGCCTACATGACCAGGTGATCCGCAAATAATATTTGAACTAGGAGTACGAGCATTTTTATATGGTTCTTTAGTTGGCCAAAAAAGTGGTGGGCTAGATTCATTTTTCCTCATCCGACTAAATATATAAGCAGATGGTCATTAACTTTGTTTTTCTTCAACAAACAACTCATTAGTACCCCCAACTTCATCAAAAACACCATCATCATCAATAGTTTGATTATCACATACAATCTTCTATCAGAGCTTCCTCATCCGTATACTCGCTGTGGTCTTGCAATAAAAATATAATAGTATCTGGTAGTATCATCATCTGAATCGTTAAAGTCGTTTCCTTCATCTGAGCTAGTTCCTTCATCGCTTAGTTCTTGCAACATCTGCATGATGCGACTAGCAAAGTTAGGGTGCGTAACACTTACTATTTTTATGTTTTTTGATGGGTTTTGCCTCTCCATTGTGTACAAATAAAATGAGCAATTCAACAAACAATAAAAAGAAAAGTAAAAATAGTTTGCGTAAGGCGAAAACCTGGTCTGTGAGACCCGTATGTTTTAATAAATCAATCTATCTAGACCAAACAAAGAGAGTCAACTAAGAATTCATAGGGAGAGGGGGGAACGACACTGAGACCCACAATTCACTTGGAAAACCGGATTGCCAACATTCAAGCTTAAAATTTCTCTGCTGGTCTCACAGATCCATCTTTCGGTTAAAGTTAAGCGTAATACATCTTGGTGTAAGTGCGGAGATGCCCCTTCAGCCAATGTAAAAGCCAGAACATCCGAAGAAGGAATACTACGCAGTGGGATTGGAAGAGAATCGCTTATTATAAACTGTTATCTGAAAACCGGAACATTAATTTGGATAAATACTGTTTACAACTAGGTGCATTAAGGCATGCAATTAACCAGAAACGGTTCCAGATCCTCTGCTGTGTCGGATGCGTGTTCATGCATGTAAACGCACACTTTAGCTTTAAACTACACCCTTGTTGTTCCGTATTATCTTTAGAGTTACTGGCCATTAGAGAGGCATTGAAATACATCTCATCATTCTCCTTGTCAAGGTGACTGATATGTTCTGATTTTTTGATATGTTCTGATTTTTTGATATGTTCTGATTTTTTGACCGCGCTCAGATGCCTGGAAAAATCTTTTCACAATCTCTAAGCGGACTAAGCTGAAACAAACTTTGGTCTTCTAAGAGTGTATTTTTTACACACTCCTTCCCCACATTCTCCAAAAGATCTGAGCTCATAACATGAAATAGACTAAGAGCCGGACACTGCAGACTCACCCACGGTTATCTAATGGACAACAATGCTCCCCCCCCCCCCCATGTGTGATCCATGCGGTGTTTCTCTTGCAGTGCGTCATGTTCCAGTGGAGTGTGGCAAGCTGGATCGTTTCAAGATCTCCTGAGGTTTGGGAGGCGATCTAGCTCAGGTATTAACAGAAGTAAATATCGAACATGTTTTAAATTTCATCAGATTAGCAAACCTGTAACATAGAATCTATTCAAATCCTAGTCAGTTCTTTCTAGTCTAACTGTTATAGTCATATTTACTTATTGTACGCCTTGTAATCTGTCTCATAAAGTCAATGTTCATTCGCTGATTCTGCTACCTAATATCATATCTATATATGTCCTTCATATTTCTACTTCATTTTCAATATATCAATGTGTACGTTTTAATAATTTCTCCCATCCTTTCATTTATGTTTTCCTATGTATGTATTTCATTACCTATGTATGTATGTAGTATGTATATGTAATGAGTGTAGACTAAACGCAAACGCGAGTAGATTTAAAACGCATTTTGATTTATGCCGCGAAATGACCTCAGTAGTCTGTGTGGCTTTCCTCCAAATTCTTTCTCTCTAACCAGAAACGACCTAAATTAGCCACTTGAAAGAACATTGCGTTCCGTCGAGATAATGCCAGATCACGCTCATGCCGATAATGCTAATTTGTGTTTTTGGCTACCGGACACAAACTTTGACAATTTGACTGGGATGTTTTGGTGTACCCACCTACTCTCCATACCTTGCGCCCAGTGGCGGTTGATGCATAAGGACATGTACCCCACCTAAAAAATGAAATGAAAGTTTGATGTCTGACAGTTACACTCGTATTTCTACATACCAAAGTGTGTATATGATACTAAGAAATGTAAAATTTTTGGTTGTGACGCATTTCTTTATCCCCATTCCACAATTTGGTTATACGTACCCCACCTGTTTTTCCCCCACGAACCGCTGCTGCTTGCGCCCACAGATTACCATTTATTTAGATCGCTTCAAAACAGCTTAGATAAAAAAAAACATTATTTCCTTGGAACTGTTGAACAATCGCCTGGATCAGATCTTTAGCGAGAAACTTCACATGTTCTATGAGCGCGACATTATGTAGCTAACAGAGAAATGGATAAGGGTTATCGAATAGAACCGCACATATTATATTGATTAACTGTAATTATACAGAAAAATTGTATTTACTAATAATTATTAGTAAATACAATTTTTCTTCAATTTTTCTTAAGAAAATGGTACGAAGTTTTGTATCAATCCATTAAAATGTAGAGGATATGGTCTATCGAGATGTTTACAATGTCAGCAAACTTGCGTACCTTCAGTTGGTGATTATTTAATCCAACAGCGTGTTTATTTTTGTGTATTATGGCAATTTTTGGGAGTAATTCATCGGCCAACTTTTTAAAGTATTCTTTAAAGTTGAATCTATCGAGGTTAAACCCCTTAAAACAAAGTGCTTTCTAACGGTGCGAGCTTTAATTTTATAGATTTATCAGAAAATGATAAAATTTGTTTGCTTTACTTGATCCCTATAAACAATAAACTAAATGAACACGTCAGAAACTTTGCAGCACGCCGTATAACGATTCATACGTGACAAATAGCATGACCATTTGGCCATAGTTGCGCCATCTCGGTGTCAGCCCAAAACTTTTACCAACGACTGCAGTAATATGAGTAACTTTCAGGACACCAAGTTGCCCTCTCTAGTTGCTTGAAAGTACACTTTCCAAATATGTGGTTGTTTAATTTGTTGAACGAGACAAAAAGGTATTATATTGCGATACAGTTTTTCACAAATGGTTAACGAATTTCCTTTTACTATGTTATTCGACGATGATGCAATTGTTGTGCAAAAATTTCATAATAATTTCTAACATGTGTATCAAATATGGAGAACCATTAAAATAGGCTAGTGACATATAATACACCTTGCAAATGTTAGAAAAGTCTCTTATTAGTAAATACATTTTACTTTACTATTACAAGATTTAATATACCCGCATTCTAAGTGAAAACAGGAAGAAACTTATTAAACTTTATACATTCTAAAGAATCAGTTTCTCATTTTCAATTTTTAATAGACTTGTTTGGTAAATCGAGCAGGATAAGCCTACAGAACATTAAATTAGACAAATTTATTGCACGCACATGGAAACAGAACGCCCAAATCGGCGGCATGGTTAATCATCCTCGATTTGAGGTGGGAACAGTTCTCGGCACACCGGAAGAAGACAGTCTGTCAGTTCTGCGAGGCATAAGCCGCGCCGCCAGCGCCGCTCTGGTGGGAAAAACCGACGCAATCGTGCCAGTTACAGATTAATAGATATTTATGCTGCGTGAAACAGTCTAGCAGATTGGTATCGATATTTTTTTTTAGTTCGAGGTGCAGACGGTAGAAATGGAAGGCGATATAAGATTGAACGAGCGGCACCACAAACTCCGACGCGCTTTTTCATTATGGAGATGAAGCTGGCTGGGAGATGGATACTTACGATGATGAATACAATGTTCAATGTTAAATTATACTTTTTTTTCAGAAATATTAATCATTATAACCTATACTTAAGGGGATGTTTTTTTTATATTAAATTAAACAAAAAATATCTATTTTTTGTTCCTCTATGTTTTTTAAAATAATATTTCTCAAATCTCAGCGTTTTGCTGCTTTATAAATGACGGCAATTATGGTGTCAAATGTGTTCTTAAAAAGTTCGAATCAATTAATCCTTTGGATAATTAATCATTCCAAACAATAACATTTTGGGAATGTAATGATAGGGGACAATCTGTATTTTATTTCTTTCGTACTAAAAAATGAATTTAATAAACCACCCTATAGTTTTTGAGAGAATTAAGCATAGAGACATTATTAAAATACACAAAGATGTGTGATTGCAGAGCAAGATAGCAAAGAGAAATTATAGCAGAATTTAACCAAAAATGTTAAACTAACGTAAAAGTAAAACATTCTGAATTAGGAAATTTATATCACAACTGGAATATGATAGGGATATTTACTTTTTTTAACCTTGTAATGAACAACATAATTTTACTCTTTACCAAAAACTGTTGGATACAAAAGGGGAAATTATTTCTTTTACGTGATATGCTACTCTGTCGGCTTAGTCGAATCACTGAATCACAAGATAACCTATCAAGAATTTTTTATAATACCAAGGCTGAATCTCAATATCTTAAGGGATCTCAAAAGGAAAAATACATATATTTTGTATGAAATTATTGGATTGTTTGGAGATGTTGCAGGGATTTTCCATTGTTTGCTCTTTTAACGATTGTACATAAAAATCAGTGTTGGGTTCAAGTGGCATTTACAATGTCTACGTTGAGATTCACTTTGATTTATCTTCGGTTAGTTAAGTTGTTTCAAATTGAAAATGTAGGTCGATAACTTACATTTAGGCCATATTATTTTTTTTTAATTTCAAAAAGGACACGAAAGCTGTTCAAACAAAAATCAGGATTTGTGTCGTTTACCGAGAGGTTTTTCGTTGGGGAGACCACGGAACAAAACTTTGTTTGGTCGGTTCACTGATGTAGAGGAAATAAAGGCCATAATAACCGAAGATCCACGCACCACGGTTCGAGAGATAGATAAGTTAAATATTAGCAAATCGACCGGGTACATTTGCCAATACGACGTGTGTGTCTCTTATGAACTTAATCAGCGAAATCTGCTGGACCGAATTTATTCGTCTTTTGCTGAAAACAATTCTGAGGCTTGATTTCTGAAGCGGATGGTAACTGGTGGCAACAACGTGCAACAAAAAATCACGGAGATTGCTAGGGTCACTGGTTTTAAATGAAAAATTGCCTCCGCTTGCTTCAGGATACCTTTGACTTGTTATATGAAGTCTAAAAAACTCCGCCAGTAGCTTGGCTGTTTACGAGACAACGAAAAAACCATAGGGTTGTCGGTAAAATAATGTCTCCAATTTTTTGCACAACGAAAATCACATTTATTTGTAATGAATTATACATCGTTGGAAAACCTGGACTTCTACTATTTTTCTACATAGCCCGCCATTGCGATCGATGCATTTTTTCATGCGGTGTAGCATTTTTCGTATACCCGTGTCATAGAACTCTCCCGCAGCGGCGCGCAGGTAGCGTACGACCTGTTCTTTCAACTCCTCTTCGGTACTGAAATTTATTCTACCCAGATCTGACTTCAACGCAGAAAAGAGATGATAATTAAGCATTACCCTCTTCACTTTTGGAATCGTTTCATCCGAAACTGATGGCCGTCCGGCACGCTGTTCATCATGAACGTCTGTACGTCCATTTTTACTCTCTGCACCATTTTTACACGTTTTTGATATCCATATACTATTGTCCATAGACTTCACATAACTGATAATTAATTTTTATAGGCGTAGTAAAAAGGCACATAAAAAAACGAATCACAGAAAGTAACTCACATTTGGCGGTAGCGACGAGTGGAAGCTCCACCGCGAACGGCTGTCAAACAAAGACTGAGTATCGCTGCTGAATCTTGCGTTAAAGCGTTACTCGCTACTCCAGTGCCTTGGACCGATCGTGGCATCGTGGATAAGCTGAAAGCCTGTTCAATGTTTTCTGTGAGTTTATTGACTACGAGAATGAGATGCCTGGGTTTGTAAATCTTCGCCACAGGACCTGTAAAATGAAGAAAATTAGTGACCTTTTCCTATTTCTGGGACTGATTCAGTGGTTTTAAATGAAATATGTACCGCGAAATTACGTATCTATACCATTTGAGCTTCTTCCACGCAATGAAATAACTAAGACCGACTTCTACTGTTCACAATGAGATCGGTCCTAACCAAAATGTCAACATGCCCTCAACTGCCCTAAAAACTTTGGCAAGTGCCTATCGATACTGGTTTCTGGCGTTATAGCCTTTATCAGTCAGGCTCGTGTTGAATGTCTGAGGGTCATTGAAGGAACAACTAAAGCCCGAGATCGAAATTTTCGATCTTTTCAGAGGAGTCTTTCGGTTATTACAAAACACTTCGCGTCTTCCAAGGGCGTGATGTTTTCATTTGGAGTTAGTGAATCAAAAAGATGAACTACTAAGAAATAGGTTCCTAAAGGAAAGAGGAGCGTCGGCAACGGCGATCACGCCAGAAAGTAAACTTATGGCTGCAATATGTATATTAAGGGCGGCCGATTTCCGAAATGTTTATTAGCCGGTGAACTTATAGAAGTAAGGAGGAAAAAAGGTAGTAAAACAAAGTACTTTCGGATTGAGCATATGTAACAGATCGAAATGATTTGAATAATCTCAACAACTGCAAGCCGATAAGTTAATATCAGAAGAAATAGGGTAGAAAGAATTATAGCCATTGCTGCTGTTAAATTAACATGACCAAGATATAATCAACTAGTTAAAGGCGATTTTCTATATTGTGAGTGGGGACCGCGCTATTGTGAATTGGGTCTTTTAGCTATTGACGAGCTTTGACTTCGTCTCTTTGAGTTTGAGTGTCAGATATAATAAGAATTCCAATGCCACAAAATAAAAAGTATTATAAATATATAATTTTTTATGTGGTTTTACTATATACAAAAGTTTCAGGTTTTAATCGGTTAAAAACAAAAAATTGAAACTATCTCACTATTATAATAAAAACTCGATTAATATACTTGCCGAATAAAAAAGAAACTATATTTCGTTAATAAAATCTAATGAAATCTTATATTAAGCTTTTATAGAAAAATGACTATTTGGAATTACAAATGAGAAAATGTGTATGCACTTCTTTGTTTTATTTTATTTTCTTGGATTTTCTTATGAAACGACTGAAGGTAGGCTTTCAACGGCAAAGAAATCAAAACCAGACTAGGCGCCAAACTTGATCAAGATAACCATAAATAATAAAACCTAAAGTTCCGCGTCTACATAATATACATACTTATATGTCTATCTGCATAATAATTTGTAAAAATCAAAAAAACAACAAAAAAAATACTCGTTGACATAGAGTGGAAAGTTGTAAGATTTCCGTAACTGATTGCAGTTTTTTCATATGACGATTTTCGTTTCGGTTTTGTTGATCCTGTTTTAACGTTATCAGGTTTACAATGTGTATAAAGAAGATATCAGAAATTCTTAAATAATTTTACAAAATAATGTGATTTGGTTTTAAACCAATAACACATGTCAACAAATTTAAACTTTTTTGAGGTAACATTGATTAAAATAGGTTTATATGAAGTATTTTTAGCCCTTAATCCAAAAATGATAAGCTAATTATTATAACACGTACAGTTTTTTGTTACAGGGGGTCGGTGGTGGGAAAAAAAAGGAGACGATATATTTTCACAATCTAATATTTATTTAATATAAATATGTAAAACGTGCTAAATCTATATAAAGACATTACTGAGGATTATGTGAATAAAAAATATATTACATGAGATGTCATACAGCGACAAAAACGTTCACTTTTTTCTCTGTGTTCTGTAGCATCGTCTGTTGGTTTTTAAAAACAGATGATCAGTATTAAGCTTTCTGCAAGCAAATTTTCCGGAAAAAAACCAACTGGTAGTGTAAAAAATGTATGTTTAAGGACGCGCAACACCCTAGTATTTCATAGGCTTTCAAGAGTTCATCTAAGCCCATTTAAGTTGCCAATTTGTTTTCATTTAATTTTTCTTGAAAACGGAAATCATTTAGAAGCTTCCTTATTTGAGGTCCAATAAAAATGCCTTCTTTTAGTTTCGCATCACTTAATTGAGGATCATCACCCTTTTTTGGGTTAACCAGGGGGGCATATTTTATGTTTGAAGTACCAGGGTCAAAAAGAAGTTGTATGAGGTCAATCTTTCTCACTGTAATGTTCTTTTCTCGTTACCCTACTGTCCCATAGACACAAAAACAGCAATACTTTGTAAAACACCCTTGAAGTCCTAGCAATATATCTACCACTCTTAAATAATTTCAATTACACCACAATATAAAGGAGAATCAGGTACTTGAAAATGGGACGTGCTAGGTCATGTCTGTCAAAAGGTGTTTTAATATCGATGTTACAAATATAATGTCGACCTTTTCTTCTTCTTCTTTTTCCTGTGGTGCTACAGTCCGTTAGTCAGCTTTGACCTTTAACCTTCGTGTTCACCCGGATCGATCTCCAGTAGCCCCTTGTCTGTTCCCCCGTTCCCTAGGTCCCCCCGTTCGCCTAGGTTCGCCCCCGTTCGCCCCTGTTCGCCCCTGTTCGCCCCCATTCTCCCTATTTGCCCTATTGCCTATATTCGCCCTATTCGACCTTATTCGTCTTATTCACCCCTATTTGCCACTATTTCCCTTCTATGATGTTTCTTGGTATTCGAAATGTTTTATAATGTTTAAAATCTTGAAATCTAGAGTTCAATCTTTATTCATTGACATTCATATTTGATATTGAAGGAACATTGTCGTGAAATAAACTTATATTTATTTACAAACTGGCCTTACTTTTTGATTATTGAAGTATATTGGTTCGACAAATGCTACGGTCGAACGCTTGGGCTTTGCAATTTCAAAAAAAATTGCAACATGTGGATAACGCACCTGTCGAGTATATGTCTCACAAATAAAGAACGTGAATAATAACCGCGCTGAATCTACTCATTGTTAATCATGCCATGTGGTGCAAAATATGGCCATTAATTTGGGAATTCTATAGACTGTAAATAAATATTCAACGTTAGCACTAAATCGACTCTATTTTGCCTGCAAATATGAGCTCTTTTTCTTCATGCCGCGGCAGCTATCTTTAATAGTATAGTTAAGTTTGAAACGTTTGGGAAAAGAGTGTTTTAAGAGGTTTATTGTTACTCGAGCGGTGTGATATGAGTTTCAGTCCTGTAGAAGCCACTGCTTTCTGCTGATAATTGTAATAAAAAGCAATTTTTAGTCTTCGCTTGGTAACGCCTTTTACCCTCTGAGCAACATCCTCTTCTTTTAAATAGTAAGGGCTAATTATATCGTTCGCTCTCGCTATACAAAACTGTTAATACTGTTGAACGTAGTTGTTCTGTAGCGCCTTAGTTATTTAACGCAAAATTGTTTGTCTTTGCAATGAAGGTTTTTGTTAAGTTAATGGCATTTTAGAAATATATAAATTCACATCTTTAATCAAAATTCGTTTAATGATCGTGAAAAATATTCAATTGATGATAATATTTCCTTGTTAACATTTGGGTATAAATTTAGCATTAGAGTGATGAAGCTTAACAGTTATGAAGATTTTGATTCCCTGAGTAACTATTTCTCTCTATTACAGCCACAAGAGTTTTTTAAGTTTTCTCTTAAAGAAAAACACGTAAAATTTTATGAGTTAAATGTAACAAATAAGATTTTTCTAATATGACCGGGATATTTAGAGCTTAATTGCAATTTTTAATAGATAGTTATTAAAACTTTTCTGAAAAATTTGCTTTTTAATCTCAGTTGTTTTAATCTCTTCCATAAAAATAGTGCAAATATATATTACTAATTATATAACTAATTTTTTCATTTTGTTGAACTTAAAAATATATAATCACAATATCTAAATGACATTTACTTTTTTCCAGATGATTAACTGTAAAATGTTAATCATTTGTAGGATACATAAAAATCATCATCCTCATTAATATCAATCATAATAAAATTTGACTTTACGGTGTCCTGCTTTATAATTTTACGATTATTTTAATTAAAATTTTACAAAAAATAACAAATATTATTTTAGGAAGCAATTTGAGATATGAAAAAACTGGAAATAGATATAAAATTATTAATTTATTACCTTCATGACAAATTTTAATTTGTTCGAAGAATTATTCTAAAAAATTAGGATAGTAATATTTAAATACAAAGAACAGAGTAACTTTTATTATATAAATTTTAATCTCTAACAAAAAATCATCCTTGTGTTTATGTAAGATGTATGGATTAAGACAATATAATCAAGTAGTAAAATAAGTATATAAAATGTAATTAATACTGACGAATATCATTGTCTAAGTCCACTGAAGGAATGGACTATAAACCTAAATCATAGATATAGGTTGCTGCAATGAATTTCTATATAAACTTTTAGTTTGCATTTATCATTAAGAAATGTAGGATCTTTTAATATAGAATTATTTTGTTTTTAATTTAATTTGAATACGATAAGATATCACTGATGCTCTTTTCTTGCTACGCTATAATTCTGCGCTCCTTTTTAATGAAGAAGAATCACTTCAGCATTTTTCTATAGACTGGGTATTTTTTGCTCTTTGAGCCATTTTGAGTACAATTTTACCAGTATCTTATGTAAAGTTCGACCACCTGCTTTTAACATTTCAACCGTTACATTATTCTTTCCTGGAGCCTTTGCATTCTTCATCACTTCTATGGCATTTGTCACTTCATCCAACAGGATATCTGGCATTTGCTCTTCCGTGAGCATTGCTGTCTTTGACTGGTTCTGATTTTCATATAACTGTGAATAAAATCTTCGGATAAACTGTAACATTTCGGTTCGCTCCCTACACACTGTGCCATCCTCACGCATTAAAGGAAACAATTGTGTCCTTTAATTTATCAGCTTGTGTTTAGCTTTTTTTATTCCCTTGTTTTCTTCTAGTGTTTTTTGCACTAGCTGCATGTTGAACCGACGCGTTTCCTCTCGAATACGTTTTCTTATAGTTTTGTAAAGCTTAACATACTAGACTCTGCCAAAAGACTGTCTATATTCTTCATTGTCCGCCGTTTCTTCATTAAATAAATGGCTCATTGGAGATTTTGGACTATTTCAAACTTTTTTCTGCTGGTGCTATTGCAGCAGCCGTTTGAAGCACATTATCGATGATTTGTTCATACTGATCTGTTATTTCCAAGTCTTCTGGGTCTTGCAACGCAGCAAAGCAATCTCAAAATCGCTGCCTCTCTGCAGCAGTTTCCCGGAATTCACTTTGCCCTTTTTCGATCTTACCATTCTTGTACGCTCTCTTCGACAGTTTATCCTAACCTTTGCTCGTACCATTCTATGGTCACTTCCAACGCTAAAACGGCTAAGGACAGTACACTTGCAAAATATTGTTTTATCGTTTGACATGATGTAGTCAATTTCACTTGTGAGACCAGATGGACTTTTCCATGACCATTTTCAGTTATTTTTCTTATAGAACGAGTTCATAATGTACAGTTCTTGTTTTTCAGAAAAATCAACCGGTCTGCCGCCTCTATTGTCCCGCTCATCACTTCCATATGGGCCAGTTGCATTTTGACCAGTTCTTGCTTTTCCAATTCTAGCATTAAAGTCACCCATCAAAATGTTGTACCTGCACATCTCGTTGTCTAGAAGCTGGCCACATCATCATATATTCCTAATCACCATAGCTTATAGTTGGTGTATAAGTTTGGACGATTTGAAGCTTAAACTTTTTATTTAGTTGAATGGCGCATTGGACTAGCCGTTCAGATATACTTCCAAATTTTACGACACTGTCTTTCAACTTTCGGTTAATGAGGATCCAATTCCACCACATAGTCTATTTGTCGTAGCCCGAGTGTAAAGTACGTAACCAGTTGTTTCCAGTTTAATTAGCTCTTCGCCTTTTCTTCGTGTTTCGCATACCCTATAATGTTCGTATGTATGCTGTCAAGCTCGATTAACAGTTCTTGCAGTCGTTCATTAGTTTTCATTGTCCGAATATTTTGAGTTGCAATGTCCAAAGTTCACTGGCAGCCTAATCTAACCCGGTGATTCTTAGCACTCTCTGCCTTGGTGCAGGTTTTCCCGCTGCTCTAGGTAATTGCCCCTTGGCCTCCGGGGAATGAGTGCCGTCTTTGAAATTGTAAAATCATGTTGGGGTTTGGACCTTAATCTGCGATGCTGGTCCAATGCGGGTTGACAGATTTTGGATCAAGTTAGTCTCAGGTCTCTGCTTTGGCTGCTGAGCATACGTTCCAGACAGCATAGCTCAAATCTTCATTGACTTACGGAAGCCTCTTTACCACGCCAAGGTCTGATCCACAAAGAGGATATATATATATATATATATATATATATATATATATATATATATATATATATATATATATATATATATTAGATGTAGATATAGATGACATATATGTTAGATGTCTACTTCAGAGCACAGGGATAGTTAGAACCTAACATTGGTGAATATCAAGCAGGTTCAATCCAAAGTTGATCCTAAGACATCAAAAACTATACAATAAAAATTCACATCTGTACACTGTTTGTGGATTTCAAAAAAGCATATGATTATATGGACCGCGAATCTTTATTCCAAATCTTGAATGAACAAGGACTAGAGAGGCATTACAACACAGTAATTAAGCCAGAATGTCTATATTAATTAATATAAAAAAAATTCCACTATATTATAGGGGACTATATACTAGTATATAGACTATATACTAGTTAGTTTGTATTTGAAAAAGGCACTGTGTGTCAAAACAAGTGTTATATATACAATTTTAAGTATAGTGGAAATTTGTAGATATTAATCCTTGCTTATTTATTTAAATTATTTTTACTAGAGTTCTAAATGAACCCACACAGATTCAAATTTTAGGCCATTTCGCTGTTAATCCAACTACTTCAAATCCAAAAGTCTCCAAGTTAAAAATATTTCCACTGGTTTCATACACAACATTTTAAAACAAAACAAGTACTTTCAGAAAAGATGATTATGACAGAAGGATTCAGTTTTGTGAAATAATGACTGGGGGAATCTAGAATGTTCTGAATTTAATAAAGAATATTTGTTTCAGTGAGCAGCAACATTTTTCCTTAATGGCTTTGTAGATAAACATAAATGTAGATATTAGGATAATAACAACCCACATTTGTTTCGAGAGGGTCATATACAGTTTCCCCAAAAGATTAACGTTTGGGCTAATATTCTGTGGAATGAAATAATAGATCCCATTTTTATAAAAGAACATTTAACCAGTGAATTGTACTTAAACTTATTGAAAAACGAAATAGATTTACTCATAACACAGTCCTTAGAAAATTAAATCGATGAAGAAGAAAACTCACTGTGAGATGAACAAAATTTATGCTCTCAAGATGGTGGCGCACCACCATACTACGCATTACATGTTTGACAATGACTGTATCAAAAGTTTCCTGACAAATGGATAGGTAGAAGAAGCGCTGTGGAATGGCCGGTAAGATATTCAGATATAAGGTAATTATATTTCTTTCTTTTAGGTTATCTAAAGATATTTGTATACAAAACTCCGCTTTAGGAAATTCAGGACCCTAAGAAATAAAATTATGCATGCAGGTTAATTAATAAGGATATCTTTCAAAATATTCGAAAAGAATTGGAAAACAGATTGTTATTGTTTAGCTAACAGTGGTGGACATTTTGAGCACTTAATAAAGTAAATCGTGTTTTTAAAAATACATTTTTCTGTTTTAGTTAAAAATTTAAGGCACATAAAATGTTATTTACAGCTATCGATAATAATATACTATTATTACAGTTTAATTAGGATTTCCAAGACCTTTAAAATAATATATTACAAGATACGGATTGCCACTTGAAATTTCTAGGTAGAGGTGGTTGGTTGTAAGGAGGTGAAACAAAATATAACGGACAATGGTTTGAAATTCCCCCTCGATATCTAAATTGACGTGTTTTTGTCTAGAGTTAATTTTCATTAGTAAATGAAATAATGATGGTATATATATATATATATATATATATATATATATATATATATATATATATATATATATATATATATATATATATATATATATATATATATATATATATCAGTGGTGGCTCGTGAGATACGGTGTTGGAGTGCCGCCCCTCCAGCATTTTTCACAGTAAACAATTTTTGAGAGCAAAACACCATATTTTATTTCCGTTCAGTTTCTTTTCTTTAACTAATTTTCTTGGTTCACCTCCTGTATAGGGTTTCAATAGCACGAAAAGTAAAAAGCAGGAAGGGGAAATTAAAAAAAAATTCTCCAGCAACACTATTTTCTTCTACACCGCCCCACTTTAAAAACCCACGAGTCGCCACTGATATATACATACATTTATACATACATATATTTAACTGAGGTAGCCGATACTTGATGGAAATTCATTTTAAATAAAAAACCAAGATTAATATCTAAATTTACACTATATTTAAAACTTGTACAATATGACAATTGTTTCGACACACAGTGTCTTTTTCAAATACTGATTATTTGTACTGAGTATTTGAAAAAGACACTGTGTGTCGAAACAATTGTCAAACGTACAAGTTTTAAATATAGTGGAAATTTAGATATTAACCTTGGTTTTTTATTTATATATATATATATATATATATATATATATATATATATATATATATATATATATATATATATATATATATATATATATCTGATCTGATGATAGGTATCTGTGATGAGAAAAAAAAAATATCACACATAGCTAGGTATAGCTAGACACATAGATAGATATTTTCATTCGATTTCGGAATGCAAGAAATCTAAGATAGCATTCGATACGTTCTTGGGTACCTTTAGGACGGCCAGAACTTGAGTATAACCCTAATCCTCAAACCATCTTATCCATGTCATCATAACAGTACAAGCCGCAATGCGGCTTGAATGAACTCCAGATATTTTACAAAACATTAAATCTGCTTCTTTCTTATCAGTAGATCGTTCTGTGTGGATGATTATGTGGTTGTTTATCTGATACAACATACTGCATGAACTCGTGACATTTTAACATTTTTAACAGAACCACAGTAATACTGATTATTTTGTAAGCATACGATATGTTGCAACATAATAAAAATAAAATTGCATATATAAAACAAGCAAATGTGTATTAGCTTTTGTGTTCTGATATGGTTTGTAGTGAGTATATTTTCAATTTAATTCTCAGTGTATGCTGGGTGTTACACGTTTTTAGTTCTCCAGTATATACAGGGTGCAAGGGAAAGTGACTTTCATAAATTTAACCAACAATCTTTTACATCATTTTAATGAAAAAAGTTCATTACGAGGGTCAAAAACCTAGAAAAAAAATTGTCAAAAATTGCTTATTGCCAAAAACCTAGAAAAAAGTGATTAAATTACCAATAGAAAAGCCATATAAAATTATTAGTTGGTTATTATTTAACGAAAAAACTACAAATAAACTAATGAACATTGTTAAAACATTTATTTTTTTATTAAGAACTAGCTCTACACGACCACGCGTAGCTGTGGCTCAGTCTGGTTAAATGAAAAAGAAAGAAAAGAGAAATCACACGTTTCTAATATATTTAATTTCACAATACTTGTGGGTATACAATATTTTTTGTTGTTCCATTACTGTGCAGATATAGAGATTGTCTGGTTTGCCGACTCTAGAAGCAACATAACATTGTCCATGTGAGAAGCAATCCGTGTCTAGATCTAAACCGCACAATCCTAAAGACTGGCCTTGACCTTTGTTGATGGCGATTGCAAACGCCAATCGAACTGGAATTTGCAGTCTCTTAAGCCTTGTCTCTCTAGCCTTGGTCTTTGCCTTGCTTTGTCGTTGCAAAGCTTTGGCACGGTTGATATTTTGCAACATAATAATTGACACGCTGATTTTCAATTGTAGTACGTGTGGTGGCATCCCTGGCAGATTGAGTGAATTCAAAAATTCTGTTGGATAATTCACCGCTTCATGTGCTTCCACAACAGTGTCGACGCACTTGTAGGTGACTATACTCACGAAATGAACGCTATAGTAAACGACATAGCTCAATTTCAACGAAATGTTACACGAAATAATAAATCAAAATTAAAATAAATCCAAATCTATGAAAATCCAATTTAATCATGCAATCGGAAACACTGAAAATGCTAAGTGACAACAGATGTCAAGAAGCATGCTGTCCGGCATTAGCAATGTTGCGTGTGTTGCTGTTATGTTCAACAGATGGCGCTCCCATTACCGTAAAATATTTAGTATAGTAGTAGCAATCGACAAGAAGCAATCGGCGAAGAAATTTCGGAGATTAAGATTTTGAACAAACGAATATTTACATTTTTATTTATATAGATTATATCATAATCAGTCTTGAAGGATGTGGCAATATCGCAATATAGCTATAACAAAGATTGTTATTTGAAAATTGCGACAAAAATTATTTCAGTGATTTTCAATATGCATAATTCAGTGTATGTATTTAAGTTCGATTTATAACAAAAAATATATTTTGTACGCGAATATCAGGATGTGCTTCTTATTTACGGGCAATCTCTCCAAAATTCCAAATGGTCTAGGCGTGTTTATGAACAGCAGTACCCCGAAAGGCAGCTTCCAGCTCGGCAAACATTTGTCCAAGTTTCTCAATTACTTTTAGATGCGGGTAGTATGGTTTCAAAATTTCAAGAATGTGGGCCGGCCGCAACAAGAAATCGGTCCTGAAGTCGAAGAACAAATTTTATAACTTGTTCAAGAGGATTCTACCAGGAGTACTCGGAAAAGTTACGTGATAAGTTGGAGTTTCCCATTGGATTGTACATAGAACTCTAATAGAGCAATTACTCTATTCTTATCATAGCACTCTTATATGAGTATGAATACTCATGACATGATTACTCTTATCCACTGATTTTTCAGACAGACAAACATATTGTGAATGTTGGCTGGTGTTTATTTGTTGAAACCAAACGAATTCAATTTTTTTGTAGAATATTTTATGAATTGACTAAACTGTTTTCACGAGGAATGAGGATGGTGGACATTTTGGACAGTTAATCATGTATAACTTAGTGGATCTGAATAGTTTAAAACTTGCTATAGTTGAGTGTTGTTATAAATTAGTGATTGCAATTTCAACTTTGTCCTTGAACAATATTAATGTGTAAGTTTTCCTTTTTTTGCAATAAAACAAACCCAATTTATGCAGAAAGGTACAGAATAAATGACTCTAAAAATATTATATTTTGTTTTCAAATGAGACATCATTCCAACAAAAACTGAATTCCGATATATCCATATAAACAAAATACAAATAGACGCTGCTATTGTTAAGGAGATTAAGCCAGTTTTATACCTATTTTCCACGGAAATGGTTGCATTTCAGATATACAGGGCCGCTATTATGCATGGAAACTGTCAAATATCTCGAGAACGCTTTGAGATAAATTAACGAAAATGTCTTAAAGGAAATGTTTGCCATTTTTTGAGTATATTTTCTTTTTTTTTCTCTTGTTACATATTTGAAATCCAAGGTTGTTTTTTTTTTTAATGACAACAGTACTTGAATTTGGTATTGTTGGAAATAGTTTTTTTCTCTGAATTCAACGAGGTGAAACATTGTATGGTTTTTATTTAAATAGGTTTTAAAAAAGGTAAACGGTGTTTCGGTCTATTTTGGGGTAAATATATTTTTCTTTCAGTAGGCTATGACACAATGGATGACAGATGAACTATTTGGTTACACTTAACAACTGTTAATGCCAATTTGTGAATTTCAAATTTCTTTCAATTTTTATATGGAATTAATATGAATTTAACTGAAAGAAAATAATTGAAATACTAATAATAATTGGATACGGTGACAGAAAACGTACTAATGCTGAAGTTTGTCGAGTATATAATGAAGTACATCCGAATAAAAACATCACTAAGTCAACAGTTTTGAAAAATTGTGAAAATATTCAATGATACGGGCAGCATTAAAATTCGTCCACAATTAAGGAGACAAAAAACAAAAACTAATGACGAACATTCGTTGAATGTTTTAATTGATGTAGTAGACAATGGTAAGGTTTCCGTGCAACAATTAGCTTTATATCATAATGTGTGTAGACGCTCAGTCTAAAAATAAAATAATAAAACAGATTCTTATCCTTACAAAATACAAATACTAAAAGAATTAAGTGAAGATGATGATCGAAGAAGATCGAAGAGTTGCGTTTAGCTCAGTTATGATGGAAAAAATTTGCACGGAAACCTTACCATTGTCTACTACATTAATTAAAAAATTCAATGAATTTTCGTCATTAGTTTTTATTTTTTGTCTTTCTAATTTTGGACGACTTTTAGCGCTGTCTGTATCATATTATATCAAATAAACTCAAAAAGAAGCAAACATTTTCTGATGTTTGTGAACAAGATTTTATTAAGAAATCTCAAAGCGTTCTCGATATATTTGACCGTTTCCATACATAATAGCGATTCTGTATATTTTAAGCAACTTTTTGTTTAAAAATCTGTAAAGAATCGTGAGTAAAATTTATGAAAGTATTTTCCCTTACACCCAGTATATCTATAAATTACTATGCAAAATTTGAATATCTTCTGATGCAAAGTAGATAAAGTTTATTGATACCACAAAGTGCAATATTGAGAATATATTAATCAAAATCTATTATGAATCATATATGTCATAATACATTTAGAAATGCTCTAATATCAAGTGAATTAGTATCAATTATTCCAATTTATTGAACTGAGTCACAATAGTAACACGAGACTGGCCATTTTCTGCTTGTTTTAGATAATTGGAGGAGATCAATTATTTCACAGGAAACGTTATGTTGTGTTTCGTTAGTTCAACGTCAATGAATGGTTGGTGACATTGAGATGTCGTGCGATTTCTCTGAAAATCGTAGGATTCAATTTTCCGTCTGACGTTTTTCCTTCTAATAAAATTTGTCCTATGATATTTACAACGGAATTTCGAGGAAATTGGTTGAGGTTTTAATTGATTCTATCTTCCTTAAAATATTTTTAATAGTTTTTTTAGGTTTCTTGTAGTTTTTTATTGCAGAAATAATTGATTTTAAATATTTAAACCATTTGTTTCGTTTTATTAAAGTGATCCATAAATTTCATTATTCATTGCTGCGACATAATCATTTATAAACAGAGACAGTAACAGAAGATTCTTTCTGAATGCTTTGTATAAAAGAAAAATTGAAATTAAAGCTATTGCTAAAGAACCACAGTACAGAAATCAGAAGATAATAAAGAGGTTTAATTTCATACTAAACATTCTATAACCCATTTATTTTTCTACAAATAGGAACTAGTAGTATTTGGGGATACGTATAAGTCAAATTTATTTACGTATAAGTCAAAGTTAATAACTGGAGAATCATTTGGCTTGAAAATGAACCAGAAGAAGAGTCAGCCAGGTTCAATAAATTTGCTGAAGACAAAAGAAATTCTGGTTTAGGAAGGGATTTAGAAGCTGTGGATCACTACACATATCTTGGTCAGAGGATTTCAATGGGAGGGGATACTGCCCGGGAGGTACAACGATGTGTTAAGCAAAATGCAAAATGCTTGCCAGTCACATGGCAGCCACATGGCATGCAGGCTCAACATAGTGTTTAAGAACAAACTACCACTTTGTCTGAAAAGTAAAGTCTTCGATCAGTGTGTCCTGCCCGTTATGATACACGGAAGTGAAACCTGGACACGCACATCGTAGTTAGTTCAAGAACTTCGGGTAGCACAGATAGCAATGAAAAGATGAATGCTTGACTGATTACTAGATGGGATTGAAATGGAGGTGGGCACGCCATGTAACGAGGCGATGTGACAAAAGATAGACCGACGCGATCCTGGACTGGATAACGCTTGATCGCAAATGTCCACGGAGAAGAACGAAAACACAATGGACTGATGACATCATTAAGTATATTGGAGTCGAATGGCAGAGGAAAGCTCAGGACCGTAAGAGTTGGAAGCATGCTGAAGAGGTCTTCAGCCTGCAGTGGATTAACACGGGACAATGATGATGGTATATATATATATATATATATATATATATATATATATATATATATATATATATATATACATTTTAAGATCTTCATCCTCCACAAATCAAATTATAGGCAAAATGTACTAGAGTCAACTACGCTATCTAAAAACAACTATTTGGTTTGGTGTGAAAATTTCCAGTGCGAAAATTTTGAGTTACAGTAGATGTAAATTCAGCTCGATACGTAATTAGACTTGAAAACTTTTTCAAATAGAAACTACGGAGAGAATAGAAACTACGAGGTATCAACAGGTGGGATGTGATTTTAACAAAACGGAACCAAGCAAAAAAAAAGCTTCCATGAATGTCGTTCCAGATGCACTCCCTGCTTAATCGAACAATTTCTGCCTGAGTGACTTTGTCTTCGAATGCACTTGAAATCACCCTTGTATGAAGGTAAGCCTTGCACACTGGAATAATGAGAAACGTTATATATGATTGAATTGAATAAATCGATGGAGAGACGTTTGGAAGAGTACAGACAAACTTTCCAGAACAGCTCCAAACGTGTGTTCGTGAAAATGACAATCACTTGAATGACATTATTTTCCGCACTTAACATGTTATATTGATTGTGATTATTTTTTGTTAATAAATAATGGGTAATCGTATGAATTTTCCATTAGTTACTTTTTTAACGCTTGTAAACAAAAATCAATATTGGATTACTAATGATTATTTACATATTAATTCCAGTGGTATTTACAATGTTTACACTCAGACTCGCTTTGAATTGCCTTCGGTTAGCGAAGTTTATTCAGATTGAAAATTTCGACCGATAACTTGTATTTATGCTAACTGGTGCTTTTATATTTGAAAAAGGACAAGAACGCTGTCCAAATAAAAACAAGTTTATGGTCGATTACGGAGAGGGTTCTTTTGGAGAGAAGATGGTGCAAAAGTAGTTTGGTTAGTTCATGGTTCATGGTCACCTAACCTGACCTGGAAGACCCGCATTGCTTTGGTAGTTCTGTAAGCTCTGATACCGAGAAAAAAGTTACCACGGTGTGTGAAATAGCAAATAAGTTAAATACTGGCAAATCGATCGTTTTTGACCATCTAACAAAAAATGGGTACATTTGGCGATTGGATGTATACGTCAATTACGATTTTTTTTAATCTCCAATATATTTGCCATCTTCCTAAATGTAATAAGCAACTGTTACAATATTTGAGGCAAGGCAGCAAATTGCCAAGTATTAGCGGTTAGGGCACTTACTTTAAAGGCCTAAGATGTATAGAAACATATGTTCTTTATAACTATAACAGTGGAATAATCTCAATTTTATCCTAAATTCTATAGCTTATATCTCAGGGGTTACAGCATTTCAGTATCTGCCTCTTTTGGCTATTATCCAGGAAGCTGACAGCAAGCACTGGTGCACTTCACTTGGGGTGCACTTCAAGTCGCTAAAGATATTTTATACTCACGCACTTGGCTTCTTCTAGCACAGGCGTTATTTTTCGATCGCGGTGTAATGTTTGATTTGTCACGAACCAAAGAGCAGCAGTAATTATTTTCAGGGTTTTGGACTGGAATATTTGAAGCATTTCTATATTGGATACACTCACAGTACTCCACAGTTTTATGCCGTAAATCCATACGGGTTTGAGGATCATTTTTTAGAATCCAAACTATCGTTATTAATAGTTTGGATTTTCTACAAATTAACCAGTAGAGTTTGGATAATTTTAAGCCAAGTTGCTTTCTCTTCGTAAAAATGTGTTAGCTCCAGTTTTCACTTCGGTCAAGTTTACTCTTCGATTACGACATTAGTTGCTTGAATATGCTCTGTCTGGAACTTAAATGCTTCATGATGTTTAATTGTCTTTTTATTACTATTGCACTACTACTATGGACTGTACCATCCGGATGTTATATATGGGTGTTATATATTATATAGTTTTAAATTATTAAATAACTTCGATTGGTATAATGCGATTCAGAAATCGATTACGAATTTAGTGAACCAAATCTGCTGCACCGAGACCGAGAAAGGCATTATAGATCTTCCACTATTATGACATAATATACTAAATCAATATTTACATAAACTATTTGAGTTTGTCTAAAAAAGATCCCTATGAACTATCCGCACAACCCGATATTTTTTATATTACGGAACAGGTTCATGGTTTTCTTACGTTTGTCTATGTGAATGCTTTCATACGTATCCAAAGCCCCATTGTTATTTACGCTTTTAATCACTCTTAAATTACTAATATCTTTATTGTAGTCATGTTCAATTGCATGTTGGACAAGACACGATTTTTCATTTCTCTCATATCTGTTATGATCAATGTGTTCTTTATATCTCGTTAATATGGATCTTTTAGTTTGCCCAATATACATCTGATCACAATCTTGCAACTAATTTCATAAACCCCCTACTTTTCACGTTGATCTACTTTATCCTTTGGATTACCCAGGACTTCTAATAATTTATTATATGATTTTTACACAACATTAGTATCCACTTTTTTCAAAATCTTGTCTAGCCCTCGTGTAAATTGGGCACCAATCGGTAATACCATAAATTTATTTTTGTTCTGATCCTTTTAAAAAGTCGAAGATTCTTTCAATAATTTTCTAAACTTTTGTTTTCTAATTAATTTATCTACAATATTCTTATTATAACCGTTCACTTCATATACCTCCCTAATTAATTTTAATTCTTTGTTATAATTACCTTTGTTTAAAGGAAAATTGATTAATTTATTTACCATAAAATCATCTAGCCATTTTATGTTAGAAGCTATTATTCGAATGGTTAAGAATGTATCTCGAAGTGGTGTTGTTTTTTTCTTAAAATATCAAAATCTAATCTATTTTTATTGTTTCTACAGACTAAAACATCCAGAAATGGTAATCTATCGTTGTTTTCGGGTTAATGCGTGAATACTATGTCATGGGATTTACTATTTAAGTTCATAATAAAATCATCTAATTTTTCATGTTTTGAATCGAAAATTGCAAAAACGTCATCCACCACCATATCTTCGGAAACTAACTGAATTCATCCTTCGCCTCGGTTTTAAATTTACTCATGAAGAAGTTGGCTAAGAAGCTAAGAACGGTGAGAGAGGATTGCGCATTAAAGAAGGAACGACAATCATATAAATAGAACATAGTTTAGTTTTAGAATTAAATCAAATCATCTCCTGATGATGCTAACATGGTTAGCGAAACGCGCGTTGAGAAGTTTAAAAAAGTGATTTGGTGTTTAGTGACAAATCTCATCGAGTTTAGTATTTCACACTGAAGATTCCAATAGAAGCATTGATGGTGGAACACATTGTATTCTTATTTTTATTGTTATCTATCCATCCTTTATTGACTTTTATCACTGCTACTTCATCCTATGCTGGAGTTTTTCCTAGAGCTTTAGTCTATTATCAATCTTTCTATTTCATTTTTTTTTTGTTTTGGTTCTACTTTTCTTATTGGTGACATATATTTTTTGTTTCATTTTCGTTACTTCCGGGTGATGGTTTGACTCTGATGATGCTCCTCTATAACTTTTCATGTGAAACATGTTTGAGTACGATCTACTAAATATTATGACGTGATCAGTTTGGTTTACTATATGTTTATCAGCTGAGGCCCATATTCCCTTAAGGATTTTTAGTGCTTGGTTTAGAATTTGGTTTAGTATGCTAATAATACATTACTATGATGGAATATGATGGAATCTTTGAAAGTACTCAGTAAAAAGCCAACTATTTATTGCCCCTACTTAGTCTCGCACTTATAACCGTATAGAATATTTTTCAATGCATGATTGAAATTTTTAACTAACCCTATATATCATGCAATATTCTCAGTATCAAATTTCAGATTATAATCTTAACAGCCACTTTACGTTAATTTCTGTAATTATTGTGACTAAGATTTATTAATGGGTATTTTATTTTTCCGCAATGATTTATAGGAAAATTAGAATTCACCTAATTAGTAGAACTATAAAGCGGTTAAATGTTTAATATGAAAAGGAACTTCAATTAAGTTTTTTCTTAAAAAAAAAAGATATAAAAATTCGACCTTGTTACAGAGACACAATATATTAGCCCGAATTAATTTTTTCGATTTTACATGAGATAAGGTAAGTATTTGTTTTTTTTTAACACATGGTAATACTGAAACTATTGTATGTTAAGGTATTGACAATAACCTATAACATTTAGTATATATATATATATATATATATATATATATATATATATATATATATATATATATATAAATGGATGTTGGTATATATGAGATCGATAAACTCCGACACTGTTTGACTGATCACCATGAAAGTTAGCAGCAAGCACATCTCAGCAAGCAAGTTAGCACATCTCAGTATCTGTGAAGTTATACTTCTTTTGGCGCAATTGGGAAAACAGATCAGAGTCTATTTTTAGCGGGAGACGAAGTTGTGCGAGCCCATATAACACATAAGATATTTTCTTTTAAAAATTAATACACTTTCGCCATTTATCAAGACTTTTTTGTGTCGTTTGTTTTTATATTAATTACGCTAAATAATTATAACTTCTTACGTGAGTACATATGTACATACACGCTTTTTTTCATGGAGAAGGTTTTATGCTATCGATTTTGTTGCAGGACATCAACTCCTACATCGTATAACCGATCGCTATGAAAATTGGTGTAAATAGGTATTTGAACGCGGTGAATATTTTCGCGCTATCCACTTTGTTGTGCCCTACCGTCCCATCCAGTGGCGAGGTACTGGATGGGACGGTAGGGCATCAATTTCTACATCTTAACTACATCTTTCCCTGCTTACAGTACTTTAATTTAGAAATGTTACCGTACGATAGAAATTGTGGCGCAATGGATATAGATAAAAGTGAAAGTGAATACGATTTTACCAAAAAAAATTCCCCCATATATATATATATATATATATATATATATATATATATATATATATATATATATATAAATATATTTATATATGTATATAAATTCAGCCTCCGTATGTTTCTGCTCGCAAAACTCGAAAAGTAGTCGTTGAAAATTAGAGTGACAATTATATTACTCCGAAACATCAATTAGCCAAAGTTATGCAATTGTACACGAGTAGTAGTTAAAAATTAACCAGTCTAATTGAAGTAACAATTCTAATTGGACTTCATAAAGGTGAAGACGTATTACTTCCACGAATACCACTCATTCCGATCGATCTGACGCTCGAGTTTAAACGATTTCAATTTTCAATACGCCTTGTGTTGTTGATTGGTATGTTTGCTATGGTTATCAATAAAGCGCAAGGGCAATCTTTGTAAGTGTGCGTTTTGCACATAGAAAACGAATGCTTCTCTCATAAGCAATTATCCGTCGCATGCTCCAGAGTTGGTAAATATCTGATCTTTATTTTTATGGAGAAAACGGACAAATAAAAAATGTAGCCCATCCACCAGCTTTACAATAAAAAACGATTTTCTGTGAAAAACTTTTCTCTTCTTTTTTCTTTCTTTGCTTTCATTCTACAGCATAGACACAGCAACGCGAAGCAGGGTATTAAATTGAATGATGAGGTTTTTCCTTGGTGAATCTATGTTCGCTAGAATACTTTTATTTACTTCCCTATTCATTTCACATCAGACCGAGCCACTGCGAAGCGTGGCCGGCTTTAGCTAGTATCATATGTTTTTATTTCTTGAAAATGTCGAAATTTATATTAAATAAACAGCATTTCCGGGAAGCTTAAATTTTATTCTTTCATCTGAAGAAAACTGCTGCTGAAAGTCATCGGTTGCTTGTAGAAGCTTATTTAAAACATGCTCCTATCGAAAGGACTTGTGAAAATTGGTTTAAACGTTCCAAAAGTGGTGATTTTGATGTTAAATACAAAGAACGTCCAGGTCAACCAAAAAAATTTAAAGATGCAAAATTGAAAGTATTACTCAATGAAGATCCATCTGAAACACTTGAAGAATTGATCCAACAACTGTTGGAAAATGTGTACACAAACTTGGACTTGGAGAAGGAAATTGGGTACTGCATGAATTGACTTAAAGACAACAAAGAAAAGCGTTTAACCACATGTGAAATGTTGCTTGAAAGACATACAAAGAGGTCAATTTTGTATCGAATTGTTACTGGTATTGAAAAATGGATTCATTACGATAATCCTAAGCGAAGAAAAGCAATAGTTAAGCCAGATGAACCATCGACATTAACGCCGCAACGAGATGTTCATGGAAATAAACTTATGCTGTGTATCTGGTGGAATTAGAAAGGTGTGTGAAACCGAATAAAATTATCACTGCTGAGCGTTATCGACAACTAATGATTAATTTGAATTGAGCATTGCAAGAAAACCTCCAGAATGGGCTGAAAGTCACACAAAATTGATTTTGCTTCAATACAACGTTCGACCTTACACTACAAACATTGTGAAAGAAACGCTACAGTAGGACAACTGTCAAATATGCCGAGAATTGGTTGACAAGACGAACAGGGGCCTTGCCACAATCTCTTGATATCTTCAATCTATGGGATTTACTCGAAAACTTGGAGCTTGAGTGATACATAAATGAACTGACAACAAGGAAAATCGCCGACACAATGCTGCTTAAAATCTCGCGAGACACCTAGAAATACGCGGCAAAGATTTTTGTACAGACTCGTCACGCGAGATGATGTCTTTACATCAATATGAAGCAAAGGAAGGAGTCGGTAGTCACAGGAGATACGCCAAAGTCGAAAGTTAAGCAACTTCGCCCAGCCTAGCCCCTATGTAAATGAGGTTAGTTAACTGAAATGATCCAAGCCAAGTCGTCTTGCTTCACCACAATGCACCACCTCACTAAAATCATTTTAATAAAAAACTGCCCGAACTTATGGAACAGTCCAATGGACATAATTGGTAAAATTAACAAAACTGTGCTGATAATATTCGAATGGTTGCAAAAAGGGGACTTCTGCTGTAAATGTCATCTTCTTGTAGTTAAAGGAAGTTAGAGGAAGCTTCGACCGATAGATAGGTTGTTCCTCATCGAAGCATTGTTGAATTTAATTCTCAATGCTTCTGCAAACCAGTCCAATTTTAAGGTGTCATTGCACAATTAAGGTTTGGCGGGAACAATTTTTTAAAAAAACCTACTAGAGTAATTCGCCTAATGGATTGAGAGATATCATTGAGAGAAATACTACATTCCACATTGCCAAATATCATTATTTGAAGTGTGACATGGAACTGGAACTATCGAATGTTGGCAGATTATTGAAGGGTTACTGTCGGCAAAGTTTAAACTGAGAAAAGCGAGAGAGTATCCAGTCAGGTATCCTTCGATTTAAGCATATTATGGGAAAAGCCACTGATGGTAGTTAAAGTTGAAGATATCAAGAATATAATGATATATATACATCAGTGAAGAAAGCAGCATGTTTTGAAACGTAATTACCATTTGGCGAACTGTCAGTAGGGAAGAAGAAGTGGAATAATTTTTTTAACTTTGTTCTTAGAAAGTGTTATTACATTGATCAGAAATGTTTTTTTAATAAAAAATCTGACTTTTTTTCAATATAGTTATTAATTTTTTGACCATTCCTTACATATAATAATTATTAAATAATTAACTGAAACAATGGGACTTGCGTGACACCAAAATGCATTTTTTAAATAATTTGAACCGAAATGTATGACAGCTAATTATACAGCTTTTTTTAGAATGACCTAGTAAAAATGTATGACAAATTTCATGATCGTAAGTTTGTAGAAGGGTTGATTATTTCTTTGTCTCTCCTGTAAAATTTGATTTTGCGGAGATGTCTCCTTTTTGTAGATAGACATTTATATATAGTACTACGTTAGGCGAATACCGAGTCACAATGAATGTACACTTCGTTTTAATATCGATTGACAAGAACCAGATCGTATTAAAAAACGTTCAGGTGTAATTGTCAAGCCTTGAATACTAAATCTTTTACTGTATTGATATATTACACACCTGTTAAATGTGAAGGATAAATTGATTTTGGCCTTCAAATACATTTTATTCATACATTTTGTATTATCGTCGCATAGTCATGTTGAGTGTTTTCTTTGACTATTGTTGTCTTGTTTACTCGAAATTAAATTTTAATTATTCGTAACTGTAGCGGTTTATGTTCGATGATCAATGTATTATTTTAGCTCGATATACTTTACTCAATGATTTTCCAACTTTTTTGTACCTTCCAAAATATACGACATCTTCTGTTTCGGTGATGATCTCTTCATTTGATGTAATTTTTTTCTAGCCATTTCTTCATGTTTTCAAAGAGAATGTATTCAGAGGGGGTTACCAAGGGGGTACCAAGTTCGAATAATATGTGGATGAGGTCCTAATTCGTAGCACAAATTGACCAATTTTGCTGTTGCAGTGTGAACGAATGGGCGAGTGCAATGTCTTGACGAAGCAGTACCTTTTTCTTTGTCAAATGAGGGCAATTTTTTATTAATCTTTATGAGATGTAATAAATAATGCAGCATAATACTCTCATGTAATCGTCTTTCCCTTTTCTAAATAGTTCCAAGTGTAAACGGCTTTGTCTTCTTCGGGACACGGTCGCCGGGTAAATATTTTGAATGTTCCTTCATATCAGGTGAATATTGATGAATCCAAGTTTTATCAAGTCATAAATCGCTGCAGAAACTTTGGATTCCACTGGGTTTTTGGTCCGCAATGAGCAAACGCGGCCTCCATCGCTATGTTAGTTTTCTCATTTATGATATTTTCATGTTCGTGTCGGATGTTTATTCTAGATTCGTCAATATAATACAATGGATTTTGTTGATCATGAAATCTAAAGAAGCAGAGTCCCCAATAATGTTTTTTTATCTATTTTCTAAAACTGTCAAAACAGAAGTGAATATACATCTGCTTGAAATTTATGGAAGGAAACAAACCTACTTTTCTGAAATGCAATTACTCTCACGGTCCTCGCGGCCATCTATCGAAAAATTATATGATTTTCAATCTATCCTTATATATTTAGTATATTTTATTGCATATATAGTTTCGTCTCTGCTTTTGTTTTATGTTTTATGAAGAAATAATTGTTGTAAAAGTATGTACATATATTATTTTTTGAGGACGATACTATATTCATAGCAGAAGATTGATTATGAAAAGTAGTAGGCATAGCTTCATGAGTATTCTTCTCAAACGTAAAATTATATGTTGCATAGCTTGTTTCTAACATTTGTATGCAATGAGAAGTTTCCAAAAGGAATTTGAATGGATGTCACATGAATTGAATCAGAAGTACAATAATCTCCGTGTTATAAGGTTTATAGCTACTCGTTAATAATTGCTTGTGGAAAAATAATTTTATCTATAAATAGTTCAAGTAAAATGAATTATTTTCTTTATATTCCTTGATAATTATTGCCAAAAAAGAAATGATGGCTGCAAAAACGAAGTGATGCCATTATAACTGCTGTTAAGCCATTCTTAAATTAGTTAAGTTAATTGCTTATTTTGAAATGATAGATAAAGAAGGCCATAGTATGCAGCAAAATTGTTGAAGAAATTATATTCCTAACAATATTGCGAAAAAATAATTAACTGTTTTCGAAAGTTGTTATATTTATCAAAATTTTCCATTAATTTTTTACTTCACTCTTGTAAGGACATTCAACCCATAGCTTTGTAATTTTTTTCCACTTCTCTTTGTCCTTGATTCTTTATATCCGCTCTGTAATCTGTCGTTCTTCCAGATGTTACCTAACCGCCTCGTCTCTCTCGTTATAGTTTTGAGGTCTAAATATTCTAAAAGCCTCTCTCTTAGCCTCCTCACATTTTCTAAAAGCCCTTTTATAAAAAAACGAATCAACATTATATTTTCACGTTTATCATATGCTCTGCTTTCTTTAGAATTGATTTTCTTCAGTGATATATTGCCATTTATCCACAAATTTCATAATACTTGCTATAAATCCAGCCGATTTTTGAAAGAGAGTGTTTCGAACGAAAATTTTAAGTAAAAACATTTCGAGAGAAAAGGAAGAAATCACATGAAACTAAGTTGAAGCTGTGAGGTGGATATAGGATAGGAATGGATTTTTAGGCAAACATCTCCCTTTCTGTCACGGTGTGTGCCTCGAAGCATTGTCATTGTATAGGCTCCATAGTACATTAATCTCATGATATATACAGAATACTATTTTTTCTCCTCCCAATTTGGCTGTTTATCAAATCTGACGAAGAAAGCATTGTTACTTATTTACTTCATTAGTCTTCACCTTTTCTACCCTACTGGGTCTATAGTCATCACCATTGCACCCTCTCAATCAATTCCCCGGTTCGCCAGTCTTTCAGCGATGGACTTGTTCCAAGTTTTCCTGGGTCTTTCTCCCTTCTTCCCTCCATACACACTTATACCCACATCTCTTCATCACCCGCACGCCTGGCATCCACCACAAGGTGCCCCAACTATCGCAATTGGTTTTTCTCAATTACTTCCAATATCCAATTTTCTAACGCCCAATATCTACCTTATCTCGGCATTTCTCAGTCTATTTCACCGTGTCACGTTAGCAACACTCTCATCTCGAACACTTTTTGCTGTTCAGACAACACCCTTGATTCACTACAGTAAGTCACAATAGGCTCCATCACCGAGCTATAAACTTTAACTTTGGCTTCCTTAGTGATTTCGCTTCTACTGACAAAGGGTTTATACACAGCATAATAAGCTCTAGTCGCACTATCTATTCTGTTTGTTAGATTGGATTCTCCATTTCCCTTCTGCTCCAAGGTGGCCCCCAGATATTTAAATTTATCAATCTGTTTCACATTTACGTTGTTCAGCCTTATATAAAGATCCTTCAACTGTTTTGAAACCAGTATCACCTTTGTCTTAAGAAAACACATTCAGAAAGAATTCGAGTAAAACATTCAAAATTTATTTAATTTTCGATTTGCTCATTTAAAGTTTTTTCGATGGGATAATGTAAGTTTTACTCATTTATTCGCATGCAAATGTTGGCTTAATAATGTTATAACTTGGTCTATGTTTCTTGAATTGGATTTTTCAAAATATACTGGATAGGATAATGTCGCTTACCTGCTATGTCTCTTTTCATGGTATAATTTCACTATCCACAATTAGTTTTTTCAAAGAATCCAAGACTTCTTTTTTGTTTTTTAGAAATAAATGCAGGCATAACACTCACGAGATATAGCAGTTTTAATATTTTATGTTACTGCAGTATTATTTGTCGACGATAATCGTATTGAAATATCATCTCCGCCCATGACTCGCAGGCATTCTAAATCATCCCGTCCTTGGGTCCGGTCGCATTCCTCTGACCTACAATAAGAAAACTATTATCCTCCCGTTTTATTAATGACAAATATGAGCGTGCATAATCGCGCGAAGACGTCTGTTAGATCGAACGTTCTTTGGAATGGTACAAAGTGGGACCGTGGTCACCCTCTCACGATTTATGTACAAGAGCGATGTAGAAAGTTACTTTTAAAATAATAGTAAAAAGGAATGATTTTCATTTTGTAACATAATGTTTCATAATCTCACTATAATACATCGGTCAATAAGTTCCTGGTCTGACAAACAAAACACACTTTTTTGCAAATTTCGACTTTATTCAATTATATATTCTCCTTGAAGAGCACTACAATCATTTCAACGATTTTTAACATTTCTACACCTTCTTTATAGAACGATTTCTCTTTGCCTTCAAAATATCCTTCAGTGTCGGCAATTACCTTTTCATTTGAGCGAAATTTGTTTTCAGCGAGCATTTTTTTGAAGTTTGAGAACAGGACAGGGAAATAGTCGATGGGGGGCCAAACCTCGAGAATACGGTGTTCTTCATTCAAAAGCAGTGCTTAATCGACAGACGAAATTCTTCGAGATTAGTAGACAGATTGTCATGAAATTTTAATACATGTGGTTTGAAAATTGGCACAATCGACCACTGGTAAGGGTTTTTCGTAAGTGACGTTATCTATGTGTCAGACCGTAGACTTATTGACAGATGTATTATTTACTATATTAAAACGACGATCTTATTCATCATATTATTGCAACCCACAATTGATTTAGTCCATCTGTCATCACTTCGCCTCGCTATATGGCCTGTCAATCTCCATTTCAATTATTTTACTCTTTCAATGAAGTCACGTAGTTTCGTTTGTTCTCAAATCCATGTGGACGTCTTTCTGCTCTGCCTTGTAATGCCAAGCACACACTTCGCCATTTGCTACCCGCAGTTTTTAAACCGATTATGATGTGGATGTCCATGTATCCTTTAAGTATATCATAACGGACAGACGGCATTAATCAAAGCCTTTTTTCTTAAGTCAAAGTGGGATTTTATTCTTAAAATCTATGTTGAGTCTGCCAAATGCCTGCCATCCACATTTAATACGCTGTTCTACACCTCGGATGGAATCACCTTCCATTTAAATCCCCAGCGCAAGAGATGTAGTGATCCACAATATCAAAATCCCTTACTAAAATAGAAATTCTACTCTCGTTAGCAAATTTATTGGACATAACTTCACTTTTGTTTTGGTTTACTCTTAAATCACTTGTATGTGTCTTTGTAGCTCATTTGGGTCTAAACGGGGTTATTTTTCTAGTGTGTCCGAACTTCCGATAGGGGTTGTTGTCAAACGAAGTGTGCGTTTGCGTGCCTCTAGTATCAAAATTATTCCAGTATAGTGTGGCAAAACATCATGGAACGGTTAACATTAGAGCAACGTTTGCAAATTGTCGAAATTTATTATCAAATCACTTCTGTGCGCTAAACTTATATAGCACTCCCTGAATTTTATAGTGCAATCGTCTAACCGAAATCAATTTAATAAACCGAAATCAATTTAAGTTAATTCAAACTAATAATTCAATCTAACATCTAGCGTAACGCTAGTGGATAAACAATATTTTTGGATTTCTGATTCGGTGTATTCATTTGCGTTACGCTAGATGTTAGTATTAGTTTGAATTACTTGTGTAATTACTTTGGTAATATTGGTTTGATTATATAGCGAATGGAATAGTTAAAAATATTGTTCGTTCCAATAAATTATTAATAAAAAAATATATATAATTTATCACCAATTCATACTAATAAAAATAATAGAATCTTATCAATTAAGTAATCTTTTATTTTTCCACAATTTTCTACAACGCTTTATAGATTCTACATTACACACAGACCCTTCATTTTAGATAATTTAGAGGTAAATACATATACACTGGCAGAACAAGATCTGTCGGGTTCTGCTTGTTATCAATATACAATATTTAACTGTATTATTAAATACAGGTAGTACCACAAGACGAACTAGTCTCGTTCCATTACTAGGAGGAACAATTTCATCCACATCTTAAGACCATTTTCGCTCTTCAATAACTCAGTTAAGCTCGGATGTTTTTCTCTCGATGTATTCAAACCAGATCCAGTCGTCTGTAATTCCGCACACCGAACAATTTAAGTAAACGTTATAGTCTTACGCCACCTATATTATAGCTAGCCTTATTTAAGCCTAGCCTGCAAGGATAACCACCTATCGTAAGAGTTAGAGATCAAAATATGCTAGTAGCACGCCGACCTCTGAGCACTTATATCTACTGTTTCTTAACCAACCTCCTCAGTAAGATCTAGTGGTTAATGAAACATCATTCACACTTTGATTTTGATCAGATTCAATGAAAAGACCAGCGTTGTCCCAGGGTTTAGGGGGACTATTGATTTTAATTTTCTAATGCAACATTTCTCCAGTTATACATAAATCTGCAACTATCTCAATTAAGACTGATGTTCCAGATTTAGAACATAAACCTATAAAGACACTGGTGTTTCTAAAACATTATACATGCTACTACATTAATAACTTGTATAAATAACTTATATATATATATATATATATATATATATATATATATATATATATATATATATATATATATATATATATATATATATATATATATATATATAGGGATGAACGACATCAATCCCTTCAATTGAAGGGAATATGTTTTGTCTCTTGATGTTCAGACTCAGACTCCCATACTTTCACCGACTTCCCGCCTACTCTCTTGACGAGAGATCATATCTCGATGCTATGAAGCATTACAAAAAGTTTCCTGTTCTATTCTACAACATAATCGACTTTTATGCCAAATTTTATTAAAATCCTTCCGTCCATTCAAGCGTGATTGAATGACAAACATTTAAGCAAATATACTTTCACATTTATAATATTACTAAGATTACTATACTTAAGCTTTTGCCTTTTGCTAAACCTAGTCTCACATATGGTATATCAATATATTTTTTAACATCCTCTATAACTTTTTTAAAATTATCTCTCTTTTAAGTTAAGAAATCTTTCAATACCAATATTCCGGTTTATAGAACTTGGAAAAATAGATTTACTTTCTTTTATATTGAAAACAGTTGCTAATCAATCATTTACACCATTTTCCATTGTATTCCATGTTGTATGTGAACTGAATACTGGTGATTTTAATAATTAAAACACTTAAATGTTGCTGTCAAACCATTGAAATGTGAGTAACCCATTTCAATGGTTTGACTATATTACTAAATGACTCAATTCGAACCCTTTCTGACTTAGTAGTATGTATTATTCATATTTTCCTCGTAGAAGCGTGCATAATCACGAGAAGACGACTGTTAGATCGAACGTTCCCCATTTGCACCATACAAAAGCCAGATCGTGGACACCTCTCGATGTATGTGTGTACGCCATCGGCGGTCCCTCGCGCCATATAAATCATCGCTATGTCGCGATAGGAAAAAGTTAATAGGGGCCCTGACACCCACACTAGCCCCGAGCGCGTCACGGCTTGGTTATTTTTTCCAGTTTCATTCGATGATATTCGCAGCTGTAATTAATGTGCGAATTGAATGAGTTTCTAATGTTTTTTCGCATTAATCACTAACCAACGGAGATAGTCCTTGTTGGTTTTGAGTTTTCAAATGATATAAGGGGTAAGAGCTAAAATCTAAAAAATGAAACTGGTGGTTTATTATTTTTTTATTATCGAAGCATTGCTACGGTTGTTTTGATGATAAATTCTTTTTTTGTCCACATCGTTTCTCCATATGTGTTTCTATTTTTATCAATGATGACTTAATTCAATTTCTATTTTATCTCGTTAGGCATTCAAATTTAGTGTGAATAAAATCTTTCAAATTTGATTGTTCTTATTTACAACTCAAGTAAGTTTACATTGAAGTGTGTACAAATTTATTCGCCGCCTTTCTTAAATTAGATTGCGAAGGTATTTCTAAAATATACCAAACTAATCAAATATTCAAGATCTATCACGATTATTTTTGATGAAATTGCATTTCTTTGAAATACAAATGATAATTATTGTCTTTGACAAATAAAAAAAAATCAAGTTGTCGTTTATTAAAATTTTTGCATACGAAGTTTCAAGTGTGCATCCTGTTTGGTTCAAGATTAAGTTAATTTAAATGTGTAGAGGTATTTGCATTTAATAACATACGGATAATTAAATAAAAACTACTACAAAATATCTCTGAATATATTTATGTTTACAAAAAATGTATAATGATATATCCGACATACACAGTATATCGGAAAAATAATATTATAGAATTTTATAAATTAAAAAAAAATACAATTAGTTATTTGGCAAAATTATTTCTTTTTATTCAAAATACATCCCTTCAGCATCAATACACCGCTGAGCCCGTTTAGTCAATGTTAGCCAATGACCCTTGTCATGCCTTCTTGGACTTGTGTAACACAGTTATAAAACGTTCCTCTCATGGCCAGATTGAGTTTTGGGAATAGGAAATAGTCACACGAAGATAAATAAGGCGATTTCAGAGGATATTGAAGCATAGAGACGTGTTTTCTCGCCAAATATTCACGAATAGAGATGGTGTATTATCGTGCAACAAAAGCTCACTTTCCGGCACTCGATATTCGGTCTTTTCTGGAATTATTCTCTTCCACAAATGCTCCATAACACCCCGAAAATATTAACCAGTCACATTTTGACCATGTGGAACGAATTCCCGAAGTATAATACCTAGAGTCGTAAAAACTAAAAGAAACAAATCAACATTGTCTTCTCTCGTGACTTCTGGACACGCAATTTTTTCGATTTCGTAGAGCCTTCCACGTAGCACTTTGGCGCTTTGTTTAAGGAACCTACTTGAAGCACCAAAACTCATCACTAATTTTAATCGATTCCAGAAATGTGTAGTTCCATCTGGCTGTTTTTAATGCGGTTTCAACGCGAGAAATTTCTTGGTCCTTACTTAAGGCGGAAAAAATCGAGCACAGACTTTTCGTTTGTTTAAATCCTTTGTCAAAATTTCGTGAATCATATCCTTGATCGTATTTAATTCTTCCGTTATCCATCTCACAGTCGAATTCGCATCGTAGGCGACCATATCCCACACTTTTTCGACCAACTCATCGCGATTTTTATTTTTTGGCCCGCCTGGCTTTGGGTCGTCTTCCAAAATATCACTTATACGGGATAAGCAATCATCACCATTAACTATTTTTATCAATTAAAATGTTTCTGTGAAGTTTTGCCGAGCTTGAAACAAAATTAATTATCAGCTCTTTGTGCTATCGTGTTTTGAGACGAAGTGACAAAAGGTACTGTCACTTTAAGCGCTATAATTTGACGATTTGTTGATCGATTCTAATGATGGTGGTCTCGTTTTTAGATGAGATATACAGTTTTCAGATTATATATTATCTCAATATATGGCCCTAGTACTTTTCTTTTTATTTAAAATGTTCCGTCATTTTACATTTTACATACGTTCCGACATAATTAAATATAATTATAACAATAGTTATAAGTCGGGCCAAGGATTTAAAATTAAGAAGAGACTCTTGTGAATATGCTTCAGGAATGGAAGCACTCAATGTTCGAATCCATACAGTAAAATCCATAAAAAAAATAAATGGAATTTTGTTTAAAGTGTTGAATAAAATTTGTATTGACTAGGGCTTAAAAAAGTCTACAATCGTTGGGTACCGAATAATGACGGTTTGAAGAAACGAACCAAACAACTCACAGTTCTTGCAAATTTGCCGATAATTACCACATATTTAGAATAATTTTTGGAAAGTTGATTGAAACCTGAGTTCATTAGTTTGATTCAGGGTCAAAAATATAAAGTAAGGATAGAACACTGCGCTCTACGAATATTTTAGGTCACTTTTTCGGCCGCCAAGATCATAACGACCATTTTTCGGGATTTTAAAAGGATTATTTTCATTGATTTTACCAGTGCCGCACAAGTGCCGACGATATGGTTTTATTGGCGAGAAGTAAGGATGAATTGAAAACAAAAAAAGAACTACCAAAAGCAACATGGACTGGATTAAGAATTTACGTAACAAAAACCCAATATATAACATTAAAGCATAAACACATAAGCATCAAATTAGAAACATTAGATATGCAAAGAAGCAATGGAAGGATAAGCTTCAAAGAAATTGTCTGAAGTAAGAAAATATAAGACTAACTAAGAAGAATTTGGATAGACATAGACTTAAAGCTAGCGAAATAGAATGGGTCACCGCATATAGTTTTCACAGGAAATGATCTATCATAAAAGGTATAAAAAGATGATATATGACCGTGATTAGGCCGACGCTGTTATATGTCTACGACACTAGGACGTTGGGTAAGAAATTGCAGAAAATGTAACATGGGAGGCAAAAATATTAAGAATATATGGATACTAAAAGAGAATTGAAAGATGGAAGAGATGTAGAAACTGATGATTGAGCAGATAATAAAGTCGAAAAGATTGCAGTGGACTGGACGCATATACAGATAGTGCAATTACAGTAGGAGGAGTAGCATGTAAATAACCGGAAAAAGGAAGAGGGGGGTGGAGATCGAGAAGACGAGAGGCATTCATTATAAGGACCAATAATGGAAAAATAACGAGACTCTACTCTATAAAACGAGGCCGCCACCATTGGAATGGACCAATGGATTGTCATGTTATAGCGCTTAAAATGAGTGTACCTTTTGTTACCTCGTTACAAAAACACAATGGGATAAAGAGCTAATATTAAATATTGTTTCATGTTTGCTAAAACTTTTACAGAAACAAAAGAATTGATGAAGTAAGTTTATACTGATGATTGTTTACTCCGTATACGTGTCTTCGAGAGGTATAAACGATTGCAGGACGGCGGTGATGAACAACACAAAGTCCGGCCGTCCAAAAAACAAAAATTGCGATGAGTTGATGGAAAAACTATGTAAAATAATCGCCTACGATGATAATTCACTTACGAGGGGGATAGCGGAGGAATTAAATACGACTAAAGATATGATTTACGAAATATTGACAAAAGATGTCAGATAAGATGATGATATTGACAACAAATGGAAAGTCTGTGTTTGATTTGTTCCTCACGCCTCAAATGGGGACCAAGAAATGGCTTGCGTTGAATATTGTAGGGATCTTATTAAAACAGCCAGATGAAACAGCACGTTCCGGGAATCGATTGTAACTTGTAATGAGACTTGGTGCTTCAAATACGATCCTCAAACAAAGCGTTAAAGTGCTACGTTGAAAAACCCAAGCTGTCTGAAATTGAAAAAATTTGGCTTCCAGAAGTTACGAGAGAAGACAATGTTGATTTGTTTTTACAGAAAGTATTATACTTTTTGGATTTTGTGATAATGATGGGAGTTCAGTGAAGAATGTTTTTTGAAAATGACGTGATATTTATGGTTTGCACAATCATCCATCTGGTTCGGAAGATAAAAGAAAAGGTAAAAGAGAATATGTAGTCATAGTGGTCCTTCACAAGAGCATATTGATTTGGCATGAGAAAGTGTTGCTTAAGATCCAGAATTTTCCATTGGTCGACGTTCACAACAATTTGGATTTAGTTAATCCACAACATGGATATGCGTTCAGAATCCATAAGGTTCAAATATCACAGAAACCAAAACAACTCGAATCATTCAAAACGTCGTATATTTGTCAATTGGATCAAAGAACAAACAGAAAATTTTTCTTAAAAAAAAACATCTTTTCAGATCAGGCACATTTTGAAATTGGTAGCTATGTTAACAAACAAAACTGCTGCATATGGGGTGAGAAAAATCCACGATTGATTCGTGGATTTTTGTGCACTGTTTGGTGTGCACTATGGTCAGAAGGTGTAACTGGGCCGTATTTCTTTCAGAACGCTGCTAGTGGAGCTGTAACTGAATGGTGTCCAATATCGTGAGATGAACTTAATTTTTGTGGGCTGAATTGAATAATATTGATCTGGAGGATATGTGATTGCAACAGGATAGTGCTACACCTCACTTTTGATTTGACACCGTTGGACTATTTTCTTTGGGGTTACGTGAAAATCCAGATTTATAAGAACAATTCACAATCAACTTCTGAATTAAAGGATCAAATTCTTCAAATCAATGGTGCGATAGAGTCGCGGTTGTACAAAAATGTCATTCAAAATTTTGACAAAAAAAGTGGACGTCTGAGAAGCTGCAAGTTGAAATGTCATACACTATGCTTAAATTACATTAGTTTATACGGTTTTTATACTCCAGCTGAAAATTGTTAATTATTGTTTGTTTAGGTGTTATCCAGAAAAAATAATAAAAAAATTCTGTCACGTCTGCTTTTAGAAATATTTATTTACTTAAAAATGGGAAAAAAACTTGGTATGAATAATAACAAAAATAAAAATGGCTAATCTTCGCGTTCTTTTTATAGTTTGTTGGATCGGTTTCTCTTATGATGCATATGCATAATGATGCTGTCTGTCCTGCTGTCCCATAGACAAAGGAATCAAGAGTATTTTGTGTAATCACCCTGTAATCCCAATAACAAACCAATGACTTTAATGTCGCTGCACACTTTCCATTGGTGTTCTTCATACATTATTAAATTCATTAAATTACGCATCGTTTCATAGCTCTCTTTACAATTCACTGCATGTCCTATTGGTATACACGGTTTCTTATTCCCGTTGTGTAATAAAACTGCTTTTAGACCATATTTTGAAGACTCTACCAATAAGCTTCACTCTGTTTTATATAGTTTTGATTCGTTGCTTTAAAAAGTCGCGGGATATCAGTACAATTATACAGTAACTTTCATGTCTGGTGTTAATAAATTCCATTGCTGTAGGCGCGAAACAAGGAGCTTTGCTTTAGATCTTGATAGTTGTAAATCTCTTATAAGATTATTTAATACGGCTTGGTTAATTAAATGTCGGGTGTTTCCTTGAAGAGAAAAATCGTCAGAATCACTAGAAATCAATTTAACTTCAACATTACTTTCATTGTCATCTTCTAGTATATTTTGACTCGAGACTAGGCTTGAAGAGATTTACCACTAAACACCAAATCACTTTTTTTGAACTGCTCGACGCACGTTTCGCTAACCATGTTAGCATCATCAGAATATGATTTAATCTAATTCTAAAACTAAACTATGTACTATTTATATGAAAAACCCTACCTAACGAAGCGTATAAAAATCATGAACCGTGAAGTTTACTAGCCTTACATTAATAATTGAAAAAGTTGACTGAATGGGATAGGCCCGTTATCTCGGTTTATGATTTTCTTACATTTTTCTATTTGAATGCTTTCATATGCATCCGAAACCCTATTATTATTAACACTTTTAATTAGTCTTAAATTACTAATATCTATACTGTGGCCGTGTTCAATTGCATGTTGGGCAACACAAGATTTTTCATTTCTCCCATATCTAAAGTAGGCGATATGTTCTTTATATCTTGCCAATATGGATCTTTTTGTTTGCCTAATATACCTTCGATCACAGTCTTGACAGCTAATTTCGTAAGTGATTTGGTGTTTAGTGGTAAATATCTTCAAGTTTAGTGTTTCACACCAAAGGTTCCAATAGAAGAATTGATCGAATTACTAGGACAAATTGGATATGGAAGATCCTTCGAATGTAAAATTGGCTTAATAACAGACGGAATTTCGGCATATACAGTACTCGCCTATACTATTTTTATATACTATTTTTTATATACTATTTTTCTATACTATTTTTACTGTACTATTTTCTATACTATTTTTTTGCCCATCTTCATTGCTATTCCACTTTCTTATAATTTTTATTGCATCAAGAAATTTTGTTTTTTTTAGATAACATTTAATTAAAATAACTATTCTTCGGGTACTTGTTGACTGGTCCTTCCAAAACAAAAGATAAATAAGTAACGAAACTTTTTAGTTCAAAAAAGCAATTAGTTATTTTGCCAAAATTATTTATTTTTATTCAAAACACTTCCCTTTTGCATCAATACATCGCTGGGCGCGTACACAATGCTAGCGTATATTTTTTTGTCGTTTTCGGAATAACCTCAATGACGCTCGTTATGGCTTCTTAACAGAAGGCATAACTTCCAATGTAACACTATCATAAACCATTCCATTCATGGTTAATTTGAGTTTGGGGAACAGGAAATAGTCACACGAAGATAAATCAGGTGAACACGTAGGATGTTGAAGCACACATATTTTTTGTAAGATGGGGCATCATCGTGCATCATGGTGATTTTTGGTCTTCACTCAAACGATTCTCTTCTATAAACGCTCCATACACCCAGATAATGTTCACCATTGACATTTTGACCCTGTGCAATGAATTACCAAAGTATAATACTTTGGTAATTCTTTAGAGTCGTCAAATCAAAACAAATAAAAATTGTGATCATTCGAAGTCTTGAAATGTTCGATGCGAGCAATTTCTTGGTCCTTATTTTTAGGCGTGAGGAACAAATCGAACCCAGAGTTTCCATTTCTGTAAATATTTTGTCAAAATCTTCGTGAATCATATCGTTGGTTATTTTTAATTCCGCCGCTGTCCATCTCACAGTCGAATTAGCACGGTAGGCGATCATTTCACGCACATTTTCCGTTTTTTTTGGCCGGCCTTGCTTTTGGTTGTCTTCCAAAGCCTCGCGGCCGTCCTGGAATCGCTTATACCACTTGAACACACCTGCACGGGATAAACAAACATCACCATTCCATTAATTCAAATGTTTCTGTAAAAATTTTACCGAACTTGAAACAAAATTTAATATTATCTCTTTGTTCCAAAGTGTTTTTGTGACGAGTTGATAGAATGTACTGTTACTTTAAGCTTTATAACTTGACAATCCTTTGAACGATTCTAATGATGGCGGTTTTGTTTCATAGAGGAGATATACAGCTTTCAGATTATACATTGTTTCAATAAATGGAGCTAGTTGTTTTCTTTGAATTAAAAAAAAATCGTTATTTTTCGACATACTGCGTATAATCTTCTTAAATTGAACTGTCTTAAATTGAACGTTCTTCATTTGCATCATTTAAAACTGTGATTGTGGATACCTCTTTTGGTGTACGTATGTCATTGGTCATGTCATATAAATCATCACTATGTCGCGACAGGGAAAAGTTAATACCTAGACACCCACATTAGCCCAGAGCGCGCCATGGCTCGGATATTTTTTCCAGTTTCGAGAGATGATATTCGCAACCGTAATTAATGTGCGAATTGAATGGGTTTCTCACACCGTTTCGCATAACCGGTCGTAAATTCTAATTACAAACTCGCTTCGAAGGAGAGAAGTCGTCATTATTGATTCACCAAGACGTAAATGTGTCTCTTCTATTCGACGATTTCGGTTTTGGTTTTTTTTTGCGGTTGCTTTGCAATTTTGTTGCTTTCAGGATTATATTTTCCGGTATGTTAGCGGAGATTTCCATCGTTAGTTGTTAAGTTTTCTTGTTCCGTATACTATGAATAAAGATCTGAATGTATTCCTTGTAAATGTATTGATGCGTCTATGTAACTAACAAATAAGTACTGGCGAGTAAAAAGGTTTTGAACTTTAAATTGTATTGAAACATCAATAAAATATAAAGGAAGGTATTCAAATTTCACCAAGGAGATTGCTGTCTTGAAGATGAACTGCATGCTGGATGCCCTCAATAGGTTACACGGACGAACAGCAAACCTTGTTGAAATTGCGTATTTTTATATGTTTATATGTAATGGTCAAGGGTCAAAAGGAGAGCAGAAGGAAGTAAGCGTAACACAGCATTCACATTATCCTCGAAAAAGGATTTTCTATATAAAATTATTATATACGATAAAAAATGACTGTTTTGTAACAACTCCAACCATAAAAAGACATGGGTTGGCCATAGTCAATTTTTGCTACCGACTACAAAGGTGCAATGATCCATGCCAAGAAAATTTAGCTCTGAATCTGGTCTGATTGGAAAGGCGTGTGGTATTACGAGTAGTGAAAACGGGTTGAAAGGATATAATAGTCGATCGGTATAAATAGATCGATATCACAATATTACTACCAATTTCAAAGATGTATTCGAGAAAAACTGATCATTTATTGGCCAATGACGTTGTAAAGTGATCATGCTTTATGGCAATGGTATACTATATTTGTGAAAGCGTCTCAGGATTATCTCTTGCATTGCATTTGATTGACGCGCGCAGACATGTCATCCGTCGTATGGTCGCTGCAGCATCAGTTGGCAGCATCATGGGCAGGCCATATAGCGAGGCGATGGGACGACAGATGGACCAAGGCAATCCTGGAGTGGATACCGCTTGATCGCAAACGCCCACGAAGAAGACCGAAAGCACGATGGATTGATGACATCGTTAAGTATATTGGAGTATATATATATATATATATATATATATATATATATATATATATATATATATATATATATATATATATATACATATATATATTCATCATCAGCCTGTATCGATCCACTGCAGGATGAAGGCCTCTTCAGCATGCTTCCAACTTTCACGGTCCTGGGCTTTCCTCTGCCACTCGGGTCCAATATACTTAACGATGTCATCAATCCATCGTGCTTTCGGTCTTCTTCGTGGGCGTTTGCGATCAAGCGGTATCCACTCCAGGATTGCCTTGGTCCATCTGTCGTCCCATCGCCTCGCTATATGGCCAGCCCATCTCCATTTCAATTGCTTTACTCTTCCAATGATGTCACAGACTTTCGTTTGTTCCCTGATCCATGCGCAGGACTTTCTGCATATATATATATATATATATATATATATATATATATATATATATATATATATATATATATATATATATATATATATATATATATATATATATATATATATATATGTGTATACATGCAGTGGTAGAATTCTTTGGACTGCGTCCAATGAGACAACAGTGCTGGGTGTCATCAGACACCCAACCGCTGGGTTCCACAATGTCATGTGGAACACACCACAACCTGCGTCTCCTCCCAAATGAGCATTTTGTTCATTACTTCGTCTATTGATGTTCAGACTCTTCAGGCCACCGACATGTGCTCTCTCATCAGGGGATGGGTGGGAGTCCGTCCCCATGTCAAACAATCAACAAAATGCCCATTTGGGCGAAGACGCAGGTTGTTGTGTGTTCCACATGAGATAGTGGAACCCAGCGGTTGGGTGTCTGATGACACCCAGCACTGTTGTCTCATTGGACGCACTCTAAAGAATTCTAACACTGCATATATGCGCCATCCGACGGGAAGTCGGCAAAAAGTATGGGTTGTTGACTGTGGATCGGTTCTTCCTATTCTTGACGAGAGAGCACATGTCGGTGCCCTGAAGAGTCTGAACGTTAAGAAACGAATGTGCCCTCCAATTGAAGAGATGAGTGTGGCCCGTCCCCAGTCAAACAATCAACAAAATGCTCATATATATATATATATATATATATATATATATATATATATATATATATATATATATATATATATATATATATAATTTGATATGTTTCTCGACCGTGCAATTTATAGTTTTTTTCTTGGGGAAATTGGTTGTTTTCGGGCTTGCGGTCAGCAGTAAAACAAGTGTTTAATCGTCTCAATATTTCGTCATTGTTTTGATGACTTCATCAGGAGACTCTAATTTTTTTTTTCCTTTTATTATTTAATAGACAATGAAATAGTATAGAACACCAACATGTTAAAATATAAATTCACATAACAATAAATATATTCACTTACAATTAATGACTATGGTTTAAAACGTGTGTATCTAAATAACGTTCTTGAACGATACGGGCCCAACCAGGAATTAACAATCTTTTTTAAACACTAAGGTATTTCAACCTACAACCATCGAGGTTGAAAAGACTGGAGCACTTTCAACACGAACATCCATTGTTTGGTAACATCCATCGTAATAATTTTATATAGAAAATCCTTTTTCGAGGATAATGTGAATGCTGTGTTACGCTTACTTCCTTCTGCTCTCCTTTTGACCCTTGACCATTACATATAAACACATAAAAATACGCAATTTCAACAAGGTTTGCTGTTCGTCCGTGTAACCTATTGAGGGCATCCAGCATGCAGTTCATCTTCAAGACAGCAATCTCCTTGGTGAAATTTGAATACCTTCCTTTATATTTTATTGATGTTTTAATACAATTTAAAGTTCAAAACCTTTTTACTCGCCAGTACTTATTTGTTAGTTACATAGACGCATCAATACATTTACAAGGAATACATTCAGATCTTTATTCATAGTATACGGAACAAGAAAACGTAACAACTAACGATGGAAATCACCGCTAACATACCGGAAAATATAATCCTGAAAGCAACAAAATTGCAAAGCAAACGCAAAAAAAACCAAAACCGAAATCGTCGAATAGAAGAGACTCATTTACGTCTTGGTGAATCAATAATGACGACTTCTCTCCTTCGAAGCGAGTTTGTAATTAGAATTTACGACCGGTTAATGCGAAACGATGTGAGAAACCCATTCAATTCGCACATTAATTACGGTTGCGAATATCATCGCTCGAAACTGGAAAAAATAACCGAGCCATGGCGCGCTCTGGGCTAATGTGGGTGTCTAGGTATTAACTTTTCCCTGTCGCGACATAGTGATGATTTATATGACATGACCAATGACATACGTATACCAAAAGAGGTATCCACAATCACAGTTTTAAATGATGCAAATGAAGAACGTTCAATTTAAGACAGTTCAATTTAAGAAGATTATACGCAGTATGTCGGAAAATAACGATTTTTTTTTAATTCAAAGAAAACAACTAACTCCATTTATTGAAACAATGTATAATCTGAAAGCTGTATATCTCATCTATGAAACAAAACCGCCATCATTAGAATCGTTCAAAGGATTGTCAAGTTATAAAGCTTAAAGTGACAGTACATTCTATCATCTCGTCACAAAAACACTTTGGAACAAAGAGATAATATTAAATTTTGTTTCAAGTTCGGTAAAATTTGTACAGAAATATTTGAATTAATGGAATGGTGATGTTTGTTTATCCCGTGCAGGTGTGTTCAAGTGGTATAAGCAATTCCAGGACGGTCGCGAGGCTTTGGAAGACAACCAAAAGCAAGGCCGGCCAAAAAAACGGAAAATGTGCGTGAAATGATCGCCTACCGTGCTAATTCGACTGTGAGATGGACAGCGGCGGAATTAAAAATAACCAACGATATGATTCACGAAGATTTTGACAAAATATTTACAGAAATGGAAAATCTGGGTTCGATTTGTTCCTCACGCCTAAAAATAAGGACCAAGAAATTGCTCGCATCGAACATTTCAAGACTTCGAATGATCACAATTTTTATTTGTTTTGATTTGACGACTCTAAAGAATTACCAAAGTATTATACTTTGGTAATTCATTGCACAGGGTCAAAATGGAAAATCTGGGTTCGATTTGTTCCTCACGCCTAAAAATAAGGACCAAGAAATTGCTCGCATCGAACATTTCAAGACTTCGAATGATGACAATTTTTATTTGTTTTGATTTGACGACTCTAAAGAATTACCAAAGTATTATACTCCACATTCATTGGATTTCAAAGAAATCAAAAACTGCATATATATATATATATATATATATATATATATATATATATATATATATATATATATATATATATAAAAATACACACGACGGTTGATCAATAAACGTGTTTGAAATAAAGACGTAATTTTTTTCACAAATTTTATTTTATTTTTCAACGTAGCCTCCTTTTAGGTTTATATACTTTTCCCAACGTTGGTGCCATTTGTAATATTTTTTGTAATAATACTAAATACTAAATGTAATAATAATAATTTGTAAAAATACGATTTTTTATACTCTCCAAAATACGCTTCTGTCTCGGCGATAACCTCTTAATTTGAGCTTATTCTTTTTCCTGCAAAAAAATTAACCTATGGATTTATCTGAAATTCAGCATGATGCCGTTTAACAGTCTGCAGTACACGGTGGTAATGTCAATTTTACTCGTCACCGCCATCTGTTATCAAACAGGGGTACGGTGTTTCTCGCAACAAAGCATCTATCTTCAGGGGTCTTGCCAATTATTATCATAGAAGCCTCTATTTTAAAATTGTCTTCCTGATTCCTTCTATTCCCTATTCCTAATTTTCCTCCGCTGGTAAGAATCCAGTGCTATACCTTTGAGGACAACCTTTCCATCTCCATCTTTTTCATGTGGCCATATCGGCTTATACATTTTGCTTCTACAGTGTTCATGTCGTCTGCAGTGTCCATGTCTTCTGCAATATTCATGTCATCTGCAGTGTTCATGTCATCTACAGTGTCCATGTCGTCAATTTTTGACGACTCAGCTGGGGTAAAATCCTTAATGTTTCTTTATTTGTTTTTTACGGTACACGTTTAATGTTGTTTGCACCTCTGCTTGACCTTGGACAACCCGTAGACGGTAAATTTAGAATTGATCCTATAGTTTCATACTTTTTATCCATTTCTTTATTAAATTAACATTTGGTGTCTTTATTTTTCTATTGGAACCTCATCTCCTGATGATTAATCTAGATTAAATCATCTCTTGATGATGCTAACATGGTTAGCGAAACGTGCGTCGAGAAGTTGAAAATAGTGATTTTGTGTTTAGTGGTAAATCTCTTCGCATTTACTTGGTGCCTCGTTTATGTCGTGTAAATTATACCTGGCCCTATAAAGACGACGAGTCATAATAAGCGAATTGTTGTTTTGATAATACTCGCGAATACAGAAAGCACGTTATTGCCCGGTGAAACGTTCCATTGCAACTAATGTTCCCAGAACCAAGCTTCGATGTAAGTTAACACGGTCATCGAGATCGGCTGGACCTAGGAACTAATAATTAAATATGAACGACATTTCTGGACACCTGATAAAATAAATTGATATTATTTCCTTCAATATATTAGCTTTTAAATAATGCTTGAATTCGGTCTGCCGTCGATATCATGAAATTATATCAATATCATGCAAAGTTTTTGTAGATTACAGTATATATCCAAAAGGAATTATCAGAATTTATCAAGCAATATTAAACACTGATGTATGTGTTTAAAAACTGACACAAAGCAACTGAAGGAAAGTTATCTACAGATTGAAAAATCATTTTCTAATTCTAATTAAATCTTTGAAAGAACGTCAAAGCACCTGAGTCTTACAGAACTTTTACGCTGTGTGTGTGGGAGGGCGTAGAAGAAAATAGTGCTAATGAAGATTTTTTTTGCTCTCCCCTTTTACTTTTCGTGGTATTGAAACCCTATGCAGGTGAACCAGGAAAACGAGTTAAAGGAAATAAACTGAACGGAGATAAAATATAGTGTTTTGCTTCGGAAAATTGTTTACGGAGATAAATGTTGGAGGGGCGGGGCCCCAACGCCCTCCCTCACGAGCCACCACTAGTTTTATACAATGGTTATAGGCTGATCTTTAATTTTTTTAGTGGTTTATCGACTAACCAACCTAGAGGCTTGATAAACTGAAATGTGAAAATTATCATGGAATATTAATGCTTTGCAAAACTTATAAAATTATAAAAACAAATATAGTAAGACAGAGTAGACACTTAAGGCTGCGAGACATTAATCCTTGCAAAGAAGTAGAAGAGATGCTTCAATATCTCAAAGAATGTTCGAATTCGGCCGATTATTATAAAAGATCTAGATATTGCAGACTATTTGAAGGTTTGGAGATTCTAATGAACAAAACGAAATGAAATGCCAGAAAGCCGACTACTACGGATAATTATGGAGACAGAAACAAAAAGATACAGTGGCTTTGGACAATGTAAGAAAAGATGCTGAAGAACAACTGCACATTACGAATGGCTGCTGGAGATCGATCTGGTTATCTGGATAAAGGTGATCATTGCAGGAAGTCGAGGCTCATCGATGGGTTGTAGCACCCTTGGAAGAAGAAGAACAAGAACCTAAAAACCTGTGAAAAGAAATCTGGAAAAATCTGGCCTAGCTCTTGTCGCTACTGAATTGACTTATTTCTTGAGTTCTGCTGGTCGTTAGGGGATCACTTTCTCAATATTAAAAACATACGTACGTACCTCCACTAAGGCGCCCAGTATAAGTTCTGCTCTTCAAAATTTCTGGAAGCTATGGCAGAGTATTTTTTACATAACACATCTTTTTCTAAAACTAGACTAGTATTTATTTAATATCAAATTATATAAACTTGCCCTCGTATAATAGTGAAGTCTCCTTCACCAAGGACGTTTTTGTCTTTTCCGTTCCGGTTACACGCCATTTACCCACGACACTTCGAAACCAAAATTCCGATCAGTCGTTACGACAATATTGTATTCAAATGCCCGTCTTCGGATCTAATTAATGCGGAGCCGTTAATTGGCGAACAGGCGCCAAAACGAAACGTAGATACGTTACATTCTGCGCCTTTTATTATGCCAACTATTTGCAATAAATATATATTGTTATTATGTAGTGTTATTGGCGGGAAGACTTTTATGCATTTCAGGAGAAAACTAATATGTGTTCGTCGTAACATTTATTTTTAGTGAAAAGTTCTAAGTGGGCTTGTTGACAATATATTATAAATATTCAAAAAAACAAGGAAAATATTTTTCCGTTTTCTAATGTCAGAAAACCTTTGGTTATTTCTCCTTTTCCTTTCCGAACATTCAGTTCGAAACCGACTGTTGACGGCTTAAGACCAGAAACTGGTATCGGGAGACGTTTGCAGCCGTTTGGGAGGCGGCTAAATAAATTATTACGTGGAGCACGGAATATGTGTTTAAATATTTTTAATATATTTTCCACGAGTCCACTGTCCATATCTGATACCTAAAGAGGACCTGAAGTCTGACTGTTGACCACAGGATCACCTGAGCCGCATAGGGTTGAAGACTTCGCCTGAAAAGTCGATATTTGCGGTCATATTTCTTTATCTGCTTTCCAAAAGTTTAGCACGCGCTTATCTGATGAAGGCTTAAAGCCAGAAACCGGTCTAGGGAGAATCTTGGTGATGTTAGGGTGACGGCCGAAGAAATGGCCAATTATCCACTTGAACCGCGGGATTTTTTTTGTCTGGTTTTTGCACATTTTAAATATATTATTAGCGCTATTTTTGACTAATAAACTAAAATGTATGAAGGCACGTCCATTATTTCAGGTTGGTAAATATATTTTTTGAATCCACAAAATGCAGTCAACTTTTTATTGATCATTGTGCATTTTTTTTATAGTTTTCCCCCTGCATCAATACACCACTGCCAGCAGTTTTTCAAGTCTTCATACGCCCTCTGGAAATCAGCAACTGCAAGGTTATTCAAGCGTTCCGTCGAAGCCTTTTGCCTTGGCCTCAATCGTCCCGAAACAATGCTCTTTCAGACTCCTCTTCACTCGGGGGAACACAAAAAAGTCTGGAGGAGCCACATCTGTACTCTATGGTGGTTGGGGCAGCGTTGCCACGTTGTGTTTGGTCAGTGTCTCCTTTACAATTAGCGACGTGTCACAGGGCGCGTTGTCATGAGGGATCATCCCGGAATCGGCGATCTCTCTTCGGACACGTTGAACTCTCATCCTCAAACATTCGGGCACTTCTGCGCAAAATTTGACGTTCACTGTTTTCTCTCGCAGACACAAACTCCTTGTGGACCACACCTTTTGCATCAAAGAAGACACTAAGTCTCGATTTCACTCTTGACTTGCGGAGATTCAATTGTGTGCCACTCAGAACTTGGCCTTTTCCAAGAAGAAGATCAAAGTTTCGTCACCGGTTATCACGCTGTTCAGAACATTTGGATCGGTTTCTGGTCTCCAAATGTGCCAACAGTTCCCGGTAAATCGTTACACGGTATTCCTTCTACTCGTCTGACAATATTTTCGGCACCAACATTGCGTACACCTTTCGCATTTGCAAATCATGGATTACAATTAAATGCACAGCTGATTTCTGTAAATTCAACTCCTGAGCCATCAAACTAACACTTAACCGATGATCAGAGTTTAGACATTCTCGCACTTTGGCCACATTTTCATAGGTTCGGGCCAAGATCGGACTTTCAGCGCGTTGTTCATCTTCAATGTTTTCCCGGCCTCCTTTCAATCTTTCATGTCATTCAAAAACACGTGTTCTGGACATGGCTTTGTCCTTGTAAGCCTCACGAATCATGTGAAAAGTCCCCGTAATGGATTTGTTCAATTTCACGCAAAATTTGATGGCACATCACTGCTCGATGTTTTCTTGCATCCTGACTCTCGACGCTAACTTAAAACACACATTCACCTCTGGCACGATCTACGCACTCCAAAGTTTTGGAGACAACTGAGCCAGGTTTCCTAGGTTACCTGACATCAGCTACCTTCGATATCACATTAAAACCACCGTCCACCCATTCTCCTTGACAGGAATAAATCAGTCCCGGAATTTATTGGACTAACCCTCTATAAGCACAATTCAAAAGAGTTTCCGCCACGATTCGTGACTGTTGATGAAACTTCATTAATATATACCAGAAACGAGGGTACAGCTAACACCGTGGGTTTTATTCGATGAACGTGCCCCGAAGAAGGTGACTGAAAGAAACGTTTTTATTGGCTGAAAAGGCCATGACCACTGTTTTTTTGGGATTTGGAGGGCATTATATTCATCTCTTGTTTGGAAACATGATAGATAAAATTGTTTCCTGAGCCTCCAGTGACCTAACCTTTATGATATGCGTTATAATTAATGATGCTTAGTACGCTGATAACCATGGACGTGGACAACCATGGTTACTAATATAACGTTGCCTACGGGAAATAGATGATTCTGATATGGGTAGTACTCGTCTGTAGAGGAAGAGGAGACCTGTGGCAGGTGTCTATCGACTCTCCCTACGATGCTTCTATCATGTCGCTATGGACTCGAAGGCACCTCATCTTTTCTTAGAATACGTTTTTTATCTTTTTTTGATTATCAGGGCCTCACGTTTGGTCAAAAAATTGTTGATATATTTAAAGAAAATGAGGATAGACTATTATCAAGAGCGTCTGCGTCTCCGCCTAAATGAGCATTTTGTTGATTGCTTGACTGGGGACGGGCCCAAACCATTCCTTCCATTGGAGGGCACATGTTTCGTCTCTTGATGTTTAGACTCTTCAGGACACCCCGACATGTGCTCTCTCGTTAAGAATAGGAAGACCCCATCCACTGTCAACAACACATACTTTTCGCCGGCTTCCCGTCGGACGGCGTATATTTGCAGTGTTAGAATTCTTTGGACTGCGTCTAATGAGACAACAGTACTGAGTGTCATCAGATAGCCAACTGCTGGGTTCCACAATCTCATGTGGAACACACAACAACCTGCGTCTCCGCCTAAATGAGCATGCGCTGTATGCATAATAGTTGCAAAAAAGTATGGGTTGTTGACTGTAGATGGGGGTCTTCCTATTCTTGACGAGAGATCACATGTCGGTGCCCTGAAGAGTCTAAACATTAAGAGATGAAACATGTGCCCTCCAATGGAAGAAATGGGTGGGGCCCGTCCTCAATCAAGCAATCAACAAAATGCTCATTTAGGCGGAGACGCAGGTTGTTGTGTGTTCTACATGAGATTGTGGAACCCAGCAGTTGGGGGACACTCAGCTTTGTTGCCTAATTGGACGCAGTCCAAAGAAATCTAACACTGCATATATACGCCGTCCGACGGGAAGTCGACGAAAAGTATGGGTTGTTGACTGTGGATGGGGTCTTCCTACCCTTGACCTGAGAGCACATGTCGGTGCCCTGAAGAGTCTAAACATCAAGAGACGAAACATGTGCCCTCCAATGGAAGGAATGGGTGGGGCCTGTCCCCAGTCAAGCAATCAACAAAATGTTCATTTAGGCGGAGACGCAGGTTGTTGTGTGTTCCACATGAGATTGTGGAACCCACCAGTTGGGTGTCTGATGACACTCTGAACAAATATTTATCTTAAAAACAATACTGAAATACAAAGCTATCAGGAACGTCCCAAAGAAAGCATGCGACCAACCTCAAAAGTGAAATTTGTGGGAGAAATTTCCGAACCTTTCCTGATTAAAACCGGCGTACGCCAAGGAGGTGGGTTATCCCCACTCCTCTTCAACCTGGTCCTGGACAAAGTCATAAGGGAATGGGAAAAGCACTGAAAAATCAAGGACACTGGAAACCGAATCGTATTGGTTTCCGACGGTTTTGGGACGACCCAAAAACAACATGGAAATATCATGCTTAGCCTTCAAGAACTCTTGATCGAGCTTAACAGTATACATTGGAACATCATAGGGTTATGTGAAACGCGAAGAAAGGCCTAGAGCCAATAAAACTGGAAACAACTGGTTACGTACTCTACACTCGCAGTATGGAGAATGGACGATATGGTGGAATTGGATTCCTCATTAACCGACAATTGATGAACAATGTCGTAAAATTTGAAAGTATATCTGACCGACTAGCCCAATGCGTCATGCAGCTGAATAAAAGGCTAAGCTTCAAATCGTCGAAGCTTATGCACCAACTCTAAGCTATGGTGATGAGGAAATGGGGGTATGTTATGATGAAGTAGCCCACCTAGACAACGAGAAGTGCAGATACAAAATCCTGATGGGTGAATTTAATGCTAGAATTAGAAAATTGGCCTATTATAAATTATATGGAAGTGGTGAGCGGGACAATAGAGGAGACAGATTGGTTGATTTTGCGGATGGACAGGAATTATGAAGAATATTATGAACTCGTACTATAAAAAAAATCAGCAGAAAATAGACATGGAAAAGTTCATCTGGTGTCCAAACTTTGTCTCACAAGTGAGATTGACTACATCATGTCAAACGATAAAACACTATTTGCAATTACACTGTCCCTTTAATGTAACCGTTTAACCGTGTAACCGGGTAACCTTAACCGTTTTAATGTTGGAAGTGACTATAGAATAGCACGAGCAAAGGTTAGGATAGACTGTCAAAAAGAACGTACAAGAATGGTAAGAAGGAAGGCAATGTGAATTTTAGGAAACTGCTTCAGAGAGGCAGCGATTTTGAGATTGCTTTGTCGAACCGCTTTGCTGTATTGCAAGATGCAAAGGAGATAGAAATAACAGATCCATATGACAAGATCATCGAAGGGTGTTTGAAACGGCTGCTGCAATAGCACCAGCCGAAAAAAGTTTTAAACAATCAAAAATCTTCAATGAGACCATTGATTTAGTGAAAAAACAGCGCACAATGAAGAATGTAGAGAGTATTTTTGACAGCGTCGAGCACGTTGAGCTTTGCAAAACTATAAGAAAACGTATTCGAGAGGAAACGCGACGAATCAACATGCAACTGGTGCAGAAACACTAGAATAAAACAAAGAAATAAACAAAGCTAAACACAATCTGAGAAATAAAATAATACAAATGTTTGCCTTAACGCGTGAAGATGGCACAGTGTGCAGGGAATGTACGGAAATGTTAGAGGTTATCAAAAAATTCTATTCAAAGTTATATGAAGATCAGAACCAGTTAAAGAGGGTAATGCCCACGGAAGAGCAAATGTCTGATGGAAATGTTCCAGGAAAGGACACTGTAATCGTTGAGATGTTAAAAGCAGGCGGTCGTACTTTACATAAAATACTGGCAAAATTGTGGTCAAAATGCCTCAAAGAACAAAAAATACCCAATGTATGGAAATGTTGAAGTGATTCTTCTTCATAAGAAAGAATTCCAGGAAGATTTAAAAAACTACCTCCCATTAAGCCCCCTATCAGTAATGTATGAAGTTTTCACCAAGATAATATCTAAAAGAATATTAAGAACAATTAATGACACAGAACTATGAGAGCACGCCGGTTTCAGAAGTGTATTCACTACAATGAATCATATCCAGGTTGTCCAACAGGTCATAGAAAGGTAAAATGAATATACCATACTACTGTACTTGGCTTTTATTGCGTATGAAAAGGCATTTGACGCAATATTAAAGCAAGACATAATGGATGCATTGCTTAACCAATGAATATACAGAGCCTGTGTGAACCTAGTGAGATTTTTGTATAATAAAGCTACAGTGGCAGTTCACATGGATGATCTTGAAGTTAAAATCAGTATAGAACGAGATGTACGGCAGGGTGACTCAATATCGCCTGTTTTTTTCTCAGCCTGCCTTGAAAAGGTATTCCGTAATCTGGATTGGGAACAGGATGGAATAAAAATCAATAGTATACTTTAACCACCTTAGATTTGCAGATTATATCATTCTCCTGTCACAAAACCGAGATGAACTACAAAAACACATACAAGAGCTGTAAAGGGCTGGAGAACCATTTGGCTTGAAAATAAAGCTGCAAAAGAGTCAGGTTATGTTCAACAAATTTGAATTTTGAAAAACAATATCTACTTTAGGAAGCGATTTAGAGATTGTGGACAACTACATATATATTGGGCAAAGAATTTCAATGGAGAGTGATACTTCCCGGGAAATGGAATGGCGTGTTAAGTGTGGCTAGCAGGCATTTGACAGGCTCAACATATTGTTTAGGAGCAAACTCCCACTTTGTCTAATGAGAAGGGTTTTTTTATCAGTGCGTGCTGTCTGTTTTAACAGACGGAAGTGAAACATGGATACTCACATCACAGTCAGTTCAAAAACGTTGGTCAGCACAGAGGGGGATGCAAAGGTGTATGCTTAGAATTACAAAGCGGGACAGAAAGATCTGCATATGGATCCGAGAATAGACGAAAGTGTGTGACATTATTGGGAAGAAGAATAAATTCAAATGGATGTGGGCAGGCCACATAGCGAGGCGATGTGACGACAGATGGACCAAAGCACTCCTGGGATGGATACAGCTTGATCATGAACGTTCACGAAGAAGACATTGAAACAAGGGTAACCAAACATATAGAAGTCCTCAAGGAATGTGCAGAGAAAGTCGGCCTACAAATCTGCTTTCAAAAAAACGAATTCTTCTGCGCAAGATTAGATGTTGCAGAAATCATTCTACCATAACAGACTGTGTATAAAAACGGTTAAAAATATAATTTTTCTAAAAAACTAGACTGCAAATAATTTTAAGATTTTGAACATAGTTTAATTACATATCCTTTACCACAATTACCGAATTTCAATTTTTAGACTTTGAAGCTCGTTTTTGCCATTAGATTCGGTCGTACCTCCTTATGTAGGAGGTACGAGCGAATTGTTAAAAAATGCTCGTTTACTGTGGACTGTCTTGTTAAACCAGATGAAATAGTACCAGATATCGCCAGACATAACTATATAATTCAGTAGCTATACTATATAATTCAGCAACCGTCGCATTAAATAAACTTTGGTTATTATTTTATTTAAATATATTTTATCATGTCGTTATTACCTGTCGTTATTTAATTTTCTAACACTTGCTTTTAAATTAAAAATACTTTAATAAAAGGATATTTCGTATACGGGACTTATTTTTTGGACACATTGCGACCCTACATATTCCTGAACCCCCAGGTTGAGAAACGATGATTCTAGGTCCTAGAGCATTTTTTTTAGATCGATAAGGAGGATACTAGGAAATGTTTAATGGGAAGATTATTCCAATGATAAGAACAATGACGTTTCAAATGATCCCATAATAATTGAACGGAAATAGTCGACAATGGAATATTTGAAAGCTTTAAAATTGCTTTTCTAATTGTCTCGAAAGATTGTTTTAATGTTTTCCTTTCCAGTTATAATCCATTTACTTGCAAATAGATACTCACCGAAATTCCAATCGACTGTTATAATGTTATATTCAAATGACTGTCTTCGGATCTAATTAACGCACGCTATTAATTGGCGAATAGGCGCCAATATAAAATTTATTGCGTCAACAATTTGCAATAAATTTGTTTTGTTATAATCAGGAAGGCCTTGCAAAGAAAGACCGGGGTGTGAATGGTGTAAAATTTCTTAGTCCCGTTATTAACTAGAACTATTAATATTACGCGAAATGTACCGGAGAAATTGAAATATCAGGTGATCATTTATAATCACCCGATGCATTTTTAAAACATAATTTATATTTTTAACTTTTTATTATACGAGGTGTATAAATATAGTAATGAAACTGATTTTTTATATTTTTGTCATTCAATGGAAATTACAATTCTAGATTGTCTCATTCAAACTAATTGCCTTGTGTTATGTCTATACTTGTTCAACTTTTCCGTTCAACATATGTTTCCACGTGCCTTTCAACTTACCACTCTGCATGAGTTAATGCATGCATTCTAGCACAGGGTAAGAGGCATGCCTCCTTCCTGTCCATATGTTTGCATCAGCTTGATTCAACATTTCTGGCGAGTTCAGTAAAAACAGGTTTTTAAAAACGTTAAAAACATTTTATTTTGTAAGCACCTACTGTTAACTGTGTAATTTCAGTTTCACGAATACAAATGTCATTTTTATATTAGCCACTATGAGTGCTGCTGTAATGGTGTTAATAAGAGCACGAGCAAAAGAAGAGAAAAATATAGAAAGTTTGTGTAGATAAAGAAATATTTAAAATAATTACTACAATCATTCTAAAGGAATAAATTAAATTTAGAATAATTACTACTGGAAATTGATTTCAAAATTATATATTTATTTTTTGTTCTTGAATATAAAATTTACTTTGAATTAAATGTTTTAATTGCAAAAACTCTATTACAAAAATTTACAGATTATATCAAGAAGTTAAATGCGAAAGCGCAATATACCCAACATGGTTATAGCGCTAGCTCTAGGTCTCTTCGTGCGTCATGACTTTTCACGTGTGTCCTTGGATGCCTCTCGTTCAACAACGCATGGGTCTAACGATTCAACAGATGCATGCATCTTGACGACCGAAAGTTGAACAAGTGTGGACATACCTTTGGGAAGTGACTCAGTGCTGGAAACGGCTTGTTCACTATTTAACAGTACTAAAACTCAGATACAGGAACCGTCTTCAGCTGGTCGGTTACGACTTTTTCAGTGCTTCCCAATAACCCAAAATGGTATCCTTTGAGGTGAATTTTTAATCTTGGGAAAAGTTAAAAGGACTCAAGTCTGGTAAATAAGGAGGCTGCGGCCCACAGTGATGTTTTTATTTGCCAAAAACTCGTTAATTAAAATCGCTTTGCGACAAGGTGCATTGTCGTGATTTTGATCTTTGATTTGCTCATTTTGACTATTGGAGTGTGCCATTCCTTCTTCTGGCGCTTTGTTGCCCGGTCCTATTCAAAAATCTAAAGCTTGTCATAAGTTGTTATCACCTTGTTTAGAAAATGAAGGTAATTTTCAATCCGCTACTAATGTTAAGACATGTTTTCCTCGTGATCATTCATCTCCAATTTATTAGTCAAAATTTGACGAATGGTTGCGTGAGCTAAATTTAACGATTCCCCGATTATTTTAATCGTCAACCGATGATTAGAATGCACAATATCTCGGATTATTATGTCATTTATATTATTATGTCATTTTCATAATTTCTTGCAACTGAAGGCCTTTCGCTACGAGGATATTCTTCAATTAAGTCTCGGCCTTCTGAGAATGGATTCTTGACAGAGCACCGTTTCCATTAGCCTGTTCTGAAAAAGTTTCCCTCGCATTATGCCCAAATCTGAAACAAAAATTAATAGTACACCGTTGCTTGAAATTTTTGTCACTCATTTTCGCACGCGCGTGCCGAATACGCAGCAGATGTTGCCTCCATTTGGAAGGGGAAGCTTACAGTGTTTTCAGATCGAACTCTACGCCATCAATCTAATTACTTTATACATACCCCTTGTATATTATACTTCAATGGATTTTCAACGTGATCTCTCTTCAACTTTAATATAGCGTAAAGCACACCTATTCATATTGTCAAAAACATTTTATAACATTTGCTGGGTTCTGTTGTTACATGCTTCGGTCATAACATTCCTTAATTCTTCAAGGATCTGTGGATTATATTTTGTTTACCTTGTTTTTAAGATACCACTGGCGATATTCAATATGAACTGTAAAATTTTGATGAAAAAGTTCCTGAACAATCATTATTTTATTTTCTCTACTTGTATTTCATGTTCAAGAATTTTATGATAAGTGCCATATGATAATTCAGTCTTCTGGAAAAGAGGATTTTATTCTTTCTTCTTCCCTCTTCTATTTAAGTTAAATTTTCATTTCATAATGTTTATACGAGAGGAGAGTGAAATGTCAAATAATTTTTTAATCATTATTCAATACTTCATTTCCTTCTCTCCATTTTTTCTTTTCGTTTGACACACTTCAAACAACGATTTTATACCATTTTAAAACCATCCATAATGTACAACTTGTCGAACTTCCCTGTTTTGGGGATGATTTCTTTGTTTTATGTGAATTTACTTTAGCCAACAAGTTTCGCTGTATGCAGTCTGGATCTATTGTCGTGGTGAAATAGTACTTCCTTCTTTTTTCATCAGATGGGGGCATTTTTTATCAAGTCTTTGCGAAGTTTGACTACTAATAAAGCATAAGACTTGTCAGCGATCGTCTTTTCTTTTTCCAAGTAGTCGATGAAGATTATGCCTTGCGAATCCTAGAGAATTGTTGTCAGGATATTTCCAACTGATGGAAGCGTATTAGCGTTCTTTCATGTTATATAGTGATGAATTCAAGTTTTATCAACAGCCACGAATCATGACAGAAACTCCTTTAGACTACGCTTTTCAATGTCTAAACACCGCTGAGAAGTGGTAACTCACTTCCGTTTTTAGTCTGCGGTAAGCAAACGCTTACGCTAGACCTTACGTATAGCGCTAGTAACTTTCTCATGTCCAAATGTTTACGTAGGATGTTTCGTAATCATTCGTCCTAGATGTTTGTCATTACAACAATCTCTGTAATCTTTATTCTTCGATCGGATTATGTTCATCATTTCCTGAGTAGTGATCCAACAAGAGCGTCCTAATGACGGAGCGTTACTCGAGTTAATTCGACCATATCGAAATCTTGTAAACCTCTTATGAATCATGAAATGTAAAGAAGCAGAATCTCCATAACACTTTTTCAACTTTTCTTTGGCGTTTAAATTGAATCGTAATCAATAAATTAAAGTTTTATTATGGAAACATATTATTATGAAAAAATATATTAGGTTTGGATTATGGAAATTCAAGTTAACAATAAGAACAAATGAAATTTGTGTTTTTTTCCATGATAGCAAAAATATCGAAGTTATCTGCTTTCGAAGACAGACAAACGTAAATAATTTATCAACTTCATGAGGCATTGATAGAGTTGAAAATATTTTTTCAGTAGATGCGACAAGTATTTTTTACTCATTCCTTGTAGGTAAATGTCGTTTAGCTTTTTCTGTTATTCTGACCAGTTTCACCCCTGAATCATTGAAACCATCCTTTACAGGCAACTTCAGACGGGTTTGCTCATTATAACTTTCATATATTAATCGATGTACTTTGATTGTATAACGATTAATTTTAAAATGTTGCCTTTACCAAAAAAAATTGCAATATTGTTGGACTTATAAATAAGTCAAACTTATGTAAAAATAACTTATGTATAAATATGTCAAACATTTTTCGAAAACTTTGACCACTTATATAAAAAACGAATATTCTTTTAGCATTTGTTTCATATTTTCACGGCTAATTAATGCAGAGGTCATTAATTGGAGAACTGGCGCCAATACGAAATACAGATTCGTTCCGTTCTGCGCCTTTTGTTGCTTGAACAATTTGCAATAAATTTATTTTGTTGTTGTTATTGTCGGGAGGGCTTTTCAATTCCGGGAATCGGCGGCGAGGGTGTGTGTTGCCGTGAAATTCTTTAGCGCCAGTTTTTTTGAATAAGCCCAATTAGGCGGAGGACCGATCCGCCGCCATTTGACGTTTTCCGGCCGCCTCTTGATTAATCGAGGTTCTGACGCCGCGGTGGCCAAATTTTTATTATTATTATTATTTTTTCAATCTCGATTCAGTACCTGGCCGTTGTCCATTTTTAATATTCCGGGTGATTTTGATTTATTTCGTCAGTCGACCTTTATTCGTATAAAAGAAAATGGTGTAGACGATATATGAATGTGTTTGTTATTTTCTGATTGGTGTATTTTCCGAAAAACTTATTGTACATAATTATGAAACGGTTGTGTTATTATATATGTATAATGAAAATAATAAATATATATATATATATATATATATATATATATATATATATATATATATATATATATATATATATATATATATATAATGTGTGTGTGTGTGTTAGATGTCCTTGGACTGCGTTTAATGAGACAACTACCATGTCTGCTATGGTAGGCATTTCAAAAAGTGCTGTACATCGCATATTAACTAAAAATTTGGAAGCTGTGCTAAAATGGGTGCAGTGATTAATCACAATGGAACAAAAACTGCGTCGTGAGGATATTTTAATCGAGTGTTAGGTGAAGTTTCACAGAAATAAAACTGAGTTTTTGTGTCGATTCATAACCATGGATAAAACATTAGTCCATTGCTTTACACCTGAGACGAAGGAATAGTGAAAACATTGGACTGAAAGGGGAGAATCACCTCAAAAGGAGGCAGTGCCAGACAGTTCCATCTGCAAGCAAGGTCATGGCGATAGTTTTTTGTGATGCGCGTGGGATAATTTTCATTGATTATCTTCAGAAAAAAAAACAATCAACGGCGAGTATTATGCATGCGAACTCATTGCAGCGTTTAAGTGATAAAAACGGCTGCATTTGGCGGAAAAGCAAGTTTTACAAATCCGTTATCGCGATGGTTAAAATCAATGAGTTAAAGTTCTAATTACTTCCTCACGCACCCTGTTCGCCAGATTTAGCTTCCTCCGATTAATTTCTGTTTTCGCGGTTGATGGCTATTTTGAGGAGCTCGACTATTCCCACTATAAACAGAAAATCGAAGCTATTGAACATCGCTGGGAAAAATAGCGAGCTAAAAGGAGACTAAGTAGAGAAATAAAGATATTTCTTTCCAAATTTATTATTTTCTTTGTTAGGTCGGGTAGTTCTGGGACTACCCTCGTATATCAAGGGAGATTGTTAGGCTTGAAGGAATAAATGCTTCACGACAAATAATATCACGCAGACTAAAAGGGGTATTTTTTCACCGCAGAAGACGTTTACGTATTCCCAAACTAACCCTTCAATAAAAAAAATATAAGATTGCAATGGGCTCGAGAAATGGTGGATCATAGCCCTAATTTGAATAACGGGATGATTTCCGATGAGACGAGAATTTGTTTGGTTTCTGATTCATGAGGAACATTAGTTTGGAAAGCCCCAGCCCCACCACATATCCCATTTGAAGGTGGGAGCGTGATGTTTTGGGGTGGTATTATGAAGGTTTCACGGACACCTCTACCGAACCTGAAAGGAAGAGTTATTGGTGATGTACATCAAGGAAGTTTTAAATCATGTTTGTGCGTCTGTTCTGAAGCGCAGTGGGTGACGGATTTGTTTTCATGGATGACAGCGCATCTCCTCATCGAGCTGCAGTAGAACACAATTTTCTTGAAGAAAAAAGGGAATAACCAAGTTATGGTGGCCAGTAAATTATCTCTACTAAAATGAATATCATTGAACATGCTTGGGACATTCTGAAAATATGCATCAAGAAACGATATCATCCTCTTACCCTGTGTGAACTAAAAGATGCTGCTCATGATCGTCTACAGGCATACATACTGACCCATGGAGGAAATACTTCTTATTAGTTTTATTGAAAGTTGTTCATTTTGTTTTAAAATTATTTGAAGGCAATTGGTATATTGCAATTTTTTGACTGCAAATGACTAATAATAAATCAATCTTAGGCAGATTGGCGATTTGGTGTCGAGTTTTATTGATTACGTGAACGATTAAAAGAAAAAATTAATATCAATAAAAAAATGAAATGTTTGAATATTTCAAACTTTTGGATATACATACATATATATATATATATATATATATATATATATATATATATATATATATATATATATATATATATATATATATATATAATGTGTTTGAAGGCAATTGGTATATTGCAATTTTTTGACTGCAAATGACTAATAATAAATCAATTTTAGGCAGATTGGCGATTTGGTGTCGAGTTTTATTGATTAGGTGAACGATTAAAAGAAAAAATTAATATCAATAAAAAAATGAAATGTTTGAATATTTCAAACTTTTGGATATACATACATATATATATATATATATATATATATATATATATATATATATATATATATATATATATATATATATATCATATATCTTAGTTTGGATATATATATCATATATCTTAACATTAGTAGCGGATTGAAAATTACCTTTATTTTCTAAACAAGGCGATAACGACTTGTGACGAGTCCTGAATTTTTGAATAGGACCGGGCAACAAAGCACCAGAAGAAAGAATGGTACACTCCCATAGTCAAAATGAGCAAATCAAAGATCATAATCACGACAATGCACCTTGTCGCAAAGCGATTTTAATTAACGAGTTTTTCGCAAATAAAAACATCACTGTAGGCCGGAGCCCCCTTATTTACCAGACTTGCGTCCTTTTAACTTTTCAGAAGATTGAAAATTCACCTCAAAGGATACCATTTTGGGTTATTGGAGGACACTGAAAAAGTCGTAACCGACCAGCTGAAGACGATTCCAGTATCTGAGTTTTAGTACTGTTATAAATAGTGAACAAGCCGTTTCCAGCACTGAGTCGCTTCCCAAAGGTATGTCCACACTTGTTCAACTTTCAATGTATGTATGTATGTATTAGGTTGTACATCCGATTGTCGAATTGGTCCCTGTTGGGAGCTTGCAAACCTTTTGTCAAAATCTCATTCGACATCTTCGATGCTTACTGTCGTGAGGTTCGTGACTTTCTTCTTCTTCTTCTTTCCTGGTTGTTAAGTTGACCCGAAGGCCCTTACTTATAATGTCTGATTTTTCCGAATGTCACAACAATGTCGCTTCTTCGGAGGGTTTTAGTTGCCGTCCTTTAGGCAGGGATGTGATGACCGAAGAGGATGGTCATTCTGGAGCAACGGCCAGCAATGAAGCTGCCGTGGCTCTAATTAGCGGATTGTCCGATAAGGACGCCGTCGCTAGGAATTTGTCCAGCAATCTGGACAGGAATGTCTGTATCTCTGGTGTGTCAGTCTCCCGATGGATTTGCGCATTCCTTACAAACCATGGGGCATCGATTATTGTGCGAAGCGCACGTGATTGGAACGACTGCAATTTTGCAATCGACGTTGGAAGGAGGAACGGGAACCAGGCCTGATATCCGTAAATAAGGACTGATCGGACCATGATTTTATACAGAGTTAGTTGGTTGTCCAGCGAGAGCTTACTTTTTCTATTCATGAGGGGGTAAAGCAGTCAAGCCATGGCTCTTGCTTTCCCGGTTGCCTTCTTCAGATGCGGCACCCACGTAAGAGCCTTGTCAAATTCAAGGCCCAGGTAGTGTGCCGATCTGGCCCATTTGATGGGAACTCCGTGGATGCGGATGTTCTGTCTGATTACTGGCTGTCTACTTGTAAAGAGGACAGCCTGGGTAAAAGTCCAAGATGCCAGACTCTATTGAAGACTTGCGAGAGGTCTAAAAAGACGGCTCCCGTATGGCGCCTACTGCCGAATCCCTGTCTGATCTCCATCGCGAGTCGTGCCGCCTGATGGACGGCCGCATGTCCCCTCCGGAAAACAAGCTGCTCGTTCGGCAGTATATTCTTGTCAGCAAGGACACCGTTGAGAGCGTGTAATATCGCTCTCTCGGCGATCTTGCCGAGTGCGCTAAGCAAGCTAATAGGTTTATAGCTACTTGGCTCTTTTGGGCTTTTTCCCTTTTTCAGGATTACTATTATTTGTGCATGTTTCCATATAGATGGAAAGTGCTGGAGACTAAAAATAGCGTTGACAATGTTTTTCAACTGAGCTATTTGCTTATTAGGTAGTCGTTTCAGCTGCATCGGAGAGATACGGTCGCGACCAGGAACTTTTCTAGCTTTCAGACCTCGGATAATAACGTGTATTATCTTCGGCGAGACAATTTGGCTGATCACGTAGCCAGGGTTGGGAGTTCCTCGGTAAGACAAAATTTCTTGCCTGAACTGTTCAATTTTAGTCCTCTTTTCGACTGAAGGCTGAAGAGAGGTCATCTGTTTTTGATAGGTCACGGCAAAGAGCTCCGCCTTCTCCGCCCCGGTGACGGCGTGAGTATCAACCGTCTTCAGGGGGGAACCGGCGCCCTCGCCTTTCCCACCAAATGATTGGCCGTTTTCCACAGTGATCGATCGGCCCTGTCGATTGACGCTAGGAAATCGTCCCATCTGTCCATCCTGAACTCTCTGAGAGCCTGTAGAGACTCCCTTTTGACTTCGTTTGCACGTCGCCCGAGCTCAGGATCGCCAGTCAGGTGTCGTCTGTACACTCTATTTTTCAGACGGATCTTCTCTTTCACCTCGGACGGGATGTCTAAGGTGGTCCGAGAAGAGTTCGTTTTGAAACTAGTAGCTACGTTCGTGGCTTCCATTATGTCATTTGTTAGCTTTTCGACCGCATCCTCTAGCTGCTGAACGCTATCGATACGCGGGTTAGGCCCGCTGCTTTGCAAATACTTTTGGAATTTGCTCCAACTGATGTTAGATACCTTTCGCGGTGGGAAGGTGTCCACCTTGGTACCTATGGTTAGGATAACCGAGTAATGATCCGACGTAAGCTCGTGGACAACCTGGACAGTGCATTGATTCGGACAGTGATTGATTGATTCTTACGATGAAGAAATCTAAGAAGCTACTGAGTCGGGATGGTTCGTCCGGGACAAGCAGGTTCAGCCCGTATCTATCCGCCATAGATAACAGGTCAGCACCCCTCTTGTCTGGCCATCTCGAACCCCACACTTGGTTGTGTGCATTGTAGTCTCCTCCAATGATGACTGGAGTGTTGTTAGTCAGGAACCTGCCCACTTCGCCAGAATCGAAGTTGTTGCAGGCTCTCTGGTACCAAGAAAATAGGTTTGCGAGACTACCTTCTAGAGCCACTTGCACTGACATCACCTCTGAGGAAGTAAGGCCCGTCGGAGGCAAAAGGTTGTGTCTGATTCCTCTCTTGACGAGAATCATCAAACCACCCTTTGCTCCGCCGAGACGGTCCTCCCTATAACAGCAAAAGTTCCTCACGCTGAACCGTTGGCTCGGCTTGAGGAAAGTTTCCTGGCTCAGGGCCACGTCGATGCTGTGATCTTCCAGAAACGCAATTAGTTCCAACTTTTTCCCGTTCAAGGAGTTGGAATTCCAGGTCATAACGCGCAATGAAGTTTTATTGTTCATTGGCGGTTTGGAACATGGCTATTGCTGCATTCAGTTGCTGATGTACCATAGCAGCCATCTGTTGCATCATGTTTTCCATCATTGCGGAGAAGTCCGGCAACTGGATTTTTGGGGCTTCCATCCTGGGAGCGGCCTGAGTTGGGGCAACCGGCGCGGCCTTTCTGTTGGTTTGCGTCCCCCATGACGAAGGTTGGGGGCGGAATTTTCGGCGGAGGTTTTGTTGGAGTGCTCTCTTGAGGTTTTTTGCCCTCCAACCTATTCGGGGGTTTCCTGGGGCAAATCTTGAAGTTGGCTGGGTGGGGACCACCACAGTTAACACATTTAGCCGGAGTATTCCTCGGCTTTTTGCAATCTTTAGAGGCGTGATTGTTCGAACACCTCATGCACTTGGGTGGGGCATGGCACTTCTTGGCCGTATGCCCATAGACCTGGCAGTTAAAACACTGCGAGGTCTCACTATTAGAGCGGAAAATACCTAGTACATCAAAGAATAAAGGTGAACCTTTATTCTTTGATGTACTAAGTATTTTATGTTATGAATTCCCTTTTGTCCTTTGGGAAGTATAACATAAACCATCGCTAGGCCTGTGGTGAACCTTTATTCTTTGATGTACTAGGTATTTTATGTTATGAATTCCCTTTTGTCCTTTGGGAAGTATAACATAAACCATCGCTAGGGGTCCCTTTTTATTTTTCCATCTCTGGACCTTGGAGGGGGTGAACCCTAGCTCAATGAGCTTTTCTCGGATCTCATCCTCCGTGACCGTTTCCACGATGTTGCGGAGCAGGACTTGGAGCTGCTTTTCATCCCTAGTGCAAAATGTGTGATAGGGGATTTTCTCGCTATCCAGGTATGCCGTCAGTTTTCTGTAATCGGTTGACGTTTTGGGCTGAATCTATATATATATATATATATATATATATATATATATATATATATATATATATATATATATATATATATATATATATATCATCATCATCATCATCATCATCATCATCATCAGCCCGTATCGATCCACTGCAGGATGAAGGCCTCTTCAGCATGCTTCCAACCTTCACGGTCCTGGGCTTTCCTCTGCCACTCGGGTCCAATATACTTAACGATGTCATCAGTCCATCGTGCTTTCGGTCTTCTTCGCGGACGTTTGCGATCAAGCGGTATCCACTCCAGGATTGCCTTGGTCCATCTGTCGTCCCATCGCCTCGCTATATGGCCTGCCCATCTCCATTTCAACTGTTTTACTCTTCCAATGATGTCACAGACTTTTGTTTGTTCCCTGATCCATGCGCAGGACTTTCTGTCTCGTCTTGTAATGCCAAGCATACATCTTTCCATTCCCCTCTGTGCCACCCGAAGTTTTTGAATTGATTGTGATGTGAGTATCCAGGTTTCACTTCTGTATGTCATAACGGGTAGAACGCACTGATCGAATACTTTTCTTTTCAGGCAAAGTGGGAGTCTGCTCTTAAACACTATGTTGAGCCTACCAAATGCCTGCCAGCCACAATTTAACACGCCGTTCCACCTCCCGGGCGGTATTCCCCTCCATGGAAATCCTCTGCCCAAGATATACAAAGCTGTCCACAATCTCTAAATCCCTTCCTAAAACTGAAATTCTTCTGTCCTGAGCGAAGGTATTGAACATAACCTGACTCTTTTTCAGGTTTATTTTCAAGCCAAATGGTTCGCCAGCCCTTTGCAGTTCTTGTATGCGTCTTTGCAGCTCCTCTGGGTCTTGTGAAATGAGAATAATATCATCTGCAAATCTAAGAATCTAAGATGGTTTAAGTTTGCACCATTGATCTTTACCCCATCCTGTTCCCAATCCAGTTTACGGAATACTTCTTCATTATATATATATATATATATATATATATATATATATATATATATATATATATATATATATATATATATATATATTATATATATATATATATATATATATATATATATATATATATATATATATATATATATATATATATATATATATATATATATATATATATAATATATATATATATATATATATATATATATATATATATATTATATATATATATATATATATATATATATATATATATATATATATATATATATATATATATATATATGTATATATATGTATATATATATATATATATATATATATATATATATATATATATATATATATATATATATATATGCAGTGTTAGATGTCCTTGGACTGCGTTTAATGAGACAACAGTAGCTGAGTGTCATCATTACACACCCAACTGTTGGGTTCCACAATCTCATGTAGAACACAGAACAACCTTCATCTCCGCCTAAATGAGCATTTTTTTTATTGGTTGCTTGACTGAGGACGAGCCCCACCCATCCCTTCAACTGGAGGGCATATGATTTGTTTCTTGATGTTCAGAGTCCTCAGGGTACCGACATATGCTCTCTCATCAAGAATAGCAAGACCTATCCTCAGTCAACAACCTATATGTACGCCGACTTTTTGTCAGATGGCGTATATCCACAGTGTAAGGTTTCCTTGGACTGCGTCCAATGAGACAACAGTAGCTGAGTGTCATCATACACCCAATTGTTGGGTTCCACAATCTCAGGTCGAATAGACAACAACCTGCGTCTTCGCCTAAATAAGCAGTTTTTTTATTGGTTGCTTCACAGAGGACGAATTCCACCCATCCCTTTAACTGTAGGGCATATGTTTCGTATCAACAGGTTGTTGATTGTAGATAGGTCTTCCTATTCTTGATGAGAGGGCACATGTCGGGACCCTGAAAAGTATCAAGTATATATAAATATAAATATAAATATATATATATATATATATATATATATATATATATATATATATATATATATATATATATATATATAAATCATCATCATCAGCCCGTATCGATCCACTGCAGGATGAGGGCCTCTTCAGCATGCTTCCAACCTTCACGGTTCTGAGCTATATATATATATATATATATATATATATATATATATATATATAAATACCTTCACGGTTCTGAGCTATATATATATATATATATATATATATATATATATATATATATATATATATATAAGACGCAGGCCAAAGAAATAAAAAAAAATGTATCAGCCATCTGAGGTGAAGTCGGCGAAAATATGGGTTGTTTGATTGTGGATAAGGTCTCCCTATTTTTGCCGAGAGAGAGAGAGCATATGTCGGTACATATATATATATATATATATATATATATATATATATATATATATATATATATATATATATATATATATATATATATATATATATCCAAATCATTCCGTGTGTCGATCCGTTCGTTCTGTGAAGAGTCATGACGTTTGGCCAAAATCTCATTTGATATTTGCCAGTGTTGTCTGCTTCGAGTGAAGGGTTCAACTGACATCGAAACTGGAGAGACGGCGCTCTACACTAGCCACTAACATTTTCCACTTCCACTAACATTGAAAAGCTTTTTTAGACTGGCAGACCTACACAGCATGACATCCAGAGCACGATTGGAAACAAAGACGTTGCAAGCGTCTCAGAGGGCGGAGTCAGCGCCAGTGCCAGCCAACTGCTACCAACTAAGATCGAGGCCAGAAGACAAATCAGAAGTCTCTCAGAATGTCAGGAACAGATTCCAATCAGAGCAGTCGCACGGTGAGGACGCACTTTTTAGAGCTCCCATTGGTTACTGTACCTGATACTAACCAAGTGATCCGTAGCTCCACGTGGCACTATCTTAAAGAATATTCCGGAATTAGGTCGTTTCTTTTGAAGCGGCCTATTTTCCTTCAGTTTTTTGGTGCGCGTTAATTCGCTGTAGTGCGAATCGGGTGCAGTGAAGAGTGTTGGAATTATATTTCGACAGGTTGACCTCGACGATCCTGGCCGGTGAGTACTAGGATAGTTTTTGGGCATAATAACAGAATAATAAATATCTTAAGGCTTTTAAATTTTCAATTCAGCACCTTATGCGCTACTTTTGCTTATTTGAAGTGGTTTTGACTATTTTATTTGGAGAACTGTTGGCATAAATGGCATTTATACTACCGGGCCCGATGACGTCATCGCAGCCCTTCAGTCTGAGCTAAACCAGGCCCGTACGGATAACCACGGCCTGAATGAAACGATCTTTGAGCTGAAAGAGCTCATCAAACAATTGAAAGACCAGGTGGCTTCGCTGAATGCGAAAATAGACAACCTTGAAAAAAGGCCAGAGACCACCCGCACCAACGGGCCGGAAAACACCCCTAAAAAAGAGACCGCCAGCACCAAAGGGTCGGCGAATATTTTAAAAAAGGAGACCGCCCGCACCATCGGACCGGCGCCTAATACGGAAAAGCAGACCGCAGGCAGAGAGGCAGGACCTAGTGTTGTCCCAGCCCCGGTGGCCAAAGAGGCTACTGCAAAGAAAGCACCGGCAACAAAGACTGAAAAAGTCCCGCCGGTGATACTACGTAGTAAGATGCAGTACATGAAGGTCATGACCTTCATATGCAAAGAAAAAATTGGCACAGACAAGGCGCTGAATCGCCCAGGAGGGGTGAAGATTCAGCCCAAAACGTCAACCGATTACAGAAAACTGACGGCATACCTGGATAGCGAGAAAATCCCCTATCACACATTTTGCACTAGGGATGAAAAGCAGCTCCACGTCCTGCTCCGCAACATCGTGGAAACGGTCACGGAGGATGAGATCCGAGAAAAGCTCATTGAGCTAGGGTTCACCCCCTCCAAGGTCCAGAGATGGAAAAATAAAAAGGGACCCCTAGCGATGGTTTATGTTATACTTCCCAAAGGACAAAAGGGAATTCATAACATAAAATACCTAGTACATCAAAGAATAAAGGTCCACCTTTATTCTTTGATGTACTAGGTATTTTCCGCTCTAATAGTGAGACCTCGCAGTGTTTTAACTGCCAGGTCTATGGGCATACGGCCAAGAAGTGCCATGCCCCACCCAAGTGCATGAGGTGTTCGAACAATCACGCCTCTAAAGGTTGCAAAAAGCCGAGGAATACCCCGGCTAAATGTGTTAACTGTGGTGGTCCCCACCCAGCCAACTTCAAGATTTGCCTCAGGAAACCCCCGAATAGGTTGGAGGGCAAAAAACCTCAAGAGAGCACTCCAACAAAACCTCCGCCGAAAATTCCGCCCTCAACCTTCGTCTGGGGGACGCAAACCAACAGAAAGGCCCCGGTCGCCGCGCCGGTTGCCCCAACACAGGCCGCTCCCAGGATGGAAGTCCCAAAAATCCAGTTGCCGGACTTCTCCGCAATGATGGAAAACATGATGCAACAGATGGCTGCTATGGTACATCAGCAACTGAATGCAGCAATAGGCATGTTCCAAACCGCCAATGAACAATAAAAATTCATTGCGCGTTATGACCTGGAATTCCAACTCCTTGAACGGGAAAAAGTTCAACGAGCCAACGGTTCAGCGTGAGGAACTTTTGCTGTTATAGGGAGGACCGTCTCGGCGGAGCAAAGGGTGGTTTGATGATTCTCGTCAAGAGAGGAATCAGACACAACCTTTTGCCTCCGACGGGCCTTACTTCCTCAGAGGTGATGTCAGTGCAAGTGGCTCTAGAAGGTAGTCTCGCAAACCTATTTTCTTGGTACCAGAGAGCCTGCAACAACTTCGATTCTGGCGAAGTGGGCAGGTTCCTGACTAACAACACTCCAGTCATCATTGGAGGAGACTACAATGCACACAACCAAGTGTGGGGTTCGAGATGGCCAGACAAGAGGGGTGCTGACCTGTTATCTATGGCGGATAGATACGGGCTGAACCTGCTTGTCCCGGACGAACCATCCCGACTCAGTAGCTTCTTAGATTTCTTCATCGTAAGAATCAATCAATCACTGTCCGAATCAATGCACTGTCCAGGTTGTCCACGAGCTTACGTCGGATCATTACTCGGTTATCCTAACCATAGGTACCAAGGTGGACACCTTCCCACCGCGAAAGGTATCTAACATCAGTTGGAGCAAATTCCAAAAGTATTTGCAAAGCAGCGGGCCTAACCCGCGTATCGATAGCGTTCAGCAGCTAGAGGATGCGGTCGAAAAGCTAACAAATGACATAATGGAAGCCACGAACGTAGCTACTAGTTTCAAAACGAACTCTTCTCGGACCACCTTAGACATCCCGTCCGAGGTGAAAGAGAAGATCCGTCTGAAAAATAGAGTGTACAGACGACACCTGACTGGCGATCCTGAGCTCGGGCGACGTGCAAACGAAGTCAAAAGGGAGTCTCTACAGGCTCTCAGAGAGTTCAGGATGGACAGATGGGACGATTTCCTAGCGTCAATCGACAGGGCCGATCGATCACTGTGGAAAACGGCCAATCATTTGGTGGGAAAGGCGAGGGCGCCGGTTCCCCCCTGAAGACGGTTGATACTCACGCCGTCACCGGGGCGGAGCTCTTTGCCGTGACCTACCAAAAACAGATGACCTCTCTTCAGCCTTCAGTCGAAAAGAGGACTAAAATTGAACAGTTCAGGCAAGAAATTTTGTCTTACCGAGGAACTCCCAACCCTGGCTACGTGATCAGCCAAATTGTCTCGCCGAAGATAATACACGTTATTATCCGAGGTCTGAAAGCTAGAAAAGTTCCTGGTCGCGACCGTATCTCTCCGATGCAGCTGAAACGACTACCTAATAAACAAATAGCTCAGTTGACAAACATTGTCAACGCTATTTTTAGTCTCCAGCACTTTCCATCTATATGGAAACATGCACAAATAATAGTAATCCTGAAAAAGGGAAAAAGCCCAAAAGAGCCAAGTAGCTATAAACCTATTAGCTTGCTTAGCGCACTCGGCAAGATCGCCGAGAGAGCGATATTACACGCTCTCAACGGTGTCCTTGCTGACAAGAATATACTACCGAACGAGCAGCTTGTTTTCCGGAGGGGACATGCGGCCGTCCATCAGGCGGCACGACTCGCGACGGAGATCAGACAGGGATTCGGCAGTAGGCGCCATACGGGAGCCGTCTTTTTAGACCTCTCGCAAGTCTTCAATAGAGTCTGGCATCTTGGACTTTTAGTCAAGATGCTCAGGCTGGGTATACCAACAGACCTAGTCAAGCTTTTGGCATCATTTCTGACTGGACGCACGTTCCAAGTGCTCGTCGATGGTGTTTTATCATCAGTCCAGCGAATCGAAGCGGGAGTACCGCAAGGTTCCCCTCTTGCCCCAGTAATCTTTAATGTCTACATGGTGGACTTTCCGAAAATTCCGCACGTGAAGACTGCTTTCTATGCTGACGATACCATCTCCAGGCTCCAAAGGCACACGTTTAAAGCCTTAAAATGGCTAGCCTATTGGAGGCTAGCAATAAATCGCAGCAAAACCCAGGCTGTCCTCTTTACAAGTAGACAGCCAGTAATCAGACAGAACATCCGCATCCACGGAGTTCCCATCAAATGGGCCAGATCGGCACACTACCTGGGCCTTGAATTTGACAAGGCTCTTACGTGGGTGCCGCATCTGAAGAAGACAACCGGGAAAGCAAGAGCCATGGCTTGACTGCTTTACCCCCTCATGAATAGAAAAAGTAAGCTCTCGCTGGACAACCAACTAACTCTGTATAAAATCATGGTTCGATCAGTCCTTATTTATGGATATCAGGCCTGGTTCCTGTTCCTCCTTCCAACGTCGATTGCAAAATTGCAAGGAAATCTGACACTGTGGATATACGCCATCTGACAAAAAGTCGGCATACATATAGGTTGTTGACTGAGGATAGGTCTTCCTATTCTTGATGAGAGAGCATATGTCGGTACCCTGAGGACTCTGAACATCAAGAAACAAAACATATGCCCTCCAGTTGAAGGGATGGGTGGGGCTCGTCCTCAGTCAAGCAACCAATAAAAAAAATGCTCACTTAGGCGGAGATGAAGGTTGTTTTGTATTCTACATGGGATTGTGGAACCCAATGATGTAATGATGACACTCAGCTACTGTTGTCTCATTAACGCAGTCCAAGGACATCTAACACTGCATATATATATATATATATATATATATATATATATATATATATATATATATATATATATATATATATATATATATATATATATATATATACAATCAATATAATCAATGAAAATTATCCCACGCGCATCACAAAAAACTATCGCCATGACCTTGCTTGCAGATGGAACTGCCTGGAACTGCCTCCTTTTGAGCTGATTCTCCCCTTTCAGTCCAATGTTTTGACTATTCCTTCGTCTCAGGTGTAAAGCAATGGACTAATGTTTTATCCATGGTTATGAATCAATACAAAATCTCAGTTTTATTTCTGTGAAACTTCACCAAACACTCGATTGAAATATCCTCACGACGCTGTTTTTGTTCCATTGTGATTAATCACTGCACCCATTTTGGCACAGCTTCCAAATTTTTGGTTAATATGCGATGTACAGCACTTTTTGAAATGCCTACCATAGCAGACATGGTAGGCTCGCGCATTTTCAGTCGACAGTCATCCAATACTATTTTGTATTGCAGTTCGTACGGCCTCATTTAAACACTGCCGCCCAATATTTTACTGTTGTAAACGAAGAAGCAGACTCCCCGAGAGTAGAATTTAGCTCCTCTTTGGTATCGGTTGGACTGAGACCTTTCAATTGAAAGTATTGTATGATATAACGATGACCCATTTTTTCCATGTTGACAAATTCACTGAGAGCGTTCACTATTAATGGGTGCTAAACAAATACTAAATAACTTAACGTCGTCAAACTATAAACTTAAGCTTTATAAGATTGGTACTTTCTACCATAGTCATTCTTTTTAAACAACAATCGCCATTTATACGTCAGGTGGGTACTTCTGGGACTACCATCGTGCCACTTGCAAATTCCAGACGATTTCTTCGAGCTATTATTCTGGTTTTTTTTTCAATCCCTTTAGGGCGATGCTTTGCGTTATTTGTCTGTTTAAATTTTTATAAATTTTTTATACAGTACTTTCTGAAACACCTAAAATTTCCGCGATTACTCTTGATTTGTTAAAATAAAAATAAATCATGTTGTCATTTTTAAACGGATTGATTGAAAAAATTGAAAATTAACTGAAATAATGTGTAAATACTAGTATCGACGGAGTGTGTAAAAATCGAATATAAATGGTCTAAAATTATGGAATATAACGGTCTAAAATGTCATAAAATACCATCCATCATCATCAAATATGCATCATAAATATCAATTTTCTATAGTACCATGGGCGTAGATATCCTATTTGTAAATATTCCAAACTTTTGGACCTATGTGTACAGCATAATTTTTTAAAATCTGACATAAGCTAACTTTTTTTATTTGAAGTGATAGACTAGTACTTCCAAATACAAAGTTTAGAAATTGTAATTGTGTATTAGCATATTCACGTATAACTTTCATGCTTTATTAAAACTCTTTAATTTAATTTAAATAATTAAAGTAATTCCCTCTGATTGCAAAATTTTAAGAAATGGCCGACAAAAATGATCAACCTTTACAAAAGACATTGTAATCTATAATTCAACAAATGAAATGATATTGAATTTCTGGCAAACTAAGAATCCAATGGTCGTATCGATACGAAAAGCGTGCAAATTTTTAAAAAAGTCACCTTACTTTTTGATTATAGTAGTAGCGTCCTATCAACCTATCAACTTCATTTCCCGAAATCGTTTTTTGACCTTATAATGCTCATTAGTCGTATTAGTCGTACATAAGACAAATCATATATGACATTTGGGGAAAGGTGAAGCGAATCGCATCGCTTAGCGCCATCCATTAACAAAAGTTCGCAGTAGATGCGCAACTACGACCTCAGTGCCAAGATACATTCACTGGTGAATAATAATTAATTAAGTTAAAATGACTGAATAATTATGAAACCGAGTGCTCAAATTGAACGGTATATGATCACTCACTGAATAACACTAATAAATGTAAATAAAATAATTTAAATTTGCAGTGCTCTTGTCATATGTTTATTTATTAACTTGTGTATAAGTATACTCAAAATATGTATGAATAATATAAAGTTAGCAAATAAGTGCGTTTGATTCTTTAGAATACCATGATTAGTTAGTTAATGTCTACAATCTAACTGAACAGCATATGAAACACCCTCGTTTATGTATATTAATATTGAAAGACTCAAGCAGGCAAAAAAATCCCTAATAGATAGTATTACACAATTTCGTCTATCTCGAATGGGTAAATTATCTATCTCGAATGGGTAAATTACTAACACAGTGTGTAAGTTTCTTAGAATGAGCAGGGACAAAATGTCATAATAATCATCCAAATTGAATTAGGATTCATTTAATTGAACCAAATATTCAAATTACTGAAAACTTTTCTCTATTTTATATCCATAAGATATGCATTCAAATCATTAAATCATTTCGCAGGTTAATATCTTACATACATTCAGTGTATTTTTTTTTAAAACCTGACTTAAGCTAACTTTTTTATTTGAAGTGATATAGTAGTAGTTCCAAGTTGTAGGAAATAACTTGACCAAGAAAAAATTACAAACAATGGTTTTCGATGTCGCCAGATAGTGCTTCTTAATATTTTAAAATTGTATTAGGCTTGTGAAGACTAATGAAGAAGTAAAGGATGAGTTCTACGATAAAATAAGTAAGACCTAATAAGAAAAAACACCAAAACATAATACACTTATCTTTATGGGAGAGTTCAATGCAATAATGGGAAAGAAAAAATACTGGAGAGGAGTGGCTGGAAGAAAAACTTTGAATGACGAAACAAGTTACAATGCAACGAGACTGGAAACCAGATAGACCACATCCTAATAGACAAAAGAAGACAAAAAATGATACAAGATGTAGGATCATTCCGAGGAGCAGACGTGGGTATAGACCACATTCTAGTGATAGCGAAGCTTAGAATAGAATGCGCGAAGTTAAGAATAGCAGGTGGGGTGAATTCGCAAACAAACAGAAAGATAGGGAACATTGAGATGATAACTGGTAAGGAGTCACTATACGAAGAAGAAGTCAGAAAACAACTAGCAGACAGTTCAGAAAATGAAAATACAGAAGTAGAATGGAGTAATATAAAAGGACGTATTGAGTATGTCGCAGATAAAATATTGGAAAATACTCCATGGAAGGAAGAAAGAAATGGTTTGACGAAGAATGCAGAAGAAGATGGCTACTAGATTGAAGTGGTTAAGAACAGGGAGTGATGTAGATCACAGGGCCTATCAGGAAATTAGAAAAAACAGCACTAAACTAGTAAAAACTAAGAAAACTAAATGGATAGAGCAAATGATGGAGACGATAGAAAAAGATAATAAGAATAACATAAAATTATACGGATATATCAAAAGACAAAATACGGAAAAAAAAAACACAAGTATAAGTTGCACCGAATGGGCGAATCATTTTAAGAAAATATTAACAGATAAGAGAGCGGTGATGGAAAAGGAAAAGGATGGGAACCTGGAAGACAATATGGAACAAGAAGAAGTGGATATACCTGCGGAAGAAGAATTTAATGATGTAATAACTTAACTTAAATTAAATAGAGCCGATGGATTGGATAATATAGTCAATAAGATGATAAGATACGAGGGAAGCCTTAGGAAGAAGGATATTTAAGCTGATAATCTAAATCTGGGAAAAAGAAAAAAGGCATAATGAGTGGAAAAAATGGGATAATAATGTCTATTTATAAGAAGGGAGATCCAAAAGACTGTGCAAATTACATGGGAATTACCTTATTTAGTGTAGTATATAAGATACTGATCACGATAATAAATAATAGATTAATGAGATATACAGAAGCAAAAATTGGAGACTATCAATATGGCTTTAGGAGAGACAGATCTACCATAGACGCGGTACATATAGTAAAGCAAATAATCGAAAAATCTCAGGAATATGGAATGGAATTACAAATTGTGTATATTGATTTCAGGCAAGTTTTCGATAGACTGATATAAACAAGTAATAAAAGCTAAGACGGACACGAAAATACCGAGCAAGCTAATAAGACTAACAGAAATGACAATGAAAAATTCACAAGCAGTAGTTAGAAAAGTGAAAGGAGAAACAGAGAATTTTGAGATTAATTTAGGAGTGAGACAGGGAGATTGGCTATCAACAACATTGTTTATACCGACACTGGATGCAGTAATCAAAGACTCACTAACTCACCACAAGAAATGAGTTTCTAGAGCTCTGAGGAATTGAGCGGCTATAATTCCTAATGGAAAGTAGAGCCGTGTATTAGTCTTGTGTCGGCTAAATACAATACATTTTAAACTAAGGAATTAACTGCATTTGGGCATAATGGGAAAAGTTTTAATACAATTTCTAGCTGATTGGTAAATGTTATAACTTTAAAACACAAAATAACAAATAATTGACAAGATTCAAACTGGTACTAAAGGAGAATCGACATTTAACGCATTGGATTTTTTAAGGAACCGAAATTCCATTAATCACACTATTCCAGCAATAATATGGCTCTACTAGGGTTTTATACATATTTTTAAAGAAATCGATACCAAATATTTGAGGATAAAGTGCAAAGATAGATAAGTAGCTCTCAAACTTTCAGATAGATAAGTAGCTCTCAAAAAGCTACTTATAGTAGCTTCAGCTATTTCTAAAAAGTAGCTTCCTTTCTAGTAATACTCCAAGAATTCCAGGTTAATATGGCATTTAGTTTTGTTTGGGAAGTTATATTTAAGAAAAGCAGACAATAATCCTATTTACAAATTTCAGACAAGTTTGCGATAAAGCAGAAAAAGACCTTTACAAAAAGCTTGACGATCTGGAAGTGAGCAGCAATTTATTAAAAATGATCAATATAACATATAACCGCGGCGGTGGGATCTCAAAGATGATAAAGTACCTTCCGAAAAGCTAGTTCTAGTAGCTTCAGCTAGTTTTGAAAAGTAGCTTCCTTTCTAGTAACGCTCCAAGAATTTCAAACCAATATGGTATTTAGTTTTTTTTATTTAATCCCTTTTTATTTAATTTTTATTATAATGGAAAAGTCAAAAAGAAACCGAAGAAAAGTTGAAACACAATTATGGGATATCTGGTTTACTTCTGCTTCTTCACATTTCATAGTTCACAAGTGGCTACTGAGTTTCGATGTGCTCGTTGAGGTCACTACTGATGAAATTTTTAAAAAATCATAAAAATATCATAAACAAAAGTCACGATATTGTGTTGGTTGATCTCGGAGTAAAGGTTAAAGAAATTATTGGAATGACAAAACATCTCGGCCGAACGCGTACGGAACATCTTACATGAAAAATTGGGTTTGAGAAAGTTATCAGCGCAATGGAAGCCGCATTTTCTCATTACGGATCAAAACCGGAACCGAGTGACCACTTTACACATAATATGAACGAGTTTCTGAGGTGATTCGTGACATCTGATGACACTTGGATTCATATATTTTTTTCCTTTATTTGGGTTTTTCGCCACTATCTAAAACTGAAAAAATATCAAAAATACCTGTTCTTATGTAAAGAAAGAATCACTGGGTAAAAACAAAAAACCAAACGGAGACAAATTTCTCAGTGATTCTTTTTTGTAATAAATTTGTCTAACCAATAAAATTTTAAAGATATAAACATGTTAAAACAATTTTACAAACTTTTAACGTTAACGTTTCGGAGGGTCCTCTCCCCCCGTTTAAAAGTTTGTAAAAATTTTTATAACATTTTTATATCTTAAAAATTTGGTTCGTTAGGCAAATTTATTACAAAAAAGAATCACTGAGAAATTTGTCTCCGTTTGGTTTTTTGTTTTTACCCAGTGATTCTTACTTTACATAAGAATAGGTATTTTTGATATTTTTTGAGTTTTAGATAGTGGCGAAAATGCCATATAAAGAAAAAAAATATATGAACACGCCACAATCATTCAGACATTACTTGGATTCATCATTACATACCACAAATGAAAGAAAAGTTACAGCAGTGTTCCGAAGTAGTGTCCCATCGGCTGGAATAGTCATGACCATTATTTTCTGGGATTTTATCGACTATTTGGAAAAGGTAATGACGGTCACAGAAGAGTCTTATACTGCATTATGTAAAAAAAAGCATGAAGAACTAAAAAGGAGAATGAAAAATATATGGAAGAAAATGAAAAGAAAGTATAATAAAAATTTTCTTCATAAAAAAGATATAAATTGCACAGAGTCTGTATAAATAATTTGCCCGGTTTTCCAAACCTAATGTATAGGGTGATTTTTTAGTGCCTCCTTTAGTGTGAACTTTAAATTCAAATGAAACAACAACCGAATTAGATACATTGAAATCGTTTATTTTATGTGAAATAATATTCAATAGCATTATTTTTTTTAAGAATTTCGGTCAAATCTCTGCTGCGGGTAATTTTCACAAAGCGCATTCTGTCAATTCAATTTCCGACTACTTTTTCAGGTAATTGGGGCCTTATGCCCGCACTTGTTCTAGTTATGCTGATTTCCAAGCCGTCAATAGTTGCTGCTCTATCGGCATTGACCAAAAATTTAATATAAATCCACAGAAAATGATCTAATGGTATTAAATCACATGATCTTGTTGGCCAATTAACAGGTCCGACCCTCGAAATAATTTTTTCTCCGAATAGCCCCACCAATAAATCGATTGTTGCGTTGGCTGTATGACATGTGGAGTCATCCTATTGGAACCACATCCACCTCTTCCAGATTAACACCATTTAAGTTCGGAATTAAATAATCATTGATCATCGCTGGGTTACGTTGCAAATGATTTTAAGCCCATCCACCGAATGTACGGCCCAAACAAATGTCTTGCCTCCTGAGTACCTGGACAAGCTGGATTATACGGCACCAGACTAAGATCTTTACGTAAAATTTTCCACGTAGTCGAATAACAAAGCCCATCTTCCTGTGAACGGCGGCGAATTGATAAATTTGGATCTTCAACAACACTGCCAGCAGCAAGTGTTGGTCTGATAACGACCCCTATCGGAAGTTCGGACACACTAGAAAATGACCTTTTATAATATGTATAATATGAGAGATTGATTGAAAGAAGAGATTGATACAATGACGAGAAATGCCAGTGCGGATTTAGGATGGCGTAGAGCATCATATATCAGATTGTTGCATAGAAAAAATCCAAAGGGTAAGTTACATTTACGAAAAGCAGACAATAATTCTATTTATAGATTTTAAACAAGTCTGTGATAAAGCAGAAAAAGAGGTATACAAAGCTATATACAAAGAGCTTTACGATCTGGAAGTGCCCAGCAAATTAATAAAAATGATCGAAATAATAAATAGGGAATGGAAAATAGAGCAAATATTTTAAATTAAAGATGGATTTAGATAAGAAAATCTAATTTCGTAGATCTTTTTTAATACAGTTTTCAAAAATGTTAGAAGATATAGAAATATCAATAAAACCGGTCTTGTTTATATAAAAATAAACATCAATATCTGGCTTACACAGATGATCAAGAGGTAAGGAAATAACTAAGGAATTTAAGAGAATATTAACCAATAAGAATATTTTTAGGCAGTTTAAAGCTCGCAGTTACTTATATTTGTGAAATATGGATATTAAATAACACAGCAAACATGGTTGGAAGCATGGGAAAATAAACTTCTCTAAAACATATTTCGAGAAGGGAAGGTAGACGATACATGGATCAGAAGCACTAATAAGGAGTTGGAAGTCAAGACTCTAGTCACGCCCTAACTGGCGCAAACAAGCGAAGCAAGTGTTGCAAGAACCGACACCAATGCTTGGAGTGGAACCGCCTTGGATGCAATATGAAATTGAGTTATATTGAATCAAACAGAAAGGTAGAACTGCAAGTTTTCTATAGTAAAGCATGTGCATCGTTATGTAATCTTTGAATTGTAAGTCTTGTTAAACCGTAAAATGCTCCATTGCGCATTATAATGAATGTGAAACATCGTTCATAGCAGCATATTTAATAGTATAAAGAAATATGTTTGGTATTTATCACAGATACTTACATAACGGATTTTATTGACAATTAAAGATTAATACTATCTACCTGAGATAGAATAGTAAAAACATTTACGTGGGACAATAAACATCGAATAAATATTTATTACACACTTACACGATTGTATCTAAAGATTTCACGGCATAAAAGCATAAAACCACTGATAAATAAAATAGGTTCTATTATCAACAGAGTGTAACGAAATTCAGATTTGATGAGTTCGAATAATAATCTTTTTCTTTTACAGTATAAGTCTGGAAATATAATCGCGCAATTAAGATCAATATAAATACATGTTAAAAACTTTTTCTTAGCATATAAATAATATTATTATGGATGCGGTAAATAAACAGTTGATTTTCTGAGTGGGGCTGCAATGGGTACCTTTCCTGTGCTTGCAGCATCATTGCGTTAGTGTTCACTAATAAAATAGAACGATGCACATGTATTCATCCTTAAGGAATATCACAAAAATGTTTATGGTGAGAGTTCAGTTTTTATTTCGCCGCTAATTTAATATTAACTGTTTGGTGCTGTTATCAAAACATGAGTTAAGCATTGTAGCGTTCACAAATTTGTTGTTCGCTATTAGTAGCGTTCACAAATTCTTGATTGCTACTGGTAAGTACCAAGACAGTCTAACTCCAAATATCCAGGCGAGCGGACGTTTTCGCGCCTTACCTTTCCGACAGAGGTACGTAGGTTTCTGGCCAAGTCATGCTTGGGCTTATTTTTTCTGATATTCTTGTAGAGGGTTTTACGACCAAACAGCAGAGAATCCGGTCAACAGAGACCAGACAATTGAAAGACCACCAATTTTAGAGCCCGGCCATTGTGGAAACCTTACTATTTTTGGGGCCACATGGTACAGTAACCGGTTAGTCAGATCGATACTATTTCGGGACCCCCGCATAGGGATACCGGATTGCCCGTAGTCGTACTCACGGTTTTTGGATACCCAGTACAGGATAGGCAAGAAGAGGAACCATCAGGAAATAAGGCCAGATAAACACATTTTTATTATATTTTCATGTACCGATAAAGATCACAGTTACCATTTTTTTTACAAATATATTTTTACTATCTTTTCATATACTGATAAATATCACAGTTACCTTTGTTTTTTTTTTAATTATCTATTTGCCGTTTGACCATATTTAATTACCCTTGAGTTGTATATATATATATATATATATATATATATATATATATATATATATATATATATATATATATATATATATATATATATATTTCTTTTTACTTTTTATACTTTTTACTTTTTACTATTATCAGAATAGAGTTAATAACCTCCAATTTATAAGTATAGGGACATAGAGACCAGCGGGGGTAATTTAGATCGACTTGTTTAATTTTTGATTTTTTACGGCAAGGGTTAGCGAACCACCTTCCCTAAATCTTCCTGTGTCTTTTATTTAATAGTTTTATTTTTTTATCTTTTAATGTGCTTTCTGTCGTCTTTTTGAGTGTGCCTTTATGAATTAAATGTATAAAATTTAGTAAGCAGTTTTTTTTAAGATAGACCTCTTCCCGATTCCAGGGTCTTTTCTAAATATCAGATATATGAAGTAACCGGGTGGCGCCTAAAGTGTTGCGTAGCTTTATTCTATCCTGGACCTTCTTCCCGGTGCTCCCGGCGAACAGCTGCCGTCGCTGTGATCTATATATTTTTTATTTTGTTCTCAAAAGAGAAAATAATAGGTTACACCATTCGTTCTGCTTCAGGTAGAGAAGTAGTGCAAATCTAAGTAGAGTCAGAGTTGCAGATATGCAGTTTACAAGAAATGCTTAATAAATTTGGCAGTTGGTTTATTAATAATAAATTCTGCCTTATCATAGACAAAACCTGTTTTATTGTTTTTACTCTACCAGAACTCACACCATAAAGGAATTATATTTAGTTAAATAATAACGGTAAATCGATAACGCAAATATCATGTACTAAATTTTGGCCATTTCTCGTGATAATATACTTTGTTGGGTTGAGCATATAGATAAACTATGAAAGAAGTGAATCGTTGTATCATATGCTGTCTACAGGTTAAAATAGGTTGGTACCACTGATATTATACATTCATATTAGTATGCCGACTTTTATAGTCGCGGTAGATATCGTTTAATATTTTGTGTATAAATACGTGCATTCAAAATTTAAAAAATAATAATTCGAATGAAGGCTGGGCTGTCACTACTGGCTGCATGTCGTTCAGTTTTTAAACATTCTGGATATTGACCTTACCATCACCTTATATTTTGGAGGTTCTTATTTTCGTCAGGTCAAATGTGACAATATTCGAAAAAAATGAATAATTTTCATTATTATAATACACGAGGCTCTGATGATCTTGTTCTAACAATATATTGCCTTAAGATCGTTGAAGGAAATATATACTACAAAGGTGTAAAGTTGTACAATAAGTTACCACTACGGTTTAAGCGTATTCAAAATGAGGAGTTCAAGAGGATTAGTCCCCGAGTTTCTAATAAGTCAATGTTTTTTTATTGCTTAGATGCATATATCTTATCAGCAATTAAATTAAATGTTTATGTGTATGTATTGATAATCATCTCATGTAGTATGAATTGATTATCATCTCATGTAGTATTTCTCACTTGACACCAGCCGATTTTTTTGTGAGGCAATTCAAGGCTTCGTTCGACGTACCCATTATTGCCAGGAAATTACTGGTGGACACTTTGAACACCTTTTATAAATAGCTCTTAAATAAAAAAGATAAAATTTTTATATTGTTTTTATTTTAAATTTGATATTGACAAAAGAGACGGAAAAACCTTTTAGCAATTTTTTAAAAAATCTATTTAAACAAAAAACCTTATAAAATATGTATGGTTTAAAAAATGCTATTTCCAACAATGTCAAATTCAAGTACTATTGTCATTTAAATAAATCAAATTAGTCTTGGATTTCAAATATGAGATAAGAAAATATACCCAAAAAGTGGCCAAAAAGGTCCTGAGGTTTGTGTACGAAATTTCATTAAGACATCTCAATGCGTTCTCGAGATATTTGACCGTTTCCATACATAATAGCGATCCTGTATAAAGGGTCAAATTGAGCGATATTTTTAATTCTTGAATAAAATACAGAATTTGCGTTGATTTCAAAAAACTTTTTCTTGGTCTTCTCATGAATCAATCGTGTATTTTCCTTACCCCAAATACGACTATTTTGTTTATTAACATAGCTACCAATTTCAAAGTGTGCTTTATTTGAAAAGATGATTTTTTGTCATAAAATTTTGATTTGTGAAATTTTGTGAAAAAATTATTTTTTGTAATCTGTTTGTGCTTTGATCCACTTGATAAATGTACGACGTTTTGAATGATCCAGTGGCTTAAGTTCCTGTGTTATTTGAACCTTATAAGCCTTCAGAGCCAAATCCTTTCGTAAAATACGCCATGTTATGGATTCACTGAGTCTAAATTGTTATGGACGCCGAATAATGGAAATTTCTGGGTCTTCAGCAACACTTTCACGTAGCAAATCAATATGCTCTTGTGAATGATCATTACGACTATATATTGCTCTATTATCTCCCACCGAACAAGTTTCTTGAAATTTTTGAACAATTCGATTGATAGTGCTTTCAGATGGACGATTGTGCAAACCGTAAATATCACGCAATTTTCTAAAAGCATTTTTCACTGAGCGCCTATTTTCATAAAATAATTCATCAATTTTAACGCGTTGTTGTATGTATTCTGTACGACTCCATATTTATAAATGTCATCCATTACACTTTTGAAATGAGACTAGACCTAGACAAATTCACAATTTTATCAATGTTTTATTCAAGAATTTATAAAATCGCTCAATTTGGAAGACGCGTTATTTATTCCACGAATCTTAGTATTACGAAATAGCATTGAAAAATTTCCTTCCAAACGATATAAATTCAATGTTTAATAAAACATCTAATATCCACATGGAAGAACAAAATACCCTTATCCCGAATCCCGAAAGTAATCTTATTTCACCTCGAGGTTGGAATATAATCTAAAGAAAAAATGAAAAAACAATACAACCATAAATATTAAAATCTTTTTGTGTATTTCGAACGAGACTCGAAAACATCAATTCTTCTATTGAAATCTTCGGTGCGAAACGTGCGTCGAGAACTTTGATTTCGTCGATAAAAAAATTGATTTGTGTTTAGTGGTTAATCTCTTTGAGTTTACTCGAAAATATGTTAAAAACAAAAACTACCTTCCTTAAAAATTTTCCGTGAAAATGTAATGGATCAAATCTGGAAAATGTGTGTACAATCAAATTCATAATAATACAGGGTTATTGTTGCAGAGATTATTTTATTTCTTTTGATTACCACTGTTATTGACCTTACATCCATGTTTTATGCACTAATTTATGGAAACCCTGCTGAGCTCTTGACAGTTGACATTGAAATTTATGAGTTAGTTCTACTATAAAAATATCTGGCTATTTTAACGTTTAAAATATACTGGGAATAAAAAAAACACTTGTATAGTTGATATACATTTTTGAATTGAATTGATAATTTACTAGCTGTATATCATATCTTGAAAATAAAATTAATAAATACCAATACATTTTTGTTTATGTTTACCTTAATGTTGTGGCTGAGTAAAGGATTTAAAAAAAATTGTTGGTTTTATATTATTTAAAAAAATGTTATTGAGTGATTTTCACATACTACTAAGGTAAGCAGTTTTTTTGTGACTCTATTAAAGGTGCTAAAATGCCAAAGGTTCGTACACCATCAAGTCGTTTCAGATTCACCACCAGGTCGTTTTTATCTGAATTTTAAAACAGTCTAGCTGTTGTTTCGAACAAACCACGTTTAAGTTTTGCGTTATATCAAAGCCATTGAACATTGCTGCTTTTACCGTTATGAGATCATGGATAAGATAGTTTGAGGATCAAAGTTATACACAAATACAAGATACGTCATTCTAGAAGTATCCTAGTCTGACGAATGGCATATTCGACTTCTTTCGGAACGAAATCAACACACAAAAATCATGATAAACACGTGACGCACGTTAGCCAAACGTGCGTCGAGAAGTTTCAAAATGTGATTTGGTGTTTAGTGGTAAATCTTTTCGAATTTAATCGACATTTATTTGAAATGATGATGCGTGCTTATCAACCTTATTTGATCCAATTGGATGCTTTCACATACAGTATATCATAAGACGCGTTGTTTCGAATGGTTCTGAGCTAGAATTAAATGGAACTCTACTTGCTTAGTCTTGAGACTATAATTTGTTAAGTTATGATGGACGTAGGAGAGTTAGAAGGATATTCTGATTATTTGAAACAAATTCTTCATACCCATTACCTATGGAGTCATTAAAACAGCTGATCATGAAGTTATTTCATGATTTTCAAAAATTTTGTAAATTAAATAGCTGAGCAGCGTTGCTAATTGTAATGTGGGAATGTATTTTATATTGCATAACATAATTAAATTTTTTTAAGCGGATCATTTATAACAACGTATTGTAGACGCATATTTGGATCAGTGAAAGGCTTGTGTATCTTATAGTTGTCACAGATAGTTTGATCGTCTGTTTCGTATGTTGGCATTATTGTTTTTTCTTAGTCCTTAGGTATATTTTAATTGTGACATAACTATAACTCCTTATCCAACTTCATTTCACTATCTCAAAGTATATTTTTATTTCTCCTCTATGAGGATTTCTCCTCTTATCTTGGCTAATTTTTAATTATTTATTGCTCCTGTGATTTCTTCTATGAAGATTTTTTCTGGTTGAATGTCATCTACTTCCTTTCTTTTAGCACTTCGTTTTTTTTGTTTTATTAAAAATTTTCTATGTAGCGCTCTCTCCATATATCTAATAATTTTTAATTTTGAAGTGTTGCTATATTTTATTTATTTCTTAAATCTCTTTTTCCTTATATTCAAGGACAGAGTGAAAAGTCAGGTGCTTCTCCGATAAGTGGTGGAGGAATCGTAAAGGTGCTGCATTTCTGAAAAGTAGCATCATTTCATGATACCATTGAACTTCAAGGTCAATATGACATTTAGTTCTATTTTAACAGCCTTTGAAACTAGATAAGTTCGATATTTTTGCGTAAAAAAAACCATCGCTCAAACTAAAGAAAAGTTGAAAATATATTATGGGGACTCTCCTTTTTTACATTTCATGGTTCATAAATACTTTAGTGAATTTCGATGTGGTTGAACCAGCACGAGTAATGTTCTGTGTTTAGGATACCCCATTGTGATGATTACAGAAGAAATGGTTAGAAAATGAATGATATCGTGTTGACTGATGTTATACTGAAGATTAGAGAGGCTGCTGAGATGATAAACATCTCGAATGAACACGTTGGGAACATCCTACATGAACATTTGGATATGAGAAATATATCTGCGTGATGGATGCCTCGTTTACTGACTGCGGACAAAAACCACAATCGAAAACTTAACAGTAGTGTTTGGACATGAATAAGAATAATCTGAAGGAGTTTATGGGGCGACTCGTGATTGTTAGTAAAACTTGGATTTAAAATTACACACCAGAAAAGAAGGGATAGTCAAAACACTGGATTTTACCCGATCATGCCCCAAAGAATCTGCTCCAAATGAAGAGTCTTCATTCAGCTGGAAGAACCCCACTTCATTCGGCTGGAAAGATCATGGGGACTGTTTTCTGGAATTTGGAAGGCATTGTTGTCATCGACTTGGAAAAGAAAAGGACGGTCATAGGAACTTTCCTATGATCGTCTTTTGCAGCAAAATACCTATGTACCTTATACCATTGTTAATAACATATTTTGAAGAGTTGAGATAAAAAACCTCATTGATAAGAAGTTGGTCGATCTGCTGTACAAATTGATGTGTATCTGAACTCCCGAAAGACTGTCAAATCAGTATGGTATATGTTATTAGAACAACGCTTGTCGACATTTTCTTTTATCAAAATCATTGTTCTGTGCGCCAAACTTATAGAGTCTTTTATGTAGCTACATATTCGCCGAACCGAGAGATATATACGCCGAATTATCGACAAATTCCGAATGCATTTCACGCTGCTCGATATTAAAACAAAAATAGAAAATATCGCCGCTGGTACTGGTACTGTTGATGAAGATCCAAATTTAGTAATTCGTTAATGAGGATCGTTACAGATCGTTACTGATCGTTGATCAATTATTGTTTAATTCCCAATTTGAATGGTTTTAATCCGGAGGCGATGTGGTTCCAACAGGATGTCTCCACATGCCTTACAACCAACGCAACAATCGATTTATCGAGGGAACAATTCGGTGAGAAAATTATTTCGAGGAACGAAACCATTAAATTGGCCACCAAAATCATGTGATTTAATTCCTTTACATTATTTTCTTTAGGGTTATGTTACATTTTTGTTGAATGCCGATAAATCAATAATTATTGACACCTTGGAAGCCAGCATAACTCGGATTCAAAAATCATGGAATTAAAGTTCGAATTATTACAACATCCACCGTATTTACCGGATTTGGTACCCAGTGACTTTTTTATTTCTGAACCTAAAAAAATGGTTCAGCGGACAACAGTTCACGTCGAACGAGGAGGTCATCGCCCAAACAGATGCTTATTTTGAGGACTTTCCAAAACCTCTTTTTTAGACGGCTTAAAAAAGTTACAGAAACGCTTGGAAAAGTGTATATAGCTAAAAGTAGATTATGTTGAAAAAACATATACGTAAAATAATTTGTTTTTCTATGTTTTTTAAGGACTTATTGAACGACCCTCGTAGTTTCAAGGCATCTAATTTAGTTGTTGTTTTACTGGTTGTCTCTTATCGGTCACCTCCGATTTCTTTCATTTTTTAAACATGGAGAGATCGCTGTCTAAAAAGAAATTTACATGAAATGAAGGGATCTTCGCCGAATCTGTGGACCATGAAAATTATAGATATCTTGAAAAATGTAATACTCTGATAACTCTTTCTGTTTATATATTATTCCAAACAGTCAGAAGTCAGTCACAATATTTTATTCCAAACAGTCAGAATGCCGCCACATAATTGAGTTGTCAATATAGTTTTATAATTCAGAAACAATATAGTATGTGCTGTTCTGTTCGATGATCTTTTTCCATCTGTCCGGTAGCCGTATAATCTTACGTTCATAGAACTACTCATGTTTCTGGTAAAACAACTGTTCGAGGTGATTTTTCAAGATTGCCAAGGAGGTAAAGTTTTTACGCAATGACGGGAGATTAAGGTGGATGGACCAAGACATACTTGTCAAGTTGTAAAAGTTTGTATGGGGTAGCCAAACCTTTCTGTTGTATTTCTTCGAATTATTGCTCTGATTTTCAGGTATATATATTATAGATAGTTCATTGTTTGATATGGGTCGCCAGAGATACATCCAGGGGAAGTTTCCATTTGTGCAACATGTCATTGCATCTGCCATGTTAATCTACTCCAGGTGTTCCACGGGAGGTTCGAACCCAGCATTTCATGATCACGCAAATTGATAAAATCGACATTCCTGGTAGCGTTGTTTTGAAGGAGACATCTACCTTTCATTAGTGTCTACGCCATTTGTCAAGTATGTGTCTATCCAGATTGGATGGCACAATTTCAACCTATATCGTGGCAAGTTGTTCAAGTCCTTACGTATAGACAGTTCTGACATATTTGCATCAATTATTCTATCCCATTGCTTTTCCGCTGGCCGCAGATTTTTGCTCATGGGATCATTTCTTGTTCTAGGTTGTCGAGGATTTGGCTGGCCAGTTCTGGAAAGAAGCTTTCAGGAAGCTATTTTCAGGTAACTGGTCATTATAAACGATTGCCTTCCAGTCCCATCAACGTTTTACACATTTCACATCGGGAAACAAAACCAAGTGATTTAGTGTTTTCTGGTAAATCTCTTTGAGTTAGTGTTTTACACCAAATATTTCAATATAAGAATTGATCTGTTATAATGTTTTAATGCGTTTTGTGAGATAAAGTTCGCTGAGAATGAAGAGAATCACAATTTAAATTCTTTTGTCGGCCAGAATTGTGTGTTATAATTTCAATGACACCTTTTATGGTACACCTATTACAAGACCATGTAGATAACTCGAGAATAAATTATTAAAAATAATACGTTGGGAAAAACACGATTTAAAAGGACAAGCAACGAGAAACATATCACGTATTTACCACTAATTGCATCGTAGATATTTATAAACCCAAGAGAATACTTGACATAACTAACATTTAACAAAACCACTTATGAACTAGGAATTGTGTGAAATTGTCTTTTTTAAATTAGAGTTTAATAGTCAATTAATTGTCGGTAAAAGTCAAGTCTAGCCGTCTAGAAACTGTTTTAATATTTGATATATGTCTATGTAAATTTTAGTACTACCTGACGTTGAATAAATAATTGTTTTTACATAGGCTGACGAAAAAGTGTTTAGCCTAACAGAAGTGCAGTTTCATTTCACATGTCAATTAAGTCATATTTTATTAGTTGTTCAAAGAAGACGTGTTTTGAGTTTTGTAAATATGGAAATTTTTAAAATGGTATGTACGATCAGAAATTTATATTGATATGCTCCTTTAATTAACAAAATAAATTAAGTTACTGAATATTAACGTTGTATAGGCATCGAATATGAAGTGCGTAATGGAGGTCCAAAAGTTTTTACCAATATCAGAACTTATTAATAAAATATTGTTTATAGGTTTAGAGGATTGATGTTTGAATGTGCGTGATGTAGCTAAGTTTGTAGGCAGGTGTAAAAGATGGCGAAAACGAAAGTAAAACGATAACACGAATATTATATATGAGCTTTTTAAATAAGCTTAATGAACACATTTTCTAAAAAAGACCTGTTATATAGAAGAAAAAGCTCACAATAGTGTTTTGCAATGGTCATGAATACATATATATATATATATATATATATATATATATATATATATATATATATATATATATATATATATATATATACATATATATATATATATATATATATATATATATATATATATATATATATATATATACATATACATATACATATATATATATATATATATATATATATATATATATATATATATATATATATATATATATATATATATATGTATGTATATCACTATATCACGCCCTATATCATTATCATCAATTTGTTATGAGACCTAAAAAACTCGTTTAACCCTTTCAGTCCCAATGGGTGATAAAAGTCCCAGAAGGTGTTTAATGTACCCTAGAGGGAAATACGAGCGTTGGGCTTAGCCAGGCCGATGCCTCACTGCTAATATACATTGTTTCTTATATGCCCACTAGAAAATGTTTGTGAATTTTTTCAATATGGCGAAGTAGTGAATCTCTTTACTATACGTAGATCACGTGCTATAGGTTTATAATGATGTATTTGGCGTTTATTTGACTAATTTATGAAACCAATGTCTAGATAAGTGTGTTTATGTTTGTATATTACTTACAGAAAGTGTTTTTTTGCGTGTAAATATTGCGCATATAAAGCATTTTTGCTAAAATTTGTTGACGGGACATATATGTCCCAGTGGGATTTCGCTGTGGTATAAATTTGTACCAGTGGTATTACTACAAGTAAAATGTGACTTTTTTATTTCAGAAATAAACCATTGTCTGAATAAAAACGCATGGAGTTAGCAGACAATATTTCCGATATGAAATATGAAGCGTTCATTGATACTGGTTTAGAATATATCCAGTTATCCTCAGAGGGTTCAAGTGATTTTTCGGGAACATCTATAAGCAACTAAATGAAAATTTATCGTCCACGGAATGTCCATCTTCTGAAGAAAGTGACAATGACAAAACGGTGGATCCTCCTACAATAATTTTACACCAATGGAAATCTATAGAGAACAATTTTTTACCACGATTACGTATCCCAACCTAAAAATCCTATACAATTCTCGCAAGACTCTACAGGTCATCTACTGAGTTAGACCTTTTTTTCAAATTGTTCCCCAAAACTTTTTTGTGTAGATTTCTGGAAAAATCAACAAAAATTGGAGATACTTCAAGCAAAAAAGAAATTATATATACTCAAAACTTATCAGTATGAAATAATGATTGTCATTGGATGTTTTCTCGTAATGTCCTATAATAAAATACCTGCACAGCGACACTGCTGGTTTACTTATACTTCACTTGGTAACACAATGATCAAACAAACAATTTCTAGGAATAGATTCCAGTTACTGTCTTCCAAACTATATTTCAATTCCTGTCAAAAGCCAGATGGCGCCCATAAAATATATTAAGTGGAAGAAGTGCTTTCCTGCATGAAGAAAACTTTTTACAGGCAAGAAGTGAGAGTACATTTCAGAGCATCGATAAGTTCAACGGAAGAAGTTACCTAAAACAGTACCTTCCTCTAAAACCTACTAAAAGAGGCCTGTAAAATCATGGATTAGATGTGATTTAAAAACAGGCTACACATACGACTTGAATATATATTTAGGAAAAGATGAAAATAGAAATCAAAATTCAAGTGTGGGCGAAGATGTCGTCATGAAGTTAGCAGAAACTATTCGAGATACTGATGTTAGCCTATGCTTTGACAAATTTTTTATTAGCTCAACTTATAAATAAATTACCTTTTGCTGCAGTTGGTACATCAATAATTACCAGAAAAACATATCTAAATTCGATATAGATAGAAAGCGACAAAGATCTGAAGCTTACTTTTTATGCAATCAGTATAATACATGTGCAGTTTCATGGAGGACAATATGGTAGGCCGTAATCAGGTTACAGGCCACTGAATATACGGGATCACTTACCCATCGAAGGGCCAACAAGAGGAAGGTGTCATCGCGGTACCAAGAACAAAGAAGGAATAAGAACAAAACAAATTTGTGTGGCTTGCAATTTATCACTATGCAAACACTGTTTCACTGCTTATCATATCTAATATATGAAACATAAAAAAGTTTTTGAATATTTCCTTTTTTTATGTTCCCACAACTAGTACTAATGTAACATATATGTTCCAACTCCTCAACATACCTCCCCTTTCAAAAAAAACTGGGACTGAAAGAAGAAATTGAGACTGAAAGGGTTAAGTCCAATTAAGCAATAGCGGTCGTAGTGTGGTATTTCGCATACCTTCCGGAAATCCACTTCAAATAAGATATAACTATTGCAAAAGTTTTAAAAATATGAGACCATTGGAGAATAATTATAGCTTTGAAAATTGGAACTTGGTTTTTATGTTAGGGTGAAAACTTTTTGATCACTCCCCGTAAAAAATAGTCATTGATATAGTTAATCACATTAATTCTTGAAACTGTTCAGGTTGCAAATTAACTTCAGTTTTATTTGTTATAGTACATGTAAATAACAATTGAAGTATAGTTTAAAGTGTCACAGTCAGTATACATCTTTGACTTAAACTAAAAATATATTCATTGTATAACATGAATATATTTTTATAATGTAACATTTTATACTTGTTTACCTCTATATTTCTGCATGCGATTGTAAAAAAAGTAACGTGAGTTTCGTACGCTATTAAGCCATGAATTAGTCTTACGGTTCTGTTAAAAGTGCTAAAATGGCTCGAGTTCGTGTACTATGTTATTTCCAGCAATCCTCAGAATTTGAAAAGTGGAGAGCTGTTGATAGAAAGAAGTAGGTTTTTTATTCTGAATAGTTTTTAGGGCATTCACGGACAATATAATCTGATTCCAAAGATCAATAAGTACATTTTATCTAACTTATAATACTATTTAGAAAGCTTAGAATTAAAGTCTTACTCATCAGTACCCTTAGATTTCTAATAAACTAGGTAAACTAACGTATACATTAAGACGCACATGCTCTGCTTTGTCACATCACACTCACATCACTTTGTCACATCTCTCAAGGGCATGATGTATGATGTATCTACGATGTTCCTTAGTACTTTATTCTGAAACCTTTCAATGCTTTGTACGTTGCTCTGACTGGCACCGCCTCACAAATTAATTCCAAAGGTCCATACCGGTTTAAGTATCTGCTTGTATTATATAAGCTTATTATGAAGAGTTAGAGTGGAGTTTCTTTCAATTAACAGGGAAAATTTTCTATATTTAATTGTAAGTTCTTGTTTTTTTTCTTTTTGACGATGGGCTTTCCAGCTTGGCCTTGTATTAAGGATAATACCAAATACAGCTAAATAGTATTTTAAAATGAAATTCGTTTATCATTTATGCTTATGTGTATAAGATGATTAATTAGCTTTTTTTGTAAAGTTAACTAATATAGACATTCAGATATAGACATATTCATTTAATTTAATTCTCCATTTTTTGTCCAGTTTTCAATTTTGTTGACTGATATCAGCAAATTCTCTGCTGCTTCTTTGTCGTCATTACCTCCAGCTAATATACCAGGATAATCTGCAAACGTTGCTGTGGTGTCATTTTCCAGTTTAGGAATATCACTTGTGTGTAAAAGGTATAGGACAGGTCCTAGTACACTTTCTTGCGGTACTTCTGCAACCCTCAAGAGAAGTACTGGATAAGAGATACCCAGGGGTGGATTAAAAGTTTTTTCTTTTATAAATGATCATGTTGAGGGGATGACTTTGAGTGGGGGAAAAAAATTACTATTCCTACTACAAATCCCTCACTATAGCCATCTTAAGATGTGAATACTAACAAAAATATACGCGATCATAGTCAGTCTATGGTATATGCCACCCAGTGCTGTTGTTGTGTCAGTGTTTTGATAATAAATAAAAACCACTAAATAATCTTTTTGCACAAATAGTGTGCTTTTTTCGATCTTGACACAGTTTGTGGTAAGTATGTATAAATATTATATGTTCTATAGTATTTTTATTGAAAAATGTGATTAAATATTTTTTTTAACATTTATTGATCGGTTTCTTTCATTTTCTATTTAGCTCAAAATGAACACGCGTTCTCGTACTCGCTGTGCGTCTGAAGTAAAAGCGTTATCTGAGGCAGCTGATATTTTCGACGACAAAGAGAGTGAACTTTACCTAACTAAATAAATATATTTTTTAAAATAAAGCTAAATTATGAAAGTACATTAAGTCTCCTTTTAAATGCCGGTGGAGGAAAGTTTTTATCTATTAATTTCGTCTAGATATGATTGTTTGAATAGAACATCTCATTTTAACATTTTTTTTATATTTCCTGATTTTTTCGATGGTATTAGAAATACTATTATTTTTTGGAACATTCAATAGATATAGTCTTTTTCTATACTGATTGAGGTTTAAATTAAAAAAAAGATATAAGAGATATTAATAATCAGGCATTCAGCATACCCATGACATAACCATGTGCTCCTAAATCGAAAAGCACAGAAATGCTTTTATTGAGAGTTAATTATCTTAAGCTGTGAATATTCTCCTTCTTGCTTAATTCTAAAATGTCTTTTTGAGCTGTAAGAGGCCCGAATATCAGAAAACTGTTTAGGTAAATACATCTTCCGTTCATGTTTTAGACTTTTATGCCAAACCTTATCGAAAGCCTATGCCACATCAAAGAAGATTGTAGAACAGACTTTCTCTTCTTCTACTGACTTTTTGACTTTTCTATTATATTTGACTTTTACTTTTTGACTTTTCTATTATATTTGTAATTTTGCGAATCTAATCTATAGTGGAATGACTTTCTTTGAACTCAAATCTATGTGATGGGATCAGATTACATTTATCTATGATTCGTTTTAGTCGTTTCATGTGGTGGTTTGCTAGGTTTGGGGATCATTATGACCTCTGCTACTTTTTACCTCAATGGCTCATACCTTAGCCTAAATGCTCCATTTACTAGATGTGTCAGTTTGATTATTGCTATTCTGGGGAGCTCTTTCAGGATTTCTCCAGTAATGAGATCATATCCAGGAGTTTTCTTTGGATCTATATTTGCATTAATCTCTTTAATGACTTCTTTGGGGTGGTTTGATTGATCTCCACATCTTCCTGGTTAATTTCTTGGTCCAAGTTGTAATCACCTTTATTTGGTTGAAATGTATTTTCTAAATGAATTGCAAATTTGTCAGCTTTTTCTTGATTATTTCTCGTCCACTTACCATTTTCCATTCTAATTTGAGGAATTTGCATGAGAGGTTTTTTTAATCTTTTAATAGCTTTCCATTGTAAATAGTCCGTGCTCTTGTCAGTTTACTTAGGTTTGAACTAATTGATTCGTTTCGATCTCCCTTTTTAGTTGCTGACCTCTCTTAGCATTGTTTTGATGAGTTTTGTCTGTTGGCGCTCTGCATTTATGCCATTTCGTCCTTATTTTTCTTTTTTCGGCTATTAGATTTCTTATCTTTTTTGGGTAGATATTTCCTTTAGTCTTATATTCGATGGTGGGAGTATTGTCCCAAGCAGCTTGTTGTACTTGTTTTACAAATAGGCCAAATTCTTCATCCAGCTGATACTGATTTTGATTTGCACATAGATTGATGTTTTCTTCCAGGTCTAGCTTGAATCTATGCCGGTTTGTTAATTTGTATATTAATATCGAATTATTGTCTTTCACAATAATATGTTCACTAACAGTTAGGACAATTGGTGAGTGATCTGAATTCATAACCCAACCCTCTTCAATTTGCAAGCAATTTGCGGAAATATTTTTAGTGATAAAGAAATCAATGAAATCTGGAACCTTTGACGGATCTGTTGGCCAATATGTAGATTTCCCCGTTGACAAGGATTAACTTCTATTTTCTTTGGCTGCTTCAAGCAGTTCTCTATCCTTAATGGTCGTTAATCTTGATCCCTAGTAGACTTGTTTGGCATTAAAGTAGCCTCGTATAATGAATCTTTTGCCTTGGCTTCTCAGAAAATCAAGAAAGAGTCTCTCTTTCATCTTTATTTTATCCAATTGGATGTTTTCTCATAAAGTGCCCCACAAGATGCACTCCGCCTAGAATTGAATGAGACCTAGAATTGAACTTAATGTTCTTTAGTGATGAGTTTGGACTTTCTTTAGGTGACCATGGTGGACGTAGACGAGCTTGAGGTTTTTTTATGTAAAAGGCAGAAGTTACTATATAATAATCAATATTCTGAGTAAGAGTGAGTGGAGCATATGGACTTTGTTACGTGATCTCAAAAGAATGATGCAATACAGCACAGTTGTGCTGATATGTTTATTTATCATACACATAATATCCCAAAACGTATTCTCTACTTAAATGGTGATTATAAAAATTGGCTACAGGGATGCAGTGCTTTGATTATTTTGGACTATTTTGTTTGAGGCTACTTTAAAGGAAAGGTTTATCTGAGTTAAATGAATCTAAAGTACTCTTGGTGAGAGAGTAATAATCATGCAAAAATATTACTGAAAACTTTATAAAAGTGATCGTTTTTTTCAATATTTTGATATATCTTGTCACCGGCAAAGCTTGTAGTGATTTTTTTAAGAGAAAAAAAACGCAAATAGTGTATGTAAATATTTATTTAATCTATTATGTAATTTCAATTATTATGTATAACTTTTGCCGACGTAATAGTGGGCCCATAATGTTTTTTTTGCCAAAAATTTGCATCTTTATTTTTATTTTAAAAAGGTTTTTTTTTTAATTTTGAAGGGAGCAGAATTGGTAGTAGTCCGAGTGTGCTAGGTCTGGTGAGTACGATTGATGGGGCAAAATATCCCATTTGAAGTTCAATAACTTTTGCTGCGTCCTGATTGAAAGGTGTGGTTGTGTATACCATGTCGTATCTTGATGAAACACGACGCTTTTCTTGTTTGCTAATTTTGTCCGTTTATCTTCGGTTGCTGCCTTCAGTTGATCTAACGTGAACAGTAGAGGTCGGTGTTGATGGTTTGGTTGCGTAGAAGAAGCACAAAGTGTATGGTATCTTCCAATTGCACTAAATGCAAAACCTAATTTTTTTTGGTGGAGTAAAATTTTAACCAAATTGACCATTTGACCAAAATGCCCGATTTGTCTTCTGCTAATAAATAATAAATATTTAACTTTTACTAATCCAATAATTCGTGGATTGGGTTATTAGGGCCTTTACTTCTTCAACATAAATGCTTGAAGGACGGTCACAGCAATGCAGGTCTTTCAGGTCAAAACCTTTGCCCATGAATAGAATTTTGGTTTTTTGTTTGGACAGCGTTCTAACCTTTTTAAAATATTAAACATATCATCGTGTAAATGCATGTTGTAGACCTACATTTTCAATTTGAATCAACCTAATCAAAACAAATCTGAACGTATACATTATAAATACCACAGGAATTAATAATATATAAATAAATGTAATCCAACACATTTGAGATTTATACTCGAATATCTCTAAACGAAATATTAACTTTTGTAGAGTTTGTAATATCACATATTCTACTGTGATCAAATTCACCACGTATATCACACACACTCACACACTCACACACACACATATACATATATATATATATATATATATATATATATATATATATATATATATATATATATATATATATATATATATATATATATATATATATATATATATATTTGATTATTCAAGAAACATTTTACAAATTAATATTAATACAGGTTTGTATTATTAACAATTATTGGTTTGGCGTGATTACTGACAATTCCATTGCCAACTTGCATGTTTCAAAAGACTAGAATAAGTAATAAGATAAGATTTAATTTACTCGCAGTGTAGTTTCAAATGAATAGACGATTTATTTTATGTACGTCTGATTCTAAATAATATTTTTGGGAGTATAAGAACAATTTATATCAATAAATCCTTCAACCACGTTGATAAGTTGGATATTCAAATAATATAAAGATGATGGCAATGGTGGTCAATATATTAGTGTCGTAAAGTTCGAGTATACAGATTGTCTAAAAACGAAATCAAAAGCTTGTAATTCTTGGAAGAAAACATATATTTACATATAAATACTTTAATTTATTTAAAATAAACTTCATTAGTGGCAATACCAGTTACAAGGACAAATTGCGAGAGGATTGGATATTGTTGCTTCCACAGTTATGAGCACATGGGTAAGTTGTTTGTTTTGAGGATTTAGTACAAGTACGAAGTTCTGGTCACTTTAGCAGTACTCCAAGATCGTGTTGAATGGCATCTTAGAATTCTTGCTATACGAAATCGATATGCTAATATTTGGCAAGACGGGTACCGAGCTAAAATTGAATAGGATTTAGAATGGAACTCAGTTTGTTTTAGAGACGAGTTTGAACTTTGTTCGAGTCGAAATTTAACTTTCGCATTAAAACCGTATACGGTCGTCACTTCAGGAATTAGCGTATGGAGGGCGATATACTTGGGAAGCAGGTAACCATCAATTCAATGTTTGAAAGAGTCTGCGGTAATGACGCTATATTTGCTTGCGAGATCTCTAAATTTATTACCTCGACACCTGGAAACTTTAAGGAACTTGAAGTTTGTGGAGCATAAGCAAGAAGACATACATTATCAAATTCTGTCCATTTCTTGCAGAGTTACAGAGTGTTATAATAATCATGCTGGACGTAGGTCCATTATTTTATCATTACATAATACAGCCAAGGTGTACTGTTGTAGTGTTGCATTTTTTTCTCTACAATATATATATATATATATATATATATATATATATATATATATATATATATATATATATATATATATATATATATATATATATACATATATATATATATATATATATATATATATATATATATATATATATATATATATATATATATATATACATTTATTTAAGATGAAGACACCCCATATTTTCGCTAATCGAATTTTTGCACATTCATACAGATTGATGGGTGACATTTTTTAAGATACTTAAACTTTACTTACTTAAATCTGAACTTTAAACGTGGTTTACTACGAATTCACAAACAGGGTAAATTATCGATATTTTGTGTCGCGTTAGAGATATCGAAAAAAGTTGTTCAGAATATTATTTTAACTTCACATATCGAGTTTCATGACAAAATTCGCATTTTTAATTTTGTCATTATTTTGGACTATACACAAAATTATTACAACCGAATCGTAAAAGAATCCAAACATGTATTCGAATAGACGGACTAGTTGAGAGAGATCACTTTTGATAGTTAATTATTTGTTTTATGAAAATTATTGTCGTATACTTTTTCTTAAATTTGATCAATTACCAAAAAATTGATGTTTTCCCATAATAATAAAATTATTTTCCTTTGTAAGTGCTATTTATTTTACTGAAATATTTGAATACATGACACTATTAAATTGACAGTTTGTCAAGTTTTTGCTTTACATGGCACATTAATTATCAAATTAAAAAATAAACTTGTAAAAACTTTGAGTATATTCCAAAATAATGAAAAAAAAAATACGAATTTTGTCATGAAACTCAGTATATGGGATTAAAATAATATTCTGAACAAACTTTTTCGATATCTCTAAAGCGAAGCAAAATATTCAGGATTGACCTTGTTTGTGAATTCGTAGTAGGTTGATTTTAAAGTTCAGATTTCAGTTGAGTATTTTAAAAAAATGTGACCCATCAACCTGTATGACTCTGCAAAAATTCAAATCTGTATTCCTTCAAATAGCGAAAATATGAGGGTGTCTTCATCTTAATGAGACACACTATATATATATATATATATATATATATATATATATATATATATATATATATATATATATATATATATATATATATATATATATATATATATATATATATATATATATATATACGGATGTAACAAGTACAGGGGGATATCTCTTCTACGAGTTTGTTGTAAAATTCTATCTCAATGCATACTAGACAGCGTACAGGGACAGTTAAAACCTAAAATTGGTTTTCAAGCAGGTTTTCGACCGGGCAGATACTGCCCTGAACAGATCCTGAATCGAAAACTATACAATAAAAATATCGTCTGTACATTTGTGGATTTCAAAAAAAATATCATTCTATTGACCGCAAATCTTTATTCCAAACCTTGAAAGAACAAGGACTAGATCTGAAAACGCTGACAATTATTAAAGCAACACTAACTCAAGGTCAAATTCAGATTATTAAGTTTTGGATTAATTCTCTTTTCTATCATCTTTGTTTTATCTTTAATTATTTCTAGATCGTCTTTTTTCTCTTTCTTCTTAATTTTATCACCTGTTTCTCGTGTTCACTTTTATCGGTCTGTCGGTTTAATTTTTGAATAATGTTAATATGTTTAAGTCATTTGCATAGCCTTCTACCTGATTTTGTATATTTACTACTGTTCCATTTACATTTACGTCTGTTTCACTGATAATTTGTCCGGTACTAATGCTAAATAGAACTGGAGTCAATCCAACCACCTGTCGCAAACAAACAATTATTATTAAGTATAGTATATGAACTATTAAGTTCATAAAAAATTTAAACTATTAAAAAGGATTATCAAACTAGTACTCAAATTTTCGTAAAATATAATAACCATTTTTTTTTTTCATATTTCTTCCAAATTGACATTTGTATTTAGTATTGTTTGGCAAATCACCATGAAAATATATACACTTGCACAGTGCATACAAATTGTTCAAAAATATTACAAAAATAATTACTCTATTCGGGCTACATTTCGGACATTACGTGAAATTTGTTGTCAAAATAATCGACCTATTCAAAAATTTGAATCAAACAATAGTGTTTGTGATGTGATAATCCAAACCGTTAAAAACTTAAACGTATTGCTGGAAATGTCGATGCTGTGAACCAAAGTGTGAATAAAAATCCAAAACAATCCATTATACATCATTCTCAAGCACTTGGGTTTTCTTATATTTTCCTACATGGAATTTTAAATATTTGCATTTTAAGGCGTATAAAATTCGCGGATCGAAATTTTGCTGATTTGCTTTAGAGCAACTTGAAACAGATCCATTATGTCATGAAAAAATCATTTTCTGCTATGAAACTCATTTTAGGTTAAATAGCTTCGTAAATAAGTTAAATTATTTGGAGTGAAGAAAACCTACAGGCCTTTCTTGAAACACCTTTACAGCTACAAAAATTAACAATTTGATGTGGTTTATGGTTGGATTGGACCGTACATATCTGAAAACGAAAATGGAAATGCACTTACTGTCAATGCATAATGTTACAGAAAGATGACTACTAATTTTTTCTGGTATGAATTGGATGATTTTATTTGGACGACATGTGCTTTCAACAAGATAGTGCAACATGCCATACATCTCGTCATATTTATTGACAGAAAAATTCAATGACCGTGTAACCCCAAGAAATGCCAATGTTGTCTGGCCACCAAGACCATGCGACATAACTTCATTAAACATTTTTCTCTGGGGTTATGTGAAGTCATTTGTTTATACCAATAAACCACGAACACGCAATGGCTTTAAAACCGACATTATTCATATCATTGATTAAATAAATACCAATTTATGTGGCAAAGTGATCAAAAACTGGTTTTTCAGAATAGAAATTATTTGAATACTTGAAATTATTTTTAAATAAATATGGCATGAACCAATATTTAAAATTAAATAATCGTCACATTAATATCTTTACCATTTTGTTTTTATTCCAAACTATCTTACCGGATAGACGTTGACCTGTCCAAATTTCAATAAATTTGTTTGTGATCGTTTTTTTTTTCTTGAAAATTTTTCAAGACCATCACAAACAAAACAAAAAAGAATTATGCATATCCATCGTTCGAATCGTGAGTTATGGTCTTGAGTTCACACAAAAATCCCATAGAAAAAACACTTTTTGCCGAATTTTCCGGGTAACTTTTCCAATTTTTTGTTTCCTAAAAACCTTATTCGGATTATTACGAACATTAAAAAAAAAATAGCCAAATCGATCCACCCGTTCTCAAGTAATGCGCTTGCCAACAAACAGCACTTAATTTATATTTATATAGATTAAAAATATATATTTAGAATTGAATATGCTGTAAATATTTAAAAAATAAAGAGAAAATATTTCAAAAACTAAACAGAGGGATTAAAACTTCAGTTATAACAAAGCAAAAAGAAAATTTTTCAAAAGGCGCTGATAAATTTTATCTCAGCACGTACATGGTAACAACCCATGTCCCCACTTAGACCCATTAAACGTCATTTGTCATCATAGACGCGGATATACTCATGCATCGTCGGTCGGCGATTGAAAGCGACTTCTAATTTCATGGCGACAATCGTCTGGATACGGATTATTTTCATATTACGTCGACCTATTCGGCCATTATTTCTTTTGTGGCCGGTGTGGCGCGACGTGAAACCCACAAAAAATCGAAAGATTATCAGAACTGACAAATAAAATCGTTCAAAGTCGCATACAAACGCCATACCCAAAATTGTGACGACGGTCATTGTAAACCTCGAAATTATTATAGGATTAGTGTCGAAAAAATCGGTTTTTATTGGCCTGCGGTTATTTTGCGAACGCATTTATTAATATTTTTGTTTTAGTTCAGCAAACATCAACCAAGTGTCATTAAATGTCTCATAATTAATTCATTCGTCTTAAAAATATATTTCCCATTGCCTCTTAAAGTAGTGGATCATAATTCACATAAGTAACTATGATTACAAAGTTTTCTTTTTTATTTATTTCTATGCTGACGAAAATCCAAATATATTTTACATACTTGTTACTCTAGAAAAAGAGTAAAATAAAACATCGTCAAAATGCGTACACTTACCCCAATATAGAGGCAAGTATGCACGTAGTCCGGGTAAGTGTACGCTGTTGTAGTAACTCAAACTATATTTATATAATTATTGCTTAAGGATATCAACATTTCTAAAATCTAAAAAATTAAAATTAGATCAATTTAAATTAACGATAATAAAATCTCAATCATCGGTACATATATCGTATAGAGAAATATCCTTTTCATAGCTAGTGCACTCTTCAGGCCACCAGCTATTAGAAGAGCTACATTGAATCCAATTCTCTGTAGGATCCACGTATAGCTCGATGCGTAACGCGCAACAATAATCATTTTCTTTAGATGTTATTTTTCTGTCATTAGCTTTGATCTTATCTTTGATAGTAGTTTTATCTTTGATAGTCGCGTTCTTCTTTGTCTTTTTTTTTTAACTTTTTAGTAGCTCTAGTAGCTTTGGTTGTAAAGACTCTTTTTGTTTCAATTCTAGACGTCGCTTTTTTGGCGATTTTTTCCTTCCAATTGAAAAGGACCATCAGTAGGAATTATCGACTTCTTACCTTTTCTTCGTCTATTTTGCATTCTTGCCTTTAGATATGGTTTTATAAATGATAGCTGCGAGCATTTGTTAAAAATTAAATCTACTGCCATTGGAGAAGCTGATGTTGTCGCAACTGCAATCCAAGTCAGGTCTGTTACAGTGTTCGTGTGTGTAGGAACTGACAGTGGAGATGATGTTGAATGAGTTTTAGTAGCCCTCTCTGATGTTGGAATTTCAGATGATGCAGCATAAAAAGTACTCGGTATAGACTCTGATGCAGATGAAACATAAGAAGAACTCGGTAAAGACTCTGGCGCGAAATATGCAGCTGATGTAGAAGCTGCGAAGCTGCCGAGAAATCTTCTGAAGAAATATTTCTGTCCGCAGCAGTATTATTAACTGTCGCAACCTTCTGAAAAGCCTTATTAACCAGACGGACCACTTCTGTTTGTCGAATGACATGTCCTGGATTATGACTTAGCCATTTGTCAAACTCGTAAGCAAATTTCATTTTCAATGGATCAAAGAATCCGCGATCCAAAGGTTGCATTTTGTGGCTACTGTGTGGTGGAAGGGTAAGCAAATGAATACCGTTATCACGTGTATAATTGACAGCAGCCAAATAATGATGACTGCTGTGGTTATCTAATATTAACAGCACTGGATTATCTTTAGTGGTTTTTTTTTGAAAAGATATTCCATGAACACATCTGTATTTATAAAACCAAAATAGGAAACCAATCCAATACATCCTACAGGTACTTTAATTACTAGATGATCCTTTTTTTTACGGGGAAATATGAAAAACGGTGGAACGTAACTTCCCGTGGCGCTCAGAGTGCAAATCAGTGTAATCGTTTGACCTCTTTCAGCTGAACTATTTTACCCATCAGTTTTTTACCTTTCATCAAAAGGACCTTAGGAATTTTCTTTGGCACAGTACTAATGCCACTTTCTTCCATGTTAAAGAATCGGCTAGGCAGAAATCTATGTTTGACAAAGAGGCTCTGTAAATTGTCATATTGTTAACTTGGACTTGACTGCATCCCATTGCTGTAGCTATGCTACTTTGCGTTGGTTGTCGTAATTTTAAGTCAGGGTATCTTTGCAAGAAACCATATACATAATCGCGTCCAGGCATGTTTGAATTTTTATTGAAACGGTGAGGAATATTATTTACGTCAGCGTACAAGTAAATCAGTGTCCTGAGTGGAAACATATAATAAATAAAGAAAAAACATATAATATAATAAAGATCATCACATCATTAGATAATTAAATATTTCATCATAATTAAATATTTCATTCTTGATCATTAGTAAATAAATGTTGCAGAAAATATTTCTAATTTTTTTGCAGTTGAACCAGATTTGAATCGTTTTCCAAGAGTACTTTCTTTCATTCCTACTTGTGCTTCTGCTTTTCTTTTACTTATACCTTGTGAGATTAATAATTTTTCAGCATCGAATTGATCATTTGTAACAACACATCCGTCTGGAGCCTTTCGTTTGTAACTTCGAGGCATTTTGTTATTTTATGGAATGTATATTTTAAATCTGAAACAAAATATTCCAATATTTATGCAGAACTGTTTCAATCGGGGTAAAAATACGCATGCAAATATGCGCACTCTTATCCGAGAAGTTTATGCGCACACTTACTATCTAAATGGAATTGACATAAAATTGCTCATAATTGCGTCATTCCATAAAACTTTGTAATATTACACATCAAACTAGATAAAATAATATGCATGTTTGTATATAATAAATAATAAATACCGCAGTTTTTAAATTGAAAATGAAAAAATATTACAAGGTTTTTAACAAAAAATGTAACCTATCAACATTGGCAAAACTACGCAAACACGTTCGTTCCCCGTCTCTAATTTTAACGGTTTCTAAAATAGTGAGTCTGCGCACACTTACCCTCTGCGCACACTTGCACTACATCACTCTACTTCTTTCTCCATCCCTTCCTATCATGTGTCATCAGCTTAATAAATTCCCATTCTATTCCTCTACTCTTTGCACGTTCTTGAACCCCTTTAATTCATCTTTTTTTGGGAATTTGTTCTTAAACACTATGCTAAGCCAGCCAAATACATGCCAGCCACACTTAACGTGCCGTTCCACTTTCCGGGCAATGTCACCCTCAATTAAAATCCTTTGCCCAAGATATATGTAGTAGTCCACCACCCTAAATCGCTTCCTAAAATAGATATTCTTCTGTTTTCACCACATTTGTTGAATATAACTTGACTCTTTTTCAGATTTATTTTCAAGCCAAATGGTTCTCCCGCCCTTTGCAGCTCTTGTATGTGTTTTTGTAGTTCATCTGGGCCTATTGTAGTAACAGGAGAACTATATCATCTGCAAATCTAAAGTTCGTTAAGTATGCACCATTTATTTTTCAATTCAAGGCAGGCTGAGAAAAGAAGAGGCAATATTGAATCACCCTGTCCTACATCCCGTTCTATATTTAACATCAAGATCAGCCATGTGAACTATCGCTGTAGCTTCATCATACATTGATCTCGGTAGGTTTATATAGACTCTTTCTATCCGCTGGTTAAGCAATGCATCCATTATGGTTTGCTTTGATATTGAGTCAAATGCATTTTCATAGTCAATAAAAGCCAAACACAGTGGCATGGTGTGTTCATTGTGTCTTTCTATGGCCTGTTGGACAACCTGGATATGATCTATTGTAGTAAATCCACTTCTGAATCCTGCTTGCTCTCTTGGTTATGCATCATTCAATGTTGATAATATTCTTTTAGATATTATCTTGGTGAAAACTTTGTACAGTACTGACAGGAGGCTTATTGGGCAATAGTTTTTTAAATCTTCCTGGGTTCCTTTTTTATAGAGAAGAATCACTTCTGCATTTTTTGGAATAACTTGGAATAAAATCTTCTGATGATCTCTAACATTTCCGTACGTCCCCTGCATACTGTGCTCTCATGCATTCAGGCGAACTTGTGTAACAAGCAAAGTTTGTGTTTTTTTATGCTTTGTTTATTTCTTTGTTTTATTCTGGTGTGCGTTGCACTAGCTGCATGTTGAACCGACGCGTTTCTTCTCGAATACGTTTTCATATAGTTTTGCAAAGCTCAACGTACTCGAGTCAGCTAAAAATACTCACTGCATTCCTCATTGTACGCTGTTTTTTCATTAAATCAATGTCCTCATTGAAGATTTTTGACTATTTGAAACTTTTTTGCTGGTGCTATTGCAGCAACCATTTCAAACACATTTTCCATGAACATCGCCGCCCCGCTGAAGCAACTTCGCAGAATTTACTTCGCCTTTCTTCGATCTTTCCATTCCTGTACGTTCTCGGCACCTAACGTTCGCTCGTATCAGTCTATGGTCACTTCTGACATTAAAATGGTTAAGGATAGTATAATTGCAAAATATTGTTTTTATCGTTTGACATGATGTAGTCAATTTCACTTGTGAGACCTTTTCCATGTCCATTTCCTGCTAATTTTTTCTTATAAAACGAGTTCATAATAAAACGAGTTCTTGTTCTTCCGCGAAATCAACCAATCTGTCACCTCTATTGTGCCGCTCATCACTTCCATATGGGTCAGTTGCATTTTCACCAGTTCTTGCTTTTCCAATTCTAGCATTAAAGTCACCCATCAAAATGTTGTACCTGCACTTCTCGTTGTCTAGAAGCTGGGCCACATCATCATAAAATTTCTCCATAAGCATAAGCTTGAACGATTTGAAGCTTAAACTTTTTAGTCAGTTGAATGACGCATTGGGTTAGCCGGTCAGATATAGTTTCAAATTTTACGACACTGTCTTTCAACTTTCGGTTAATGAGGAATACAATTCCACCACATCGTCCATTTGTCGTACCCTGAGTGTAAAGTACGTAACCAGTTGTTTCCAGTTTAATTAGCTCTTCGCCCTTTCTTCATGTTTCACATACTCTATAATGTCCCTATGTATGCTATTAAGCTCGATCAACAGTTCTTGAAGTCGTTCATCAGTTTTTATTGTCCGAATATTAAGGATATATATAGGACCAGGATATATATATATATATATATATATATATATATATATATATATATATATATATATATATATATATATATTCCAGGACATTTTTATACTATTGTATTTCTTTATCTCTCAATCTTTTTTAGAAATCTTATGTTCTCTTGATATAATTATGATTTTTGTTATTTTTACATTATTTTTTCTAAGGCTCTATCTAATGCTTCTATATTGTGTTGTAAATCTTTTTCTTTGTCAGATATTATTGCCATATCATCTGCGAATTTTAATTTCCTCAACTGTGTTTCTTTCCTTTTCTGAACTTTAAGGTTTTCATTTCCTTTTTCGCTTCTTTTATTTCTCAGTTTAGTGCTATTGAAAACAATAGAAGGCTTAAAACACATCCTTGTTTCACTCCTATTTTTGTTATATTCTTTTTAATTGTCAATATATCTTCAATAATCAATATAATCAATAATCTTAATATATATTTTTTTTATATTTCTATGGTTCTTTTATACACTATTCGGTTTTCTAGTTATTTCCAAATATCTTCCCTTCTTATTCGGTCAAACGTTTTCTCTAGGTTTGTAAAACATACATGCATGTTTCTATTTATAGAGTTTTTCGCTGGTTTGCTTGCTACATATTCATTTGATTTAGCTCCATGTGACTTGAAAAGGTAGCTGAAACTGGACATGAAAAGGTAGCGTTTGTACATGATATCAAACATCCAATAGACTATGAAGGTAATTCCCAAAAATGTGTATGTGTAAACTAAATTATTTTAGGATTATTTACAGCTTTATGTTGATTCAAAAAAAAAGTATATAAAGTATCTATAGCTTTCCTTTAGGCAGACTGCATATCTCATTGTCATTCGACGACTTCATATATATATATATATATATATATATATATATATATATATATATATATATATATATATATATATATATATATATATATGTATATATATATATATATATTATTCTTTTTTTTCATATTACGTGGTATATTTCAATAGTGGTCTTAATTTTCGTTTAAGGTCAATAATTGTTTGGCCTTTATTTTTGTAAACCTGAGTTTTATCATAAAACCCCCAAAAATAACTTCAGGTAGCCAGATGTCATTCGACGACTTCATATATATATATATATATATATATATATATATATATATATATATATATATATATATATATATATATATATATATATATATATATATGTATTATTCTTTTTTTTTTCATATTATGTGGTATATTTTAATAGTGGTCTTAATTTTCGTTTAAGGTCAATAATTGTTTGGCTTTTATTTTTGTAAACCTGAGTTTTATCATAAAACCCCCAAAAATAAATTAAGGTAGCCAGATGACATTACCATTTCGATATAATGGACTCAGAAAACTTGTATTGTAATAATATATTGCCGTCTTGTTGCGTTCCTATATCATTAACAGTAACACATTTTTCTATCATCCTCTTCAAAAAAGTAAGGCCTTATCACCACCACCACTCCTTTAGACCGAAAACCGCACCAATGGCTTCTTGAGGATATAGATGTAACTGCTGAATAACTTGAGGATTTTATTAATATAGAGCCTGCAGTTATATTTGTTCACAAGCCCATTAAACTAGAAATGTACTTCTTCTTCAAAAAAAATGTTTTTTTCCCACAGTAAGGGTCGCTTTCCATATTACATTTTCTTCGTTCTGTAACTCCAAGTTATAATCCGGTAATTTTTATTTTTTTTGAAAAACAAATATTGCCATCATGTGCTGAAAATAATGTTCGCACGTTCAAAACCTCCCTCGGCTTCGTTTGGCGGAATGCATTCTGGACGGACCTTAATTTTGGGAAAAATAATTTTTTCAGACCAAGCGAATTGCACCAAGCATAATTGCACGATTTGGGCCCATGAAAATCCTCAAGTGATTCAGGAGTAATATCTTCATTATGTTTGGAAGTTGCTGTTTGGTGCAATGATTGGATTGAAAAAGTGGTAGAATCTTATGATTTTTTGAAGACGATCATGGACATCGTGTTACTGTTAATGGTGAACGCTACAGGAATGTGTTACAGAACATATAAACATATAAACAATGTTTTCCTGCAATAAAAGGGTATGAATTATCACACATCTCGCCAGACAATCGATTGATTTCAAGGAAAGTTTCTTGGGCGCCTTATTTCGCGAAATGGTATTATCAACTGGTCACCAAGGTCATGCAATCTCACGCCCTTGTATTTTTATGGAGTCATGTTAAATTGCTGGTTTACCGAAATAAACCCAGAACAATTCTTGACCTTAAAATACTCAGGCCACCATTGAAAATTTACCAAGCATTAGTTATCAAAGAGTAATCGAAAATTCGGTTTCATGAATATGTTTCGCCAGACGAGGCCGATGAGGGTGACATTACATCACATTTGAACGACATTATTATCAGAACATAATGCCAGTATTTATTCTGCAAGATAAAATAAAATTTACCGGATTATCACTTGTAGTTATCATTGAGTTTTATTTTAAAATTCGGACATTCTTATTGGATAACACTTTACTATAGAAAAAAAAACGGCCGATCTTATGCATCACTAAGAGCTGATAACTTTATAATGAATTTTTTAAAACGAGAACATAATAAATTTTCTGTTTTTTTTTTGCCTTGAATGTGAAAATAGACATCGTGCTACCGCCGCCTCCTCTTCTTTATCTTGAAAAACATTAGAGCGGATTTTACGTCTGGGACGTAATGGCCCATCAAACTGCCATTACAATGGTGAAATTAGCCATCGAGGCGTGCACATAACTCGGCGTTGTCGTTCTGGTGGTTTTAAAACTTTTAACTGGTCATTACTGGTCCGTTTCCGCGTTGGGAAAGTAAGGCTTGATTGTGGCCGTCTCGGAATAAGGCCCGACAACCATTTTAATAATGTTGGTTTTGGTTGGGTTTGACGGAGAAGGGAATGGTTCAATATCCTTCTTCGGTGTATATTTTTAGCAAAACGGTAAATAACTTCATGCAATTTGTCGTAAATATTGATTTATCGCACCTCTGGCTAATATTGTTCGTTGACAGGTGGAAATTATGCAGATTTCGAGTGTTTAATTGTTTTAACGCCTGTAATAAATGAGAAACAAGTTTCTGCCAAGCCGTTCTTATAAATGCAAGTAAAAATTGGTGATAAACTGGTAACTGCATTTGGTTAATTGTCATTATCATTAACAATTAACAGTTTAATTTGTCATATTGAAAATATTTATGTTAAAACTTCCTTAACACTTATCATTATAACAATATATTAAACGTGGAACCCTCGCTTTAGCGCTGTAAGTAAATGGGTAAGGTAAATGGATAAGGTAAATGAGCCAAGTATACCTGTAATGGTAAATAAGCCAAGAATTAAAAAAAAACAAACGATGAATATAGACAAAAAATCAACAAATAAACAAAACGAAAAATGATATGAAATCGAAGCAAGCGCTTATTTATCCTAAATCACCTAAAGAAGAATGTCCAAAAGACGATGTAAACTGTTTGGAATGTAAAGAGCTGTTTTGCTACAATTTGCGTCCACGGGAGGACCGGATTCAAAGTAAGAAGTGAGCTCATAAATTATGCATTTATTATAAAACTGGGGTGTATTTTTGTGATCAATGTAAATACAGTATTATTTCAAATAGACAATACTAACCCAACCGAAATAATAATGTATTTTGCAAACCCTGATCGATTTGTCCTAGTACATGATCGGTTTTACCCAGGCGTACCGGGCAAAACCGATCTTTTGTTAAGTTATGCATATTTTATCTTTTAAAGGCTTGGTTGTAATTATTTGAAATTTAAGGTTCCAATACCTGTGATGTAAATTTAATAGTTTATGAAAGAAAACTTTATAAATTCCAAGTAAGTTTAAGTGTTTTATAATATTTCTACGTAAGATGATCGGCGCTGCCCCAGTCTCCCCTACTTTACTACAGTTCAAACTATATATATATATATATATATATATATATATATATATATATATATATATATATATATATATATATATATATATATATATGAACATTTTTGTTGGTTGCTTGACCCGGAAGGAGCCCCCACCTATCCCTTCAACTGGATGACATATGTTTCGTCTCTCGAGTTTCAGACTCATCAGGGCGCCGACATATACCATACCATCAAGAATAGGGAGACCCAATCCACAGCCAACAGCCCATGTTGTCGCCGACTTCCCGTCGGATGGCGTATATATGTAGTGTTAGATTTTTCTTGGACTGTGTCCAATGAGACAGCAGTAGCTGAATATCATCACACACCCAACCGTTGGGTTCCACAATTTCATGTGGAACACACAATAACCTGCGTCTCCGCCGACACCCTCTATATATATATATATATATATATATATATATATATATATATATATATATATATATATATATATATATATATATATATATATATATATATATATGTATATATAGAGGGTGTCTCAAGCGCACTATGCCTTATACAGAACAGCAACGCGCACTTTGCGTGCTCGCCTATTTCGAGAACAATCGAATGTTCATTCACGTTCGACGGTTATTCCGACACCATCGTCGATTACGTAACATTGGAAAATCCCCAAACAATGCAACCATTTTTGCGTGGATCCAGGTATTCAACGGTACGCGAAACATTACAGGTGATATCCGTCATAGCCGTCCAAGAGCAGCAAGAGCCTCTGGAAATATCGAGTTACGAATTCTGTAAAGCAACAGCCTCGGATCAGCCTCAGGAAGCGTGAGTCTCAATTGGGATTATCTGTAGCGACCATTCACGGCATAATGCGATCTGATTTGCATTTTAAGGCTTACAAAATTCAGATTGTGCAATATCTGAACGAAAATGATTATGTTAAGAGACTGAATTAAGTGAATGTAATGTGAGAGAGATTCAACAATTTTGACAACATTTTCCTCAGCGACGAGGTCCACTTCCATTTAGATGAGTACGTCAATCGTCAAAATTTTCGCTTTTAAGCAGAGACGAACCCAATGGTGTTACATCAATGCCCGTTGCACAGCCTTAAACTACCATGCGGGTCGCTATGTCGGCTAATAAAGCATTATCGGATCTTTTTTTTTGAAGACCATAGAGTCAGAGGGGTCACAGTAAGTTCTGTGCGCTATATCGCCATAATACGCAATATTCTTGCTTCCCAAGTACAGGAATGTGAGCATTACAATCGGCTGACAGTTTTGGCAAAACGGAGCCACGTCGCATACCACTAACGACTCTTTAGCGATATTGCATCAGTTGTTGAATGAGATTGCATGAGAGGGTTATCTTAAGAACATCGTCTACGATAACGATCCTTGAAATATAATAGATTTAAAAAGAAATATTGAAGAAAAACTCAGATTGATTTCTTGACAATTTCTTTAAAAAGTCTTCGATAATCTTCGCGAAAGGTTTGATTTTCGCCAACTAAGTGTCATTTAAACAATGCTATGTTTAAAAAATATTTTTTTTATTATTTTTGTATTGATACCAATAAATAATAATTACAACCAGTTTAATTTTTTCCATATTCAACTGAAATTCTTATATCGTACTCTACACTCAGGGTATGGAGAATGGTTGGTGTGGTGAAATTGGATTCCTCATCAATCGAAAGTCAAAGGGCAGTGTAGTAAAATTTGATAGTATATCTGACCGAATAGGCCAATATGTTCGTCATTCAGCTCACTAAAAAATTTAAGCTTTAAATTTTCCAAGCTTATGCACCAACTATAAGTTATAGGTATAAGGAACTTGCGGAACTTTATGAAGATATGGGATAAGCATAATGTTGCGATTCCGTTAAATACTTTTTAAAATTTATTTTTCCCTCTATTACGAAAAATAATGAACCTATTTCAGTTTTGTAAAAATAATTTAATTAGGATTTAGGATTTAAACCGTTAAAATGATACATTACAAGATAGGGGTTGGTCATGTAGAGGTTGCTGGGGGTAAGGAGGTGACACATAAAATATAACGGACATTGGTTTTGAACTTCCTCCTGAATATCTAAATTGACGTATTTTTTGTCAAGAGCTAATTTTCATTGCTAAAAGAAAAAAACGAGTGTAACTACTTTTGAAATGACTATTGACTATTGATCTCATATGAGTTATGCTTTTCTTTTTATTTATTGCACTTATATTTTAAAATATAGCTTAAATTATGTATATATGTAGATACAGTATAACCAAAAATTAGGGCTGAAGTTTTTATAACAGTATTTCGGCTTTCTCAGTCCTTGCGCATTCCATTGGTTTAGAAAAATGTGTTATTATTTTTATAATATTGAACACTGACGGTAAATAGAGGTCACTTTTTAAAACACCTCCGTATAGGTGAAAACAAAAATAGCAAAAAAAAAACTTAAGGCCATCATTGGTCCCCGAGTATCATGGATGAGCTCAGCCATTAATTCCGCAAACACACGTTAAGTAATAATTTACGTGTCGCTTGAATTAGTTTAAATGTTTTGTCGACCGCTGTTTACCGGTCATCCGTTTATGAAACTACTTTTTTTTTCTTCGGAGTCGATCGTGGCGCCATCGCTGGTGCGCCGGTGACTGATGAAAGCCATCTTCACGGCGCCCACGAACCGCCGGGTACTGTACGACTGTTGACCTCGGGATGGGCCCTTGGGCAGTGGTACCGGTCGCATATGGTCTTGGCAATCCGCAAAGCAGTAAATTATATGTTCAAGTGTCAACGACGATATTTGAAACTTTGTCCCGATTTGAATATGAAAAGAGAAAAGTATTGTTCGATTGATGCATTATAAATTTTATTGGTGCAGGTAAAGACACTGCGAAATGGGAGTTTACTTGATATCACAGAATCGCATATCAAGATATATATATATATATATATATATATATATATATATATATATATATATATATATATATATATATATATATATATATATATATTTCGCTTAGAGTATAATTGTAATCGTGTTGATTAAAAAACAATCTACAATCTCTCCCGAAAAAAAATTATGTTTATTTATTGAAAATATGCCTTGCTGCATGTTCTTATATTGTGGTGTATTTACAAGAGCTAGCAAAGTAAACCTGAATGTGGCCGTCTTACTTTAGCAAATTAACCTTTAGGTTTCACTTCGTACAAATGATTATCGCAAATGGATTCAATTGTTCCTATGCATGATCGTCTTTCTACTTGTATTTTACAAATTAAATACTGGACAACAAAAGAAAGAATATATACAAATTAGGCAATGGGAAACATACGTTTTTTTAGGAAGCATGAGTCCATAAAATTTAAAAAACATATATGTTAACATACAAATAATCAGATTAACACGTTATCAATGCTTAAGTGCGGAAAATGAATGCACTGTGTGAGGTTTATTTTCATACACGCATAATTCTAAGTAGTTTCAAAGATTAAAATTACACACTGAAAGGTTCGGTGAAAGAGGAGGCTATGGTACATGGCCAAGGCGAGAAATTGCTTAATTAAAGAATGCAGCTCGGACAACATTCATGGAAACTTTAGCTGTATAAGCAGTGGCATTATTTTGTTGAAACCATACATCCCTCTTGTTAATGTCTCGTTTTGGAAGTTCTGGAAAGTTTTCAAACCTTGTTAATAACTTACGGCGATTTTCTGAGGTCCAGAATTGGCAGTTTTTGTTTATTGACTACTCCATTTAAATAGAAATGGTGTTAATCACTTAAGGTGATGGCCAAATCTTCATTTTCCTCAAACATGTCAAGAATTATTTGAGGAAAAGTGAGGTGTTGTTGAAAGTCCTCTTTATTCAAATCTTGAACAATTATCTACCTATGAGAAATGAGATTCATCACTTACGGTGATGGCCAAATTTTCGTTTTCTTAAAACATGTCAAGCATTGTTTGAGGAAAGGTGAGGCGTTGTTGATACACCCCTTCATTCAGCTTTTGAATAGTCATCAATTTATTTGCGCGTTGCGTTTTAATCATAAACTCATCACTTTTGACAAACACGCCTTATTTTCGAGTCCTCAGCGGCATAATATATACTACACAGCATCGTAGGAAGAATCGATAGACACCTATCACAATTCCCCTTCAGCCTCTATTAGCTGAGTACTACCTACTTCAAATAGGTCCATTTTCCGTAGAGCACCTTGTATCGCAGATTAAAATTCACCTAAAGTTGCAATAATAATAAGGTATCTAAGGAAAACCAACAAATTCAGTAGACGAAACGATTAAAGGATTACCAAAATAAATAATGAGAAAATTAGGGACTAAAGAGAGGAAGAGGATATTGAAACATTACTGAAAATAGGAGTAATTAAGAATAAAGGTGGAAGAAAAACTCAAGGAACAATAATACTTGATTCATTCTTAATTAATACTAATTTACTTTTTCTCTTTTAGTCTTACATTCGTCAGGATAGATAGACCTTTAGAATATCTTTTGGTACTAATTGTTGAATGAACATTTGATGGTATGAGTAATAGCACCTTCATCATAAAATCAAGAAAATAGTAAAGAACACTTATCCTTTTGTTTATGGTTGAATTTTACAGTCGTATTTTAAGGTTATTCTAAAAACATCTTATCAGAATTTGTATTATTGACGATTAATGGGTATAAAGCTCAAAGGTTTTCGCATACTAACTTTAACGAATTTGTTATGAATGAGAAATCTTAATAAAATAGGTAATATACTTTATATGTTAATATACAAAATGTAAGGGAAGGTTATAATGATAATAATAATCTATTTATTTCAACATAACAACTCACGGGCGTAGCCAGGGGGGGGGGGGGTTAGTTTGAAGTAAATAAAACAACAAAAATATACTTACATCAAATTAAATGACAAGAGATGGCGTTACTGTACGCAACGTCCACTAGTTCGGATATATATTCAATTCAAATGTAATAAAATAACTCTCTTCACTCCTCGTATTTTTTCGGTATAATATTAGGTAATATTTGGGCTTATTTCGTGGGGAGGGGGGGGGGGGGGGGGTTGAACCACACACACAAGAAGTACGCATGCACCAAACGCCAGCGACCAGCTGTTTAGGGTGAAGCCTTCTCTTTCGAATGCGGTACCTCTCGTTTCTGTTAACAAATCCGTAAAACCGGCGACAATATTTGTGTGTGACAGAGCGTTTACACTGCCGCGCAGGCACACCACATACAACACATACAGCCCGCATAAAATAACTTTTTATTAATGCGGACCCAGCTTTCAAGTTGTTTTTGTTTCACCGAAAAAATGTTAAGTGTAACACTAGAGCAACGAATTGTTGTAAAATTTTACTTAAACCTTGAAAAAACAGCTACTGAAACTTATAATTTATGGAAAGAAGTGTATGACAATGAATGTTTATCGCGTGCATGAGTTTTTGAGTGGTTTAAGCGTTTTCAAGATGGCTGAGAAGGCGTTGAAGATGATCCACGCTGAAGATGATTACGAAAAAATCGGTAATCTGGTTCGATCTCATCGTCGGTTAAGTATTCGTGCGATAGCTGAAACTGTAGGAATTGATAAAGAATGCGTGCGGCAAATTTTACGTAACAATTTTAACATGCAAAAATTATGTGACAAAATGGTGCTTAAAATTCTTATGTTTGAATGGCAAGAAGCACGCAAAAATGTTTATACTGACACTTTGAATTCCATTGAAAATGGCCCAGACTTATTGGAAAGGATAATAAATGTGACAAATCGTGGTTTTTTACTTATGATCCTGAAACGAAGCGCCAATCCATGCACTGGAAGAGCCCAAATTCACCGAAAGACAAAAAAGCTCGAACGAGAAAATTAAAATTCAAAGCAATGATGATTGTTTTTTTCGATATTCATGGGATTGTGTACCTTCACTGGGTTCCTGAAGGTCAAACTATTAATCAATATTACTACCTTCACGTTCTTGCTGAACCCCGTGAAAGAATAAGGAAAAACGACCCGAATTGTGGAAGTCATGGGTTCTCTACTAAGACAATGCGCCGGCTTATTCCGTTTTGTCTTTCAAGAGATTTCTAGCCAAATACAGCATCCCAGTGTTAGACCATTCGCCTTATTCGCCAATTCTTGTGCAGTGCGACTTCTATCTGTTTCCTAAAATGAAATCTGCATTAAAAGGAACAATATTTGAATCCATTGATGCTGTGAAAGAGAAAGCGGCATGCGTTCTTACTTTAAATTAAAAATCTTACGGTATAAATTAGATTATCAAAGCAATTTCCATTAAATAAAAACACATTATGATCAGCAAAACAAAAGGGAATTCCAACGGTCTTTAATAAACATATGTTATTAATATATAAAACGAAAAGTAATGGGCCCGAAAAGTCACAGTACCCTCAGTGGCTCCGCAATTCACATTTACTAACTCACTATAAATATTACCGATTTTAACTTTTTGAGACCTGTTCTTGATCTATGATGAAATTAAACTTAGAGTAGTACCTCTTATTCCATAGTTTTCAATTTTAGTACTCAATAATTTATGGCTTAATGGAATCAAATGTTGTCTGAATGTCAATAAATAATCCAATTACATATTTATTATGGTCAAGATTCTCACAAATATACTTTCACACATCAAAGAGTGCATGAGATGTGGATATGCCCTTTTGGAGGTCACAGTTAAGTAATAACAAGTTCTTTCGTAAATTTAACCAACGATTATTCATGTCATTTTAAAGAAAAAAATCCTTAAAAATAATTAGAAGTTTTTGAAATTTTCTTAAAAATTGACAACGTCTCATCGTTGTATTTATTTGGACCCACTTTCGGGTTGAACGGAATTCATTTTTTTGTTTGATTGGCCTGTTAATGTATTTTTTCAAAATAAAATATAATATATTCATAATCATTTTTTTCATACGTTTCAACGAAAATCTGTTAGAAAAAAGAATTTACCCATTAACAACCACATTAACTTACACATTATTGTTGTTTAATTTTCATTGCATTAATATTTCACACCATAACACGTTTTAAAAGATTCGCGTACATTAAGAAACACATGATTAATTGTTTTATTAAATGTTCAAAATATCTACCATTTAAGTATATGTAAGACTGGTGCCGTTTTACCATTTATCCAGAACACTTTGAAAAGTTCTGGCATATTTCCTATCTGGTCGGGAACAGCAAAAATACGTCTCAAAATATTTTCATCTTCAGGTTACTTTGTTATATCGGTTTATTTATTGTTATTGACATTCATTATTGTTGTTATTGTTATTCATTCAGTAATAACCAATTACCTTTTGCCAAATATGCTTTTACACATATTTGCTTAAAATGTTAATTCTTATCATAGCTTTTCGATTCGTGATTTAATAAATTTTCAATTTTTTTCGCGGGTTGTCTTCTTTAAATGATGTGAAGAATCGTTGGTTAAATTTATGAAATTTACTTCCATTTTCTCTTCTTATCCCAGTATTTTCTCTTCATCGCTATATATGCTGCTTCGTACCATTTTTTTCCCACGATGTTGTTTTAAATTTCTCTTGGAGGTCCTCGTATCTTTTTGCCTCTTTCATCTGCTTAGTTGGGACCCTTCTCTACATATGTTTCCAATGTTTCTAACAGTTGTCATTATTGTGTGTATTTCTCTAAACTTTTTGTTTTTTTTTAATTCGTTTATTTAAATTTTCTCTTATTTTTTCATTTCTGATTTTATTCACCTTTTTGTTAAAGGATAAGATATTCCATCTACTTTGTTTCTGGCTTTTATTTTTCTTGTATAGAGAGAACCCATATTTGGCATTCATAGGTAAGGATTGATGTTAGAACTGCAGCTTTGTATACGCTTATTTTTGCTTGCTTTGTTATTTATTTGCTGTTGAAAAATCCTTTATTTTTTCTCTTCTATTGTTAAGATCTATTTCTTGTTTTCCTTTTACCACTAATATGTTATGCAAATATTGGAACTTATCAGCCTGTTTTATATGGACTCCATCTATCTGAATCTGCGAATGATCTTTTATATTCATCTTCAATTCGTATTTTTTAAAATTTTATTCCATGTTATAAGGTTCTGTTGTAAATTTATTTCATTCTTGGCCATAACCACTACATCAGCGAAATGATACATTCGCTGATGGCATGTATAATGTTTTTCCCTTACTGTTTAGGAGGAAGTTGACAGATTGGTTAAGAATAGAGTTCTGTGCAGAATTTTTTTAAGAGGGGTATTTTTTTAAGTTTTGTTAAATAAATGATAAATTCCTGAGTTTTTCCTAAAGGTATAATATGATTTTTATCTGTTATATATTTGTATTTAAGATGATCTTTTAACAAGCATCGGTGGTTCAGTGGTAGAATGCTCGCCTGCCACGCGGGCGGCCCGGGTTCGATTCCCGGCCGATGCATTTTTTTTAATAATATTAATTGGATATTTTTATTTTTGGAATTTTATGCTTAGAAAGCATAAGGAACGCGTCTATCACTGCAGTTATAAATAGCAAATTTATTTCATAAGCATCGGTGGTTCAGTGGTAGAATGCTCGCCTGCCACGCGGGCGGCCCGGGTTAGATTCCCGGCCGATGCAGGACAAATTATTTTTGTTTTAAAATTATATTAATTATTTTTTTTGCTCAAATAACCGATATACAGTATACCTGAACCATAACTATTAACGGGTAGTTTTAACTTTGACCGGTATAATATCACGATTTAAAATTTGTATATTTTCGAATCTCAAATTGATCACAATGCTCACCGTGTTCATTTTTTATTCGCGTTGTCTCCCTTCCAAAATCCGAATATTTCTTTAAATAACGGTATTTCGAAAATGTTTGATGTAAAAATGTCATCATCCACTTAAGAAGAATAAGGGTTAACGTCACTTGTTGTTTAGCGATTCTACATTAACGTCAATGAAGTTTGATTATTGGAAAGTAAAATTCGTTCAGCACGCTATGAAGTTCTAGGAGTTCTCTCTCGCCTATCTAGAACTTCTGAAGTTTGAGCTGGCAAATTGCCTTCCAGCAACGCTATACGCTTAGAAGAAGAAGAAGAAGAAAGTTTGATTATGTTAACATCTAAAATTCACTTTCCGCAGGATAAAAATAAATGATTTCTGAAACATATAACATTAATTTTAATATATGTCAAGATGGATATTGTGAATAGAAAGGAGAGCTTAATTGGTCTTTGGTGGAATTTGAGACGCATTGAATGTTTGACACTGATTTTTTGGGAAATAGATATTTAATTTGAATAAATACTAGCGAAATAAACGAGGTTATATATTGCTACTCTTAATTTACAGGCAACAAAAAAAAATAGCCCGAACTAAATACTGCTTATTATAAGCAAACCAATATAATTAATATTAACAAGATCTTTTTATCTACCTGTATTTTATCTGCAGTTTATACTGCATGCTAACCTTACGGTTAGACAAAATAATGAAAAGTAAAAAATAAAAAAATTATTAAAAGTTTTTAATTGAGAAAAAGAAGAGAAGAAAAAATTGTATTTATATAAGCATAAAATCAAATCAAATGAAAATGATTTTTGAAATAAAACTGAAACTTCAGTGAAGACAGGTGTTAGTCGAAAGAGGTCAAGTCTGGTGAGTATGGCGGGTGAGGTTAGAGTTCTCAGCCAAGTAGTGCAGACATGGTGTCTCTGCCAGCTTTCTCTGTATGTGATAGGGCATTGACGTGCTACAAAATCACTTTTCCGAGTCTTGTAGCTCATACTGGTCGCTTTTCGATCAGTGCATGGTTCAAATTGATCATTTGTTGATGGTAGCGAACAGTATTAACTGTTTCACTTAGTTTTGGAAGCTCATGGTACACGACACCCTTGTGACCCCACCAAATGCACAGCATTGTCTTCTTTCCAAAGCGATTCGATCTTGCAGTCGATGTTAATGGTTGTCCTGAGTTAACCCATGATTCTCGAAATATATCCATTTTTCATCTCCAGTCACGATCCACTACAAAAAAGTATTTTATTCATGCCGAGAAAGCAAAATTTCGTACACCGTTTTTCGTTTTTTTATCTGTCTGTCGTTCACCAATTTTCCTGCCTTCTGGATCTTTCCCATAGCATGCAGATGATCACAAATGATTCGGCGACCAACATTTAACCTCTCTGCCATTTGTTGTTGACTTTGCACATCGCCTTCTTCCAACAATGCTTGCAATTCGGTATCTTCAAATTTTTTCGATTGATGTGTTGGTCACACACAAGTCGAAATCACAACTTTTGAATCATCTTAACCAACGCCCACAAACGTCTTGCGTTGGGACATTGTTTCGCATTTTTCTTTTGATTGAATAAGATAAGTAGTACTGCCGCAAATGCTCTTTATTTGGCTCCAAACGCTAACTCGAAATCAACAAAATTACATAAGATATTAGACTGAGAACCGATCCTTGTTTCTAGCGCTATCATTAAAACAAAAGAATTCTTAATCGTCATTCCTGGTACGCAACATTGGGTTTATATAGATACAATTCAATGCAGATCATGTGATCCTGTGGTGGACGCCCGTTCCGACTGATGATGGCTTAGGACCAGAAACCCGTCTCGGGAGACACTTGTTGACGTTTGGGAGCGGCTAAAGAAATGGACAATTACTACGTAGAGCATGGATGATTTTTATTTGTTTTTTGAATATTTTTAATATTCTCCACGGACCTACTATACAAATTTCCCTGCGTTCTTGATACCTAGACAGGACCTGGGTGGATCACGGACGATTTCGCGCAGTTGACTCTTGGTTATAGGATGACTCTTGGATAATATCTACTATAGGATGACGTGAGCTGCATTGTATTGCAGTCTACATCCGACAATGCCGATGTATGTGGTTGTACCATTGGTCATTTCGTTAGCTGCTTTTCGCTCGATCCTGATTGATGCCGGCCAAAGGCTAGAAACCGCTCTCGGGAGACCAACCTTATGCTTGGCGGCGGCTAAAGGAATGCACAATTATTACGCGGAGCACGGATGAATTTTCCTTTATTTTTGAATATCTTTAAGGTTATCTCGATTTTTTAAATAAAATATTTCGATATATATTTTATAATCATCTGTTTTTCACCTTCGCCTTGTAACGCCTATAACTAAATAGTTATTCAAAAAATTAAGTTTGGTACTAGCTATGTTTGTATCTGTTTCGTACATTAACTGTTGTATCGTTACAAAACCAATTACATCAATAGTATACTAGAATAAGGAGACAATATTCACTAGGTTTGATGCTTATGGACGTCACTGTATCTGCGACACAAAAAATGTATTTTATCGGATTTGTCATGTCTTATTTTGATTTTCGTAATTTAGCGTTGAAGACGTGGGAACCGCCATGTTTGCCAAAGCGTTTTTTTCTCTCTTCTTCTCTCTCTCTCTGCTCGAGATACTATAAATATTTGGCATGACTGCGCCGACGATTTTTCATATTTTCGAAATGTTTACGCGAGATCGGATAGGCACGTTTTATTATTTATTCGCAAACGGCGAACTGTAAATTTCTCATAGTGCAAAAAATACCATGTAATGGTTTACGAGCGACCCACTTTAGGTCACGCGCAACAGAAACGCAACAGAAGATTTGAAGAAAATAAAGGTCTAGATAAAGAATTTTAGGTATGATAAAACTTGATCCATAGCATGACGTAGGGTTTCAAACCACGATAGCTTCTGAAAGGCGATTTCTTGTCGGATTTTGTACTTTTATGTAAAGAATTTGTGCAAACATATAAACAATATACAAATAACACTATGAACAAGAACTGAACCTACACTTCTGCATTCATCGACCGCCCTAGAAGCTGACCGCGTTTGAAGTAAATAATTTTAAATTTTATTGAGCACCGCGTTAACAACACCCTGTACATGACAAATAGGAGTGGCAAGGTAAACAAGGTGAAAATTATTTTATCTAGGCGCCAGTGTTTTCTAGACTATACGTTTGAGTTGAAATATTAATTGATAATTTTGATTGATACTTAATAATAAGAATAAGGCATATCTATTTTAAATAATAAATTTGTAAATTAAAACTATGTCTCAGAGAATATGACTATATTTCTATTTATAGAGTGTCTATATTTCTATTTATATGCTATTAAGTCCTCAATTTAATTTGCATCCCTCACGTTTACACTGATTGCAGAATCTATAGGAATAAGATTTTTTCCCTAACGGATAGTTATTTTAAAGCATCTTGTATCTTCAAAACGAGGTATAAGAGCCTACTGTAAACAACATCTGAAAAATCAGATGTAGACGCGAAGTCATTCGAAAATCAATATTTGAGCCACAGCGTTCTTTTCGGAGGCTCAGGACATTATTTGTCCAGCTTTGGGATATAATGTTTCGTGTAGTACTTTTAAAAAGTAGATGCAGTAAATCCGAAATAAATCCTAATAATATCTCTCAAACTGTTTTGTGCTTACCTTCAAAGAATTAGAAGGTAATCACGATATTAACTAACCTCTTCTACAAAAAAAGAATGGATCAACATTCCGTAATTAGGAGTATTAAGCACATGTACATTTTTAACATCAAAATTTTGATTTTTTTGATCTTCTATTCTTTTTAAATTCTATTCGTTCTATTTTTTTTAACTTCTATTAAATACGACATATTTGTTTGTCTGTTTACATATCTCTTGAAATATAGTTTTGTCCTAATTCGAGGATGGCATATAAAAGCCATCCATATATAAGCATATATAAGCCATCCATAGGCTCTCGAACGTCTCAAATAAATATACAAAGAATTTGTCTTGTACATATGATTTCAATTATTCTTTTATTGTTGAATCTTTAATAAGACTTTTTTTCTTGAGAATGTTTTGATGAAAATAATAATAGTAAAAATAATAATAATAATAATGGTACCTTGGTATCTCAAAATCGATTACCATAGAAGGACAACGTGTAGTACTCTTGCAGACATGCCACATTGTTCGTAAAATATTATGCTAGTGAGAGGAGTTGAATTGCTTTCTCATTTTGGCATTGTAATATAGACCAGCTTAGGCTGAGATGCTGAGTTCAGAATGAGGATAATAATAATAATAATAATAATAATAAAGGGTCCAAGGCAAGGGGCGGATAGTCCTCTTGGGGAGTGGCGCCACCACCTTCCCGAGCTGAGAGGAGTAAACCTCTGAAAAAAAATCCCCAAGCTTAAGGTGGAAATCCATCGTGCCGAGGAGCTGAATGGCACAGGGTTAAAGTGTCTCTAATGATGTCTCCGAATACCTAGCGTACTCTGGTAGTAAATAGCTTTCCCATGGTAAATCGGGCTCTGCCTTGGGTGACCATTTTTCCCTTGAACCCAAATATATTTATGGAGAATAAAATACATAATATTATACAAGGCGGTAGGGTTTTGCGTACAAGAACCTTTCGGAACCGTCAGGAGGATTTGTCCGGGGTTGGTAAATCTGGAGCGAGTGGCGGTTCCCAACTCTATGGCACCACAAGAATGGCAATGAAAGAAGCACTCGAACAACAATTAGATCATCTAAGTCTAGCAACACCAAAGACTTTACTACAAAATCAACAGAGAGCGGAAATTAATAATGGAGTAGAAGATCAAAATATCCCGGTACTTGCTGGCTCGCCCCTAATAAGGAGGGCTGTCACTAGGACCGAACGCACTCCACGTATTAGATGGACACGCGGAATGAATATTGATGTAATGCGTGCCTATTACTACGTAAACCAGTGCGGAGATAACCCGCTACCTGGAAGCAGGCATGCACTCCACCAAGAATATAAAAAGAGGTTCACTTAAACTCAACTGTCGGAACAAAACTTAGCCGACCATAAAAATGTAATTCTAAGAAAAAACGATCTAACCGAATCCGAATTAATGAACATCAAGAGAGAAATCGGTATTGAACTACATCAAAACATTACATATCAACAACATCAAGAAGATACTATGGACGTTCGTAACTCGAATACAGAGGAACAACAAGTAGAACAAACTCGAAATGCATCACCAGAAGCCTCATCGTCTGAAAATGAAGAATCAATCTCGCAACGTAACTTTTCTAACATACGAGGGAGGTTTTACAGCAATTTGGCCAGTTTTGCTGGCTCAAACCCATCGAATAGACCAAAAATTCCAGTACTGCGTAATATTGCAAAATCACCTATTACTTCTTCTTCTTGTCCTGGAGGTTAAGTTGACCCGAAGGCCCTGACTTGTATTCACAGATTTTTTCGAACGTCACGACAATGTCGCTTGTTCGAAGGGTTTTAGCTGCCGTCCTTTAGGCATGGAGGTGATGACCGAAGAGGATGGTCATACTGGGGCAACGGCCGGCAATGAAGCTGCCGTGGCTCTGATTAGCGGATTGTCCGAAAGGGACGCCGTCGCTAGGAATTTGTCCAGAAGTCTGGACAGGAATGTCTGAATCACTGGTATGTCAGTTTCCCGATGGATTTGCGCATTCCTTACAAACCATGGGGCACCTACTAGCGTGCGAAGAACACGTGACTGGAACGATTGCAGGATTGCAATCGACGTTGGGGGGAGGTACGGAAACCAGGCCTGAGATCCGTAGGTGAGGACGGATCGGACCATGATTTTATACAAGGTTATTCGGATGTTCAGCGAGAGCTTACTTTTGCCGTTCATTAGGGGGTAAAGCAGACGAGCCATGGCTCTTGCTTTCCCGGTTACCTTCTTTAGGTGCGGCACCCACGTGAGGGCCTTCACCTATTACTCTAATGCAGATTAATATAATTTTGGAATCACATCTATCTGGGATGATAAATCTAAGAGATATATATCTTGCATTATATTGTGCAGCAGTGACTGCCATCGAAATTTCAAGTCAAAAGACTTACACCCATAATGCGGCTGGTCGTAGTATCCAGAAAAATACACCTGTCTGGAAAACGCGCCTTGAAAACAATATCAATGAGTTCCGGAGGAAAGTTGACATTATCTCAGAATATCTTTCTGGTGATCAGTCAAATAAAGTAGCGAGAAAAGCAAAAATAATTGCCAATAAATCTGGCATTAACTTCGATGATTCAAACCTGACAGAAAAATTGTTGGATCTAAAAGATCGGTTTAGGCAAAAAGCTAAATCGAAAGGAGTCAGGATAGCAAGATATAATGAACTAGAAAAGCGAAAACATTAATATTCAGTATTTGCAGAATAGCCAAAGGAAATTTTATAGAGAACTTGAAGCAGAAGGTAACAACAAGTCAGAACTTAAGAATATAGATGCGTCTTTCTTTGCGGAATATTGGAGATCGGTTTGGAAAAAATCAGACGGCTACGGAAAATTGGCTCCTTGGGTTAAAACCATTCAAGAACAGACAAATGCTCTCTCAGATATGGAGTCTAACGATTTCACAGAGATTGACATTTGCACTGCGGTCAGGAAGACTCATAACTGGAGGGCGCCTGGACCACATGGATTGCATAACTTCTGGATTAAAAGCTTTACAGCCGCCTATCCCGTACTTGCAAATGCATTTAAAGAGGTTTTAATAAATCCAGACACTTTCCCTGACTTTCTAATGGAGGGCAATACATACCTACTGTTCAAAAAAGGGGACGTTAAGAAACCCAATAACTACAGACCAATCACATGTCTGTCAGTGTTATATAAACTGTTCACAGCCCTACTCAATGAAAAAATCTACCAACATTGTGATAAAAACAACATTTTTGAAGAAGAACAGAAAGGATGTATAAGAGCAAGTATGGGCTGCAAGGAACAATTGACGAGCGATACTGTAGTTCTTGAGCAAGCGTGAAAAAGGAAACGCAACTTAAATATCTGCTATATAAATTACAAGAAAGCATTCAATAGTATCCCTCACGATTGGCTGGTTGAGGTTCTCAATTTCTATAAAATTAGTCCCCAGATTATTAATTCTTTAAAGTGCCTGATGGGGAAGTGGAAAACGAATTTTTTTGTCGGCCAACAATGCATTGCTGCTACAAATATCGAGAAGGGAATTTTTCAGGGAGATTCCCTTTATCCAATTTGGTTCTGTCTAGCATTGAACCCTTTGTCCACACTACTCAACAACAGCAATATTGGATATAAACTTAACATGAGGAATCCAAGAAAGCTCTCTCATCTACTATATATGGATGACCTTAAATTATATGGACAAACTGGAGAAAAATTAAACTCATTAATAAAAACGGTTGAAACATTCAGTAGGGATATCAGAATGTCATTTGCACTGGACAAATGTTCTACCATTAGTATACAGAAGGGAAAGGTTCAGAGTCAACATTCAACACTTTGTAACATACAACAACTAGCACCAGAAGAATCCTACAAATATTTAGGAATACCCCAAAAGCATAAATTTGATCATAACCAGTTAAAGAAGGACTTTTCCACTCTATACCAAAAGAGACTTTTTAACACAAAACAAAACAAAACTTTTTAACACCAAACTGAACAGTGGAAACCTCATTAGAGCGATCAACGGTGGGGCAGTGCCAACTATGTCATATTCTTTTGGCATTGTTAAATGGTCAGAAACTGACCTTGATGAACTTGATAGGTTGACACGCCGAGCATTAACAAAGTTCCGATGCTTGCATCCAAACTCATCTACGAAAAGACTATACATCCCAAGAAAGTTGGGGGGTATAGGCCCTGTAAACTTAAAAAATCTCTGTCTCAATCAAGAAAACGATAAAACACTTCATTGATTCAAAGAGTACGTTAATGAAATTGGTTGCAAATGAGAACGGGGGTTTCACCCCGCTGAACCTAAATAAACAAAATTCTTATTGATTGCAGAACAACACTCTCGGATTGCGTTCTAGAATGGAAAGGACAAACATTGCACGGAGGGTTTCCTAAGTACCTCGAAGATGACACTCGAAGATGACAGAAACAGAAGGTTTCAGGATATCTATTCAAGATAGGGTAACAAGAACAAAAACTATGAAAAGCACATACTGCATTTGGACTTAGTCGTTAAGTGCAGGAAATGCGGTACTTTGGGGGAAACAATTGAGCACCTTATTGGCGGTTGCCCGGCCCTTGCTCCTAATGTTTATTTAGGACGGCATACTCGCCATCTCCTGTACTTGAATCATCCGATACCATTCTTTACTGGAACAGACCAATCATTACTGAACGAACGGTTGATTATAACAGGCCGGATATTGTTCTAATCAACAAAAAGGACAAGAGGGCTTTTATAATTGACATCGCAGTGCCGCTATCTCACAACATTAGAACAACTGAGATAGAAAAATCCACAAAGTATGAAAATCTGGTATACAACTTGAAGAAATCTGCCGAAGGCCTGATGAGTAAGAGATTTTCAAAGAACCTCGAGAGCCTCGGTATCTCGAGATCGAATGTCATAGTGGGACAGCGTGCCGTGCTCTTGCAGACGTCTCACATTGTTCGTAAAATATTATGCTAGGGTGAGAGGATATATCGGCCAGCATGAACTGAGATTCTACAGTAAGGGTCCAAATGATGTAGGATGCGTTTCAGATAGCCTCTTCTACATAATTCCTATTCGTAACTCCAAGTTGGTGGACCCCGGAAACCTGCTGTGAACCTGGAGATTGGGCAACTGATGGGAAGGGAAAAAGTAGGGCTAACGCTAAAGGGAGACCACAGGGGGTTCAAATGGAATAGTGATGCGCAATACATGAATCAGCCTCCGGCTAGATTCAGAAAGCCTCTCCTATTCAATTTCTACCTGCACCTTCAAGTTGGTGAACCCCGGACACCTGACAAAAATTCGTTGAGACTGGGTACCCAAACCCAGTGGAGAGGGATATCAAGGCTAACGCGAAAGGGAGAAAACCCCACCTCCTGGAGTAGCTTTTCAGGTGGTGTGAAATAATGAGCTCCAATTACTAGAAGTCAAACTCAGGGCGGTAGGGGTCTTAGGGCTGGGCCCCTTCAGAACCGTCAGGATGTTCAGCGTGTAGAAGGTCATGATGAAATATATGGCGTCACCCTTCGAAATGAATTCACGCGACTGACAACAAACAGGGACACTCAAGACTACTGACCCAAACCCAGCACGCGTGCTATAGAGCGGCACACTGATGCCAATGTACCCACTGTGTTGGGAACTAGGAAACGAATTAAGTGGATCTATGAAATGAATAGTTTTATAATTCGTTCCTACTTCATAACTACTAGTTTGGAAAGGAATCTGACGATGTACAGACAAAAGATACACCAAGATTTTATAGAGAAATTCCTCCAGTACCAACATCTTACTGAACAAAGGATAGCTGACGAGCGAAGAGTTATAATACGAAACAACTTACTGCCTCCAGTTACAATAGACGTAATAAAAGAAGAGGTCAAAGAACTATTGTAAACGTACAGCGACCAATCAACAACCGAAGGTTCAGCGGAGGCTGCTGAGGAGCTGAGGCCCATAATAAACTTAAGTTATGATACACAAAATGAACCAATAACTGAAGAGGGAGACAACATTTCTATGTCAACAAGAACATTGACCGAAAAAGTAAAGGAAGAAATGGAAAAATACCTATTGCAATACGATGGAATAAGCCTAGCCGCAAGACTACCTATTCTCAAACTACAGTATAGGACAAATACAAAAGAAATAATAAAAACAGTCGATATAAACATTAAATTCCACTTAAATCAGGAGTTGAAACTAGAATAGATAAACTTAATCATATATTGCGCAGCTCTAACAACAATCCTTCTCAATAATCAACGCATCGCGAATAGACAAAACAAAGTAAGTCCAGAACCACCTATTCTGCCGTGGGAACGCATATTAATAGCTAAGTCTGAGGCACTCCGACGTGTGCTCCGTGACACTCCGAAGTGCAACAATACGTAAATAACAACAGAAGTACTAAACTTTTAAGAAAACTGCCAACTTCTCTCATTAATAAATTATCAGGAGACCCCAATAAAGATAACGTCCTAGCTGTAGATGAATTGGATACACTAAAACAGAACCTAGCAGTTAATCGTCTAGGATTAAAAGATACAAAGCAAGAACAGAACGGAAAAAACAGAACCAACAGTTCAGATATAATCAGCGTTCATTCTACAGAAAACTAACAAGCAAATCGAATATTCAATTAACAACACCTCCAATAGATCAGTTAGAAACATTTTGGAGCGTCATTTGGTCAGACACTTTGGTCCGTCCGGATTTGGTCCATTCAACATACCCGCATATACTGAGAGAGATGAATAGGATCTTTGCTACGCCTGACTTGGCACCATCATTTCTGACTCAAGGAACAACTTATTACCAAAAAACAATGAAACTGCTGATCCTGCCAACTACAGACACATTACCTGCCTTCCAACCATCTACAAACTACTGTCAAGCATCATATGCCAAAAAATGCATGGTCACCTAGAAGAAAATAACATATTAAATGAGAAACAGAAAGGCAGCAGGAAAAAAGTACTAGGATGCAAAGAAGCACTTATCATTGATGGTGTGGTGATGGACCGGCAAAGAAGAAATGCATGGATGTGAGTATGTGCTATATAGATTATGCTAAGGCATTTAATTTTGTGCCCCACTCTTGGCTTATTGAACATATATAAAGTAGACCTAAAGATTGTAACATTTCTAGAACACACAATGACAGGATGGCACACTACCTTGTCTATTGTGTCCGGCATCCAGAAAATCTTTTCTAAGGAAATTCCTGTAACAGAGGAATTTTTCAGGGTGACTCACTGAGCGCGTTATGGTTCTGTGTAGCACTTAATCCATTGCCAAGAGCATTACAAAAAACGGGATATCGTTACCAACTAAAATCTAACAATTCAACATCCAGAATCAGCCATAGATTTTACATAGATGACCTGAAACTATATACATCCAGTTCAGGTCAAATGGAGAACTTAGTTAGGGCAGTCCATCAAATGAGCACAGACCTAGGAATGAAATTTGGCATAAGTAAGTGTAAAACTCTCGAAGTAAAAAAAGGTAAACTAAGGAAGGCAGACAACATATGCATTAATGATCAAATAACTGTAATGGCCATGGATGGAAATGAAACATACATATTTAGGAATAGCGCAAACAAATAGTATAGAACATAAATTAATGAAGCAAAAAGTAACAGATGCATTTAAAACTAGACTGAAGGACATTCTCAAATCAAAGCTTAATGCTGGCAATATATCAACAGCGATTAATATCTTTGCGATTCCTGTGTTGACGTACATCATCAAATGGACAAACACTGAATTAGAAAATATCAACAAAATAGTGGGAATAACACTAACCAAATTTTGCATGCATCATCCTAGAGCTGCGATTGAACGGTTCCGGTTTACCTAGAAAAAAGGGTGGTCAAGGCATTCTGAGCGTAAAAAACCTCCACTATATAAAACTGGAACAACTCAAGAAAATATTTTTACAATCATCAGCATATTCCATTCCACAAATCAGTTATTGAAGCTGGTGCTAACCTAACCCCATTAAACCTAAAAAATAAACAATATGTTCCATTAGAGCGTGTTGATACTGAAGATCAGATATTAAACAGCTGGGCCAACAAGGTGTTGCACGGCAGATAATACAAGCGGCATCTATCGTGAGATATCTTCTTGGCTGGGAAAGCCGAAGAGTACTCTTGGATAATCTATTCCGAGTATTTTTTTTCGGAGATCCGGGTGAAAATAATAATTATAATAAAGGGTCCAAATGATGAAGAATGTGTCTCAGATAGCCTCTCCTACATAAGTCCTATTCGTACCTCCAAGTTAGTGGACACCGGAAACCTGCTGTGAACCTGGAGATTGGGCAACTGATGGAAAGGGATAAAGTTGGGCTAACGCGAAAGGGAAACCACACCGATATCATGGGCTAGCAATCTATATATCGAGTTCATATTGCTCTAAAAACAAATAAGGAAAATTACGATGGTGGGTGGTTGCGGGCTGACCTCCTTCGGAACCATCCAAATGTCCAGCCTGTAGAAGGATCCAGCCTAACTGGTGGAGCTGACCTTCAAGATGGACCCACCAGAAGTCTTCCCAGAACTAACTTACGGAGAAACACAGAACACATTTATATTCCACCTGCTACAGATGTTTTGGCTGACCCATGTCAATTAACCGCTAAAGCAGGTAAGAACAACGTATCAAATAGCTTATAGACATCAAATGCTCACATTATTACTGGAGACATATCCGGAATTTGCTTCTCGGTTAACTGAGCATGAAAATTAATTGATAAGCCAACAACAAATTGATCAACAACCCGTTGAGAGATCACATACACCCGATCAAAATATGATTGATATATCAACAGAAGTAATTACAGGAAATTAAAACACTGCAGACCTCCAAGAAGAGATTGAAGAACACTTTCAAACCGCTCTAACAAAATATTATAGTACAAACCCAGCGATGAGACCAGACTTACCGAAGGTATGGCCTGGATCACAAGTGAATCAAATCCTTCAGATCTTAAATGATCAAATATTAGGAAAACACTTAGATATGTGTAGCGACCTGGAGCAGCTACATTTGCTTATTTACAGCGCAGCAATGGCAACAGTTGAAACATTAGGGTTGAAAACCAAAAGTTACTCAGAAAGATGACTCCATGGATGCTACGATTAGAAAAAAAATTAGCATGCTCAGGGCCAACATTGGTCGGCTTACACAATATAGATAATGTACACCAAAAAAATAAATTAATAAGACATGTTGAGAAGATTGTAGCACTGTGGATTGAAAATATGTATAAAAATACCCTAACTGAGATAACTGATAAATTCACACAAAAAATTGCTGCATATGCAAAGAGATTACGTAGGTACAAGAAACGTACTGACCGGAAGCAACAAAATGCGCAATTCCAAAGGAATCAGAAAAACTTCTATCGAAATTTAAACAAGGACACAATAAATTACATCGAAGGATTGCCATTGATTAAGCAAGTTGAAAAGTTCTGGTGAAAAATATGGGAAGAAACAAAAATATATATGACAATCAGCGAATGGCTACGACAATAAAAACAAAGAACAGAAAATATAGCTCGTATGGACAGCATGCCAATCAGTGAAAATGAGGTAACATCTGCATTATTAATAATACAATTAAGTGGGAAACTTCTGGTCTAGACCAAGTTTGCAATTTCTGGTACAAAAAATGAACGATTACTCATAAATGCATGGCGACATTCTTTAACAAGATATTAGAAAATCCTTTAAAGGCACTAAACTTTCTTACAAAAAGTAAAACATACCTCTTGCCCAAAGATAATAATACGACAAACCCATCTAAATATAGGCCTATCACCTGTCTTCCAACCCGTTGCAAAATACTTACCTCCAATAATATAATGATAGAGGAACAAAAGGGATGCTATAAAAGTTCAAAAGGTAGTAAGGAGCAAATTATAATTGATACTGTTGCAGTGGACCTAGCCGTTAAGAAAAAGAGACGTATAAGTATGGCCTATATTGACTATAAAAAGGCATTCGATTTCGTCCCCCACTCATACCTTATTGAAATATTGGAAATATACAAAATTAGTCCATATATTGTAGGGTTTCTGAGGCACATATCGCCCAAAAGGTCAACTGAGCTGCACCTGCCAAATGGTCAACATGTTATAAAATCTAGATCAATTAAAATTCAAAGAGGATTATAACAAGGAGACGGACTGAGCGCCCTTTGGGTTTGTATGTGCTTGAATCCCCTAAACCGATCATTAAATGCTACCAAATATGGATTCAACATTAAAACCAGAGATGGGAGCAACTACATTATAAACCATCTTCTATACATGGATGACTTAAAAATATACGCCAATAGTAGAACATAACTGAATAAACTATTAGATATCACTAAAGGATTCGGTAACTCTATATATATATATATATATATATATATATATATATATATATATATATATATATATATATATATATATATATATATATATATATATATATATATATATACATATATATATGGAATTTGGGTTGGAAAAATGCAAAATAATAAATCTAATAAGAGGCTACCTACCTCCTACTGAAGAGTTCGAGAAAGATAACAAACAGATGGTCAGAAACCTCACAGCTGGAGAAAGTTACAAATATATGGGAATCATGCAACTTAAAGGTATAAACCATATTGACATAAAAAATAACTGAGGAATATTAAAAAAGGATACATGCAATATGTAAAACAAGCCTAACTCATACAAAAAAAGTGAAAGTTATTAACACATACGCTTGCCTGACCTTGACCTATTTATTTGGCATCATTAATTAGTCAATTACTGAACTAGAAGCTATTTCTCGTACAACTCGAGTCATATTAACAAAATATCGAACGCGTCGCCCGAAATCAGCTGTAGAACGTATGACACTACCACCGAATATGGGAGGTATAGGTATATTAGATATAGATAACCTTTAGGTATCTCAAATTAAATCCCTCAGAAATTACTTTTACAAAAAATCTGAGCAAAATCTACTATACAAAGTGATATGTCTAGCAGATACAATAGGTACTCTTCTCCAACTAAGCAATAAATAACTCGAACCAGAGAGAGATTCAAGACAAATTGAGACACAATTGCAAAAATGGAAGCAGAAAGAACTTCATAGTACCCATCCTAATCATCTATATCAAGAATACGTCGACCTAAGGGCCTCAAATCTTTATATGCGGGGATCTATTCACGGCGAAACAACTGGATTTATATATGCCATACAAGATCGAGTGATAAATACTAGGAACTATCGGAAATACATAATGAAGAACAAAAACGCTGTGGATAAAAGCAGAGTATGTAGAAAGACTGGAGAGACTATTGAGCATATAATAGGCGGGTGCTCATGATGATTGGCAGGCATAGATTACTCAAAAAGACATGACAACGTGGCTAAGGTCGTACACCAAGAACTTGCAAAAAATGCTGGCTTAATTCAATTAAAAAAGCCATACTATAAGTATGATCCGGCACCAGTGTTGGAAAATACAGATTATAAATTATACTAGGATCGTGAGGTAACAACGGACATTACGATACAAGCCAATAGACCAGATATAATTGTTTTCAATAAAGTAAAAAATGAAGTAACAGTAATTGATATACCAGTCCCGCTAAACCACAACATACAAACAACATATGCTACAAAAATCAATAAATACCTGGAATTAGCGGCTGAATCAAGAATTCCTTAGTGCCGATTGAAAATATCGTCCAAGTCTGTCTCGTTGGTGTTTAAATCACCCCGAGATATGATAAAACATAAACCAGCAGAAGCTGAGAATTCTCTTTAATAATAATAATAATGATAGGCAGGAAGCGGAGAGTACGCTTTGTGGAAAGGTGGAAATCCATCGTGCCGAGGAGCTGAATGGCACAGGGTTAAAGTGTCTCTAACGATGTCTCCGCTTACCTAGCGTCCTCCGGTAGTAAACAGCTTTCCCATGGTAATTTGGGGCTCTGCCTTGGGTGACCGCCTTTTCCCTACCCAAAACTACTGTTTATGGTGCGGACAAATATAACAATTTCACAAGGAGGTAGGGTTTGTGCGGACAAAAACCCTTCGGAACCGTCGGAAGGATTTGTCCGGTTTTGGTAAGGCTAGAGCGAGTGGCAGTTTCCAACTCTATGGCATCACAAGAAGGGCTACGAAAAATGCACTAGACCGAAGTCTAACACCATAGGAGACTTTACCAGCTGGAGCTGCGGCACCGGTACTACAACCGGAGCTCACTCAAGCTGGACTACCTAGAAGACGCATGAAATGAACATAATCGATGAATGAAAAAATCATGTGCATTTATTACAAGATGACGCAACTTGAATGGGAAAGAATCGGCTACAGCCCACAACTTCACGCCGAGTTCACTAAATCATATCCTAACATACAAGTCACAGAACAGAGAGTAGCTGATCAATATAGAATGATTCTCAAGAAAGACGTAATTCCAGAAACTAGACTAATTACAACCAAACAAGAGATCTGAAGAGATCCAGAACCAGACTGTAATAGGACAGGATATTACTGAAAATAATAACGATCCAGAAATTATAATATCCGTATAATAAACAAATAACTGAAGCTACACACTTAGAGGTAGTTACTGAACAACGGTCAGAAAACACTGATCAGGTTAATCCATGTCTTCTGCTTGAATTTGGAAAATCAATTTCGGAGTACGAAGGCGCAGATCCACTTAGCAGGCCACCGCTTCCCAAGGTAAATGCTTCTAAAAATCTTGCAGTAGCATAGATGAACTGAACAAAAATATACTGTCTCCACTCGTTTCAAAAACTAAGACCTAAGAGGAACTACATCTGTTGATCTACTGTGCTGCAATCTCAGTACTTACAGCCATTGGAATTAAGATCAGACTAACAATAGGAGGTTTAAATGCAAAGGCACAACCTTAGATACCACACTGGGAGAACAGACAAGAAAATTGACGAAAATTGAAATTGAAGAGGAATTTTCAAGGAGATTCGCTCAGTCGACCAAATTTGCTCCAAAAACCATTTGCTCTACATGGACAATCTGAAATTATTTGCCTCATTAAACAGTCACCTACAGCAAATGTTAAGAATAGTGGAAGAATTCTCCAGTAATATACGAATGCAATTTGGACTGGAGAAGTGTCGCATATTAAACATCAATAGAGGAATACTGCTTAACAATGTTTTTGAGACCCAAAACGGATAAAAGATCGAGACAATGAATGCTGTAGATACATACAAGTATCTGGGCATGAAGCAAATAAGCCGAATTGATCACGGCTTAATGAAAAAAGAGCTTACCTGTAAATTTATCAAAAGAGTAAGAAGCAGCATTTTTATACATGCCAGTCACAAGTAGAAACTGTAAACATAAGAAGATTCATATGACAACTTGGGTGTTTCCAGATGTCACAGATTTAATCAACTAGACTCAGAAAGGTTTAACACTAAAGACCTAATCATTTGTTTTAAATTTCTTAATGCACGTTTCGATAACTATGTAAGCAGCATCAGGAGATGTTTCAATCCAAATACGATTGAATTCTCAAAAATTCTATTGTAACTACTTGGAGAACGATAATACAACACATAAAATGTGTAAAAAACGGTATTGTAGGTTTTAATATAGTATTGGGATCTTTTGGATCAAGAACGTTCTAATTAACTACAACAATTCGATTACGAGAAACTCGAGCAACTATTGCCTGAGCAATTATTCTGCTCAAACTCAAATGGAACCTGGGTCACAATTGGGAGTTATTCAACAATATAACGGGTGGGGCAAACACACTGCATATGTTTCAAATAAGTATTTTTATCTGGTTAATTTTTATTAAAATCAAAATCTAATATCTAATTGATCTAATAATCAATTCAATCAGGAGATGTTTCAATCCAGATACGATTGAATTCTCAAAAATTCTATTGTAACTACTTGGAGAACGATAATACAACACATAAAATGTGTAAAAAACGGTATTGTAGGTTTTAATATAGTATTGGGATCTTTTGGATCAAGAACGTTCTAATTAACTACAACAATTCGATTACGAGAAACTCGAGCAACTATTGCCTGAGCAATTATTCTGCTCAAACTCAAATGGAACCTGGGTCACAATTGGGAGTTATTCAACAATATAACGGGTGGGGCAAAAACACTGCATATGTTTCAAATAAGTATTTTTATCTGGTTAATTTTTATTAAAATCAAAATCTAATATCTAATTGATCTAATAATCGAAAGATTCATGTTAACTTCAAAAACAATCTACTATCTCAATCAGATTAAATCAACTCCTAATGATGCTAATATAGTTACCGAAACGCGCATCGAGAAGTGAAATCAAGCGATTTGGTGTGTAGTGTTATATCTTTTGGAGTTTAGTGTTTCACATCGATGGTTCTAATAGGAGAATTAATAATTTGTTGTCTGGCTGATTAATTATAACATATTTTTTTGGGAACGATGACGTCCTTCTTGGTGTATACACATAATCAGACTGTCTTTAAAGTTCTGCAACGCATTTACCAAAGTTTCTTACATTTACTTCAGTTCATCTAGTGTATCTCCACGTACAAGTAGATAAGTTGAAAATTGCCATTGGCGAAAAAATTGCATCCGTGTCAGAAGAAATGTCGGTGAGTGCGATGCAGAATAAGAAGCTACGGATCTGTGTACAGCAAGGACATTTTCTGAAATATCATAAAAGGTCTGACAAATTGAGCGGTTTTCTAGTTCTTGAATAAAATACAGGTGGCGTTGTGAATTTACCTAGGTCTAGTCTCATTTCAGAAGTGTAATGTATGTGGTTTATAAAAATGTTGACGCGATAAAAATTTTTGAATTATTTTATGAAAATGAGCGTTCAGTGAAAAATGTTTTTAGAAAATTACGTGATGTTTACGGTTTGTACAATCGTCCATCTGAAAGTACTATCCATCGAATTGTTAAAAAAATTCAAGAAATTGGTTCGGTGGAAGATAAAAAAAGCAATATATAGTCGTTGTGGTCGTTCACAAATGCTTGTTGATTTGGTACCTGAAAGTGTTGCTGAAAAATCCAAAAATTTCCATTAGTCGACGTTCACAACAATTTGGACTCAGTGAATCCACAACATGACGTATTTTATGAAAGGCCTTAGCTTTGAAGACGTATAAGGTTCAAATAATAAATGAACTAAAGCTACTGGATCATCATAAAGCCACTGGTCATTTGGATCAAAGAACAAACAGAAGATTTTTCTCTAAAAAATCATCTGATCTGAGGGATATGTGGTTCCAAAAGGATGGAGCTACATCTAACTCCGCTAATGAAACCAGTTATTGCAAGAAACAGTGATGTTAATTTGCCACCAAGATCATGTAATTTAACCCTTTGGACTATTTTCTTTGGGGTTACGTGAAAAGCCAGGTCTATAAGAACAATTCACAATCGATTCCTGAATTAAAAGATGAAATTATTCGAGTCACTGGTGAGATAGAGCCACGGTTATGTCAAAATGTAATCAAAAATTTTGACAAAAGAGTGGACGTCTATGGAGCTGTAAGAGGTGGTCATTTGACATATATTATCTTTCTTGATTAACTATTGTCGTGTTAATTCAAGTATTAAACAAACTGCTCAGTTTGAAAGACACTTTATTTGCCCAATAATATCAGAAGCTGCTGTTTTCTAAATATTAACACGTGTGAATTATGTGCACATATGATGAGACACCTTTAGAATATTTACTGATATGTAAGTTATAAAAAAAATAATAATGCGGGTTTGGGTTAGTCTATGAATAAAAATGCGTGATATTAGGAAATCAGTTAATTGTTTTTTTAAATACTCTATTCCCCATGACTAATGTGTTTTTAAGCTAAAACGCATTCGACCTTGTGCTGATTGAACTTGTTAAAATGTTAAAATTCAACGGTTTTCAAAAAGTAGAAGCAAATTGTTATTTCATTATTACAATATTGGACAGATAAATACGCTCATTCAATAAAGATTCACTCTGAATTGTTCTTTTGTTTCTCTACAATAATATGTAACTAGACGGGCCCTTTAAAAGGTTTCACATAACCATTCGAATATGTGACCGTGTATTGTTAGCCAAATGCGTTGTCAAGTTGGGTTGACAATTTTATGGGTTTTGTAAAGGTAAAGGTAAAATAATGTATATTATCATCATTTGTTATTTTATTATTGTAAAAAAGGTAAACCAGCTTCGGACCTTAAGATACCTTAACAGGGTTAAAGGCGAGGAAGAATTTAAAGTCCCAATTACATCGGCAATCGATATATATATATATATATATATATATATATATATATATATATATATATATATATATATATATATATATATATATATATATATATATATATATATATATATATATATATATATATATATATATATATATATTATTAGGTGCGTATAGACCCCGTTGGATCCGTTGGATCACGCAAAGCATCGTGACTCATTTTCGAGTGTTCTTTCTGATCCTCCTCACTTCTCTCATCCTTTCTCCGTGGATTTTCTTTCTCTCCTCCGTCCACGTTCCACATATGTATTTTGTGTCTGTACGTTCTTCTATCCTCAATCTCTGTCGGACCCATTTTTGCCTTTCCCAGATCAGCTCTGACTTGTGCGATCCATGGTACTGCTGACTTGACTCCTTGTATGTACGTAAGAATTCTGTTGGTGAGTCTTGTCGGTGGGAGTCTACAGATATGTCCATAAAATTTCAACGTTCTTTTTCTTATGTCCGCCGCTACGTTCGACATTCTCTCTGTGGTTTTTCTAGAATGTAGTCTGTATCCTTCCTCTGTCAGTTTTGGGCCGAGAATTTTCCTTATAATTTCGCGTTCTTCTTTTAGTATGTTTTCTATGCCGCTTTTTGTATGGAGTGTAAGTGTCTCGCTTGCGTATAGTACCTTTGGTTTGATTACTGTGTTGTAGTGTCTTCTTTTTGCGTGTGTGGATAGGCATTTCTTATTGTAGATATTGTGTGTCTTGCCGTATGCCCTCTTCATCTTCTGTAATCGAGTCTTCTGTGCTATCTTCTCTTCTCCTGTGGGTTCGAGGATCTCGCCCAGGTATTTGCAATGAGTGATCCTATTTATTTATTGATGAAAATTTGAACACCGTATTTGGTGTTCAAATTTTGGACATTTAATTTTGCACAGAAGAATTCGGTTTTTTGAAAGGATATTTATAGGCCGACTTTCTCTGCACATTCTTTGAGGACTTCGATCTGTTTGGTTGCCCTTTTTCCATTATCTGCGAGTATGGCTAGGTCGTCTGCGAATGCTAGGTATGATATTTCTATGTTGTTTTTGGTTCGTCCGAGTCGTATTGGTTTCCAGTGTCCTTGATTGTTTAGTTCCTTTTCCCATTATTCCTTTATGACTTTGTCCAGGACTAGGTTGAAGAAGAGTGGAGATAACCCATTTCCTTGGCGTACTCCGGTTTTAGTCAGGAAGGATTTGGACATTTCTCCCCTAAATTTCACTTTAGAGATTGTGCCGGTCAGTGTCTGTTTGATCAATTGTTGTATTTTGGGGTCGAGTCCTTGTTCTTCTAGGATGTTGAACAGAGACTTTCAGTCAATGCTGATGTCGTATGCTTTCTTGAAGTCAATGAACGTGCAGATGATTGGGACGTTCCTGATAGCTTTGTATTTCAGTATTGTTTTTAAGTTAAAGATTTGTTCAGTGTATGTGCGACCAAGGCGAAAGCCTGGTACTCGCCAATTTTGTGTTCTAGTTGTTCCTGTGTTCTCTGGAGAAGGCATGCTGAGAAGATTTTGTAAGTGACTTGTAGTAAGGAGATTCCTCTGTAGTTGTTCACATCTGTTCTGTCTCCTTTCTTGTGCAGCGGGTGTATAAGAGCACATTTCCATTCATCTGGTAATTTTTCTGTTCGTGCCAGATGTTCGTGATAATTTGCGTGAGTTCCCGCAGTGAGTTTGGTCCGAGGTTTTTCAATAGTTCCGGGGTGATACCATCTTCACCGGATGTCCTGTTATTCTTCAGTTTTTCTATGTGCCTGTGAATCTCTTCCTATGTTGGTGGTGGTGATTCTGAGTGGGTATAGATACAATTTTCCTTGGGAATCTTGTGTCGCGTTCGGGGCAATTGAGGAGATCAGAGAAATAGTGTGATAGCTCCTGACAATTCTACTGATTGTTTAGCACCAATCTCCCATTCCGCTTTCTAAAGCAATGATTTTGTGGTATGTACCCACGGATTTCTCTTGCGAAAATCCTATAAAAGTCTCTCGTGTTATAATTGCGGAAATTCTCCTCTATAGAGTCTAGTTGTTCCTTCATGTACTTCCTCTTAGTTTGTCTAATAACTTTGGCGGTCTGTTTTCTAGTCTCGTTAAAAAGCTGTTGGTTTTCTGGAGATGTTTTACTGTTGTACTCCTGAAATGCTTCTTTGCGTCGCTGCAATGCACTTTCGCATTCCGAGTCCCACTACGGGTGTTTTGTGTTCTTCTTTAATGGGATCAGTTCCTGTGCTTTTTGTGTAAGTTTTTTGTGGAATTTTTCCCATGTATCTGCCTGTTCCTTTTCCCATTCCTCTGTTATGTTGAATTCCTTGATCCTTTTCGTGTCGAATTTCTGTAGGTGTGCCTTCTTCTGATGAAATCTCCTTGGGGTGAATTTTACTTTGATTCATGTTAGGTAGTGGTCTGAGTCGATGTTTGCGCCCCTGCGGACTTGAACATCATGGATCTCTCTTTGTTGTGGGTATGAGATCGCAACGTGGTCTATTTGGAATTCACCAATATGTTGGATAGACGATCTCCATGTCTTCTGTTTTCGTGGAGATTTTCTGAGGGATGTTGACATGATCTTCAGGTTATTGTGTTGGAATAGTTTGATGATTCTTATGCCGTTCTTGTTGGTGAATTTGTGACCGGGGAATTTTCCTACGGTTTTCTGATGGATTTTTTCCCTACCGATTTGTACGTTAAAATCGCCCAATAAAATTTTGACGTCATCCGTTGGGACCTTTGCCATTACCTTCTCTAGTGTTGCCCAGAATTTCTCTGTAAACTTGGGGTCTTTCTTGTTGTTCCCATTTGTGGGGGCATGTTGGCAACGGGGCATGGGGGCAACGTTGTTCATGGTGTATTTTTTATTGGCGCACTGTATGCACATTGTCATCAGCCTATTGTTTGTGCGAGTAATTTCCTTAATATAGTTAACTATCCCTTTGTGTACCACAAAGGCCATGCCCAGAAGTAGAGCACCCCGAAATAAACGTTCGGGTTCAACCGTTGTCCGCTTCCTGCGACGTGGACAAGGGGTTGGTGTTTTAGGAAACTATATATATAGATATATATATATATATATATATATATATATATATATATATATATATATATATATATATATATATATATATATATATATAGAACGAGAGAATAAGAAAGTTCTATAAGAAAAAAATCAGACGAAAATGGGCATGGAAAAGTCCATCTGGTCTCACAAGTGAAATTGACTACATCATGTCAAATGATAAAACAATATTTTGTAATTGTACTGTCCTTAACCGTTTTAATGTTGGAAGTGACCATAGAATAGTAGAACTAAACGTTAAGATAAACTGTCGAACAGAACGTACACGAATGGTAAGATCGAAGAAGGGTAAAATGAATTCTGAGAAGCTGCTGCAAAGGGTAACGATTTTGAGGTTGCTTTATTGAACCGCTTTGCTGTCTTGCAAGACCCAGAAGAGATGGAAATAACAGATCAGTTTGAAAAAATCATCGAAAATGTGGTTGAAGCGACTGGTGCAATTGCACCAGCAGAAAAAAGCTTCAAGCAGTCAAAAATCTTCAGTGAGACCATCGATTTAATGAAAAAACGGAGGACAATGAAGAATGCAGACAGTCCCTTTGACAGGGTCGAGTACGTTGAACTTTGCAAAACAATAAGAAAACGTATTCGAGAGGAAACACGTCGGTTCAACATGCAGCTAATGCAAAAAACACTAGAAGAAAACAAAGCCAAGAATAAGCTGATAAATAAAAGGACACAAATGTTTGCCTTAATGCGTGAGGATGTTCGTTTTAATACGTCATGGGCCATATCGGCGAATGCCACTTCAATAGCGGCTCAATGAGGCAACGTTTGAATCTCTGGATTTCTTGGTGATCCTTTCAACCACGGTCCACACATAGAACTCCAATTGATTTAAATCTGGTCTGTTGGAAGGCCACAATTATTTGGACCAAAACATGCCGACAACCAATTTTGAACCTTGGACCCAACACTTAGTACATAAACATTCGCCGGAAATTTTGATCTGGAAACAATGGGAACATCTTTAGGGTGATGTGCGAACCAGCACAAAAATCAGCTTCTGAGCCTGTTGAATGATATCGGGCGTCCTGACAACGAGCTTCTTTGAGCGAGTTTTTTTGTCGGTATTGCAAAACCTCCGTTGGAGGGTATATACGACATTTGCTCTCTTGTCAAGGATAGGGAGACCCTATCAAGTTTTGACCCTGATGAGTCTAACTACCAAAATACGAAACATATGCGCTCCAATATAATGTTGTCTAATTAGACGCAGTCCAAATAATTCAAAAATTACATGTTTAACCCATTCGACAAGAAGTCGGCGAAAGTGTGGGTTGTTTGATTGTTTATAGGGTCTCTTTAGCCTTGACGAGAGAGTATGTCGGTACCCTAATGAGTTTAACTATCAACAGACGAAACATATGCCCTCCAATTTAAGGGATGGGTGGGGCTCGCTCCTGGTCACGTAATTAACAAAATGCTCATTTTGGCGGAGACGCACGTTGCTGTGTGTTCTAGATGAGATTGTGAAATACAGCGGTTGGGGTGCATAACTCCCGACTGCTTTTGTCTAATTCGACCCAGTCCAAAGAATTAAAAAACTATATATATATATATATATATATATATATATATATATATATCATATTATATATTAAGAAGCAAAGAAAATTCACCCGTGCCACACGTGGGTGTGGCACGGGTGAATTGTCCTTGTCCATTCTTTTAGCCCGAATTAAAATGTCAGAAAGTGTTTTCACATACAAATATATATATATATATATATATATATATATATATATATATATATATATATATATATATATATATATATATATATACAGACAGATGATAACACCTTGGAATTCGGCAACTACAGACTTTTTAAAAGTAAAACTGATAAAAGAATACTCAAAAATACACCACACCTCGGTGTTGCTTTTGCTATCTCAAGAAACATTCTCGGTTCTATAACTAAGCCAGTAAATCCAGCCTAAGTAAATCCATCCTAATCCTAAGCCAGTCCAGCCAGTAAATAATCGACTTATGACACTATCCCTCAAGTGTGCTAACAAAAACTATACATTAATCAATGCACACCTCCCAGTTAACGAAGAAAATAAATCTAATCCTGAAAAAGTAAATAAGTCCTGGGAAATACTGAAAAAGACTATCTCTAAAATTCCCTCTAATCATGTAAAAATACTATTGGGTGATTTCAACGCCCAACTAGGGAAAGAAAAAAAGTATAGGAAAACAGTCGGCAGTTTTCCCGCTCATAAATGGACTAACCATAATGGTAGAAGATTGGTTGAACTATGTTCGCAGTTTAATCTAAAAATAATGTCAACACATTTTAAGAAGAAAATAACAAAACAAAAGACCTGGAGGTGCCCAAACACGTACATAGGTGAATTTCATTGACCATGTTGCCATTTCGTACCCTTATTATAAAGAGATTTTGAATGTTCAAGTCAGGAAAGGAGCTAACATAGACACGGATCATTACTTGACTAGAATCAAACTTAGCTTAAAACCTCGAAAACGTATTCAAAAGAGACTGCTAATACCAAAGTTCGACCCAACGAAAATAAAACCAGCCCTAACAGAAGAGCTTGATAAACAACCAGCACAGAACTGGCAATAATTGAAACAAATTATTAAAACAGCCTTAAAGTTGGTCCCTTTACAAAAACGTAGAAAACATCCATGGTGGGATGAAGTTTGCGAGCAAGCAGTATTAAGCCGAAGTAAAGCATTCAAAGATTGGAACAGTCAAAAAACAGCAATAAAATATAACATCTTTTTGGAAGTAAGAAAAGAAACATCGAAGCTAATTAGACAAACTAAAAGAAAATATGAAAACAATCAACTTAATGAAATAGAAAAAGATTTCCAAAAAAATAACACCCGAAACTTTTACAAAACATTTAAAACTAAATTAACAGGCTATTAACCCCAAAGTCTTTGCTTCCAAAAGGAAAACGGACAATTAGCTCTAAATAACCAAGAGAATTGCAAAGAACTTGCGAAATATTTTGAACAAATATTAAACTGTCCTGAGGCTTTAAACAAATTACCAACACTAAACCCTAAACAAACAAACCCAGATTCATTACCACCGAATGAAGATGAAATAATTAGGCAAATCAAGCGGCTTAAAAATAACAAAGCTTCTGGTGAAGATGGAATCACTGCTGAACTTTTGAAATTTCGCTGGTCCAGGTACAATCAAGGAAATAACCAAAATTCTACAAGAAGTTTGGCGAACCGAACTGATTCCGGAAGATTGGAAAGATGCTTTAATCCATCCACTTCACAAGAAAGGAGATAGAACGGATGTAAACAACTATAGAGCGATATCTCTTCTCCCAGTTTGTTACAAGATTCTATCTCAATGTCTACTAGACAGAGCACAAGGACAGTTGGAACCTAAAATTGGTGAATATCAAGCAGGTTTTCGACCGGGCAGATCCTGCCCTGAACAGATCCTGAATCTAAAGTTGATCGTAAGACATCAAAAACTGTACAATAAAAATCTCGTCTGTACATTTGTGGATTTCAAAAAAGCATATGATTCTATAGACCGAGAATCTTTATTCCAAATCTTGAAAGAACAAGGACTAGATCTGAAAACGCTGGCAATTATTAAAGCAACATTAACTAACACAAGGTCAAAAGTTAAATTCATGGGTGACATCTCAGAGCCTTTCGAAATTAAAACTGGAGTGAGACAAGGGGATGGACTCTCGCCACTCTTATTTAACTGTGTTCTAGAAAAAGTAATACAGGGGTGGCGTGAAAAAAAGTCGGCCCTGAATATTGACCAGCCCATTAAACTGGGGAGAACCAACATCAAAATTGATTGTCTGGCGTTTGCTGATGATCTAGCAATTTTGTCTCAAGATATATTAACGGCACAGAAACAGATTGAAATCCTAAAAGAAATAGCAGAAAAGGTAGGACTCCAAATTTCCTTTGGAAAGACACAATACATGACGTGCAACAGACTAAGAACACCATTTCTAAAAACAAAATATGGTAACATCAGACGAGTTTCTCAATTCAAATATTTTGGGTGAAATAATCATGGAAAATGGGTTGGAAAAAGCGGCCAATAAGAGTAGATGTCAAAAAATGGAAACGGCATTGAGACTTACACAAAACATTTATAATAAAAAATGGCTATCTAAAAACACAAAACTGAGACATTATAACACAGTTATTAAGCCAGATTGTCTATATGGGGCAGAAACGCTCATTTTGAATAGAAAGAGAGACATCGAGGACATTGAAACGAAGGAAAGAAAAATCATAAGAAAAATCCTAGGCCCCAAACAAATAAATATAACAACATACCGACTTCGAGAAAACCAAGAAATCAAACAATACACAGATATACCTACCGATATGAGAAAAAGAAGACTTAAGGTTTACGGACACATAAAACGGATGAATCCAAATAGGCTAACTAGACAAATAGTCGAATTTTATGAAAATAGGAGTAGAGCTAAAGTAGAAATAATTAAATGGATTGCTGCAATTAAAGAGGACCTAAGATCAGCAAATATTACGAAAAGTGAAATTCAGGATAGAGGCTGTTTCAGACACAAGGTTGACGTTTGGAAGGTTGGTCAGAGAGAACAATGTAGGAAGACTGGAACAACTTGGTCTGACGAAAGAAAAAAAGCTCTTGGCGAAAGAATGAAATTAGTATGGGCGCAAAGGAAGGCTAACAACAACAAACGCCTCTAATTGTACTTCTCCTGGTCCACTCGGGCCCATACGTGAATAATAATAATAATAATATATATATATATATATATATATATATATATATATATATATATATATATATATATATATATATATATATATATATATATATATATATATATATATATATACATATATATATATATATATATATATATATATATATATATATATATATATATATATATATATATATATATGTATATATATATATATATATATATATATATATATATATATATATATATATATATATATATATATATATATATATGTATATATATATATATATATATATATATATATATATATATATATATATATATATATATATATATATATATATATATATATATATATACATATGGCGGCTGAAGGAATGGGCAAGGCACCCAAGGCAGGTGTGGCAAGGGTGAATTTTCTTTGCTTTTTAATATACATATAACATAATTAATATATGCATAATATATAATGATCATTTTCATTCTAACACTGTCATTTAAAATAGTTTAGATTTTTACTAATAACAAAAGTATAAATTATAGCAAAGGTTATATTATAGCAATATTTTGGGTTACGAATCGCCAGAAACTAAATAAATATTTTTACTTTTTTCCGGATTCTGTTATCATTTAGTATTCTCAATAATATACATAAGTACATATTCAAAATGTGATTTAAAAATGTATAGTTTTATGGTTATATGTTTTCTATCGTACATAGCCTCGGACAAAAATATTGAGCAACTGTGTATTGATATTCATTTGAAAAAAATATTACTTGTTATTCAGTATTTTGTATATTTTCGTTTCTTTAGAGCTCACAAATAATTATTTAAGTAGTTTTAATTGCATAGTATCGGAGGTTTTTAATTTATCTGGCAACTTTTGCAACTAGTGAGTTTTATAATACATTTTATGAATTTTTCCTATTTGTAGTAAACGCACACCTGTCTGTTAAACAGATTTAAAAATAGTTAATTTACTGCAAAAATGCCAGCTTAGTTTACAGCAATGCATCAAAATCCAGCATTTAAAGGAGCAAGGAAAAATAGAAGTTGCAATATCCAAAATCGTATTGAAATATACAATATCCAAAAAGTGTTCTCTTTGAGTTGTGCTGTATGCTATCAAATGATTTAAGTTAATTTATTAAGTTTATGATTTGCTATTCCACAAAACAAAATATCTTTGCTTAAGATATATGCCCAAGTGCCCTGTTGATAGCAAATTTATTGAACATAACCTGACTTTTTTTAGGTTTATTTTCAAACAAAATTGTTCTCCTGCCCTTTGCAGTTCTTGTATGTGTTTTTGTAGCTTATCTGGGTCTTGTGACAGGAGAACAATATCATCTGCGAATCTAAGATGGCTTTGGTAAGCACCATTGATTTTTATTCCCTCCTGTTCCTAATCCAGATTACGAAATACCTCTTCCAGGCAGGCTGGGAAAAGAACAGGCTATATTGAGTCACCTTGTTCCATACACCCCGTTCTACGTTGATTTTGACTTCAAGGCCATTCAAGTGAACTGTAGCTGTAGCTTCCTTATACATGGATCGCAGTAGCTTTAGATAGGCGCTGTCTATCCCCTACTTAAACAATACATCTATTATGGCTTGCGTTGTTATTGAATCAAATGCCTTTTCATAGTCAATAAAAGCCAACCACAGTGACATGGTGTATTCATTGTGCCTTTCTATGGTCTGTTGGACAACATGGATATGATCCATTGTATTGAATCCTGCCTACTCTCTTGGTTGTGCGTCATTCTGTGTTCTCTGTTATTAATATTCTTTTAGATATTATTTTGGTGAAAACTTTGTATTTTACTGATAGGAGGCTTATTGGGCGGTAGTTTTTTAAATCTTCCTGTGCTACTTTCTTATAAAGAAGAATCACTTCAGCATTTTTCCATAAACTGGGTATTTTTGGTCCTTTCCTGGAGCCTTTCCATTCTTCATCGCTTCTATGGCATTTATCACTTCATCCAACAGGATATCTGGCATTTACCCTTCCGAGGGTATTGCTGCCTTTGACTGGTTCTGATTATCATATAACTTGAAATAAAATCTTCTGATAACCTCTAACATTTCTGTCCGCTCGTTACACACTGTGCTATCCTCACGCATTAAAGCAAACATTTGTGTCCTCTTATTTATCAGCTTGTGTTTAGCTTTCTTCGTTTCCTTATTTTTTTCTAGTGTTTTTTGCACTAGCTGTATGTTGAACCGACGCGTTTCCTCTCAAATACGTTTTCTTATAATTGAGCAAAGCTCAATGTATTCGACCATGCCAAAAGGACTGCTTGCAGTCTTTATTTTCCGCCATTTCTTCATTAAATCCATGGTCTACTTGGAGATTTTTGACTGTTTAAATTTTTTTTTGTGATGCTAGTGCCGCAGCCGCTTCAAGTACGTTGCCGATGATTTTTTCATAATGATTTGTTATTTTCAACTCTTCTGGGTCTTGTTACATAGCAAAGCGGTTTGACAAAGCAATCTCAAAATCGCTGCCTCTTTGTAGCAGCTTTCCAGAATTCACTTTGCCCTTCTTCGATCTTACCATTTTTATACGCTCTCTTCGACAGTTTATCCAAACCTTTGCTCGTACCATTCTATAATCACTTCCAACATTAAAACGGTTAAGGACAGTACAATTGCAAAATATTGTTTTATCGTTTGACATGATGTAGTCAATTTCACTTGTGAGACCAGATGGATTTTTCCATATCTATTTTCTACTGATATTTTTCTTATAGAAAGAGTTCATAATGTACAGTTCTTGCCCTTCAGCAAAATCAACCAGTCTGTCTTAAAGTTTTTATTCAGCAGAATGACGCATTGAGCTAGTCGGTCAGATATACTTTCAAATTATACGACACTATCCTTTAATTTTTTATTAATGAGGTATCCAATTCCACCACATCGTTCATTTTCCGTATCCCCCGTGTAGAGTACGTGACCAGTTGTTTTTCAGTTTGATTAGCTCTTCGCCTTTTCTTCGGGTTTCACATAGCCCTATGATATCCTAGTGTAAGTTATCCAGCTCAATCAACAGTTCTTCCAGTCATTCATCCGTTTTCATTATCCGAATATTTAGAGGTGCAATGTCTAAAGTTCACTGGCAGTCTGATCTAACCCAGTGATTCTTAGCACCCTCTGCCTTGGGGCAGGTCTTCCCGCTGCCGTAGGTAGTTGCCCCTTGGCTTCCGGGGAATGAGGGCCTTGTTTGGAATTGTAAAGCCATGCGGGGGCATCTGCATCTGCCACGCCGGTCCAATGCGGGTTGGCAGATTTTGGATCAAGTTAGTCTGAGGTCTCTGCTTTGACCTGTCCGCCATGGGTTATCCTTCCAGGAGCATACGCTCCAGACGGCATATATATATATATATATATATATATATATATATATATATATATATATATATATATATATATATATATATATATATATATATATAGGCTTGCTGTAAAATTTTCATTATAGCTTAGTAAATAATTTTTTGAGAGAGCGACGTTTTTACGGATGTTCCTTTATAACTACTGAACCATGCATCCGATTGACTTGAAACTTGGTATCGATGTAGAAAATACATGTACTTAATGGATAGGCTAATATTTATATGAGTGTTGGACTCCCTACACCAGTTGCGGGGGCGTTAATGATGAGAATTGCTAATTATCTGATTTTATAGCTTTTATAAACTTATTATTAAAACGAAAATTTGAATTGAATTTTTTCTTTCTTCGGCTTTATTAAGAATTCGGCTAATTAAGAACATCTGCAATAGAGTTCAAACTCTTTAAGCAGTTGTGAGGATGCTAATGATCAAAAACGCTAAATTTAAAATTTTAGCTTTCATCAACTTATTATTGATTATTATTATTATCATGTACATTAACTACTATTATTATTAATTTTAATAATTTAATTATTAATTAAACTATTAAATTAATATTTTTCTGTAGCATTAAAACTTTGTTTGTTTTTTTCTAACCTAAACAAATTTTTACCAAATGTCAATTGACTGATTTAAAATATATTAAAAACATATATATCTATGCATATGTATATGTTTATATTTATTAATTAAAGAAGAAAAAGGAGAAAAGAAGGAAGCGTGGAATAATTAGATTAAAACGAAAAATTGATTTCCCAGCATTAAATTAGTTAGATATTTATTTCAACTTTTTATATTAAATTTTCGGTTGTCAATCTCAAGATAGTTTTTAATTATTTCCAATTATTTGTTGTAGTCATAAATGCCTAAAAAAGGAAAGTCCAAATTAAATTTGATAACGTCTAAATCAAAGTATATGAAAGTTAAGCGTGCATGTGAAAGTCAAGATGAAACGGAAAATAGATTACAAAAAGAAGAAAAAACGAAAGAAGACTTATGACGTATGAAATTAAAAATTCGTTGGAACGTAAAAATAAATTGTGGTTTTTCGTATGATGCTACTGCTGATTATAAACAAGAATCAAAATTAAGTTCAATGACACAAATTTGTAGTTATTGTAAAGCATTAAAGTGGATTGGTGAATGTGAAGGTTTATGCTGTTCAGCTGGCAAAATAAAACTAGAACCTTTGCGACATCTTCCAGAGCTATTAAAATCGCTACTCCATGGAACACATGTAAAATCAAATGCATTTTTAAAATCTATCAGATCTTACAGCACTGCTTTCCAAATGACATCATTCCGTGCAATCAAGAAGATGTCGTTTTAACTAATAAGTACATGGGGCTCATGAACGATTTACGGCCAATCGAAATTGTCATCGAAGAAGATGAGATAGACGACGAAGATTAAATGTTAGGAAGATTAAATACTATATTTGAGGGCACTATATGTAAGCTTGATTTAATACGGGAAGGGGAAGTTAAACATTTTTTTATAAAGAAACTGTAATAATGACAATAAATAATAATGTTAATTTTAAATATCCAGCGAAGCGGGCGGGTGCAGCTAGTATATATATATATATATATATATATATATATATATATATATATATATATATATATATATATATATATATATATTATTATTAATAAAAAAACTCAAAAAAAAATATGAACCCAACAACAAAGTAATTAGATTATTATAGGGTGTTCAATACTTTTGACTCTGACTATAATACATTTAAACGTTACTCGTAATTTATAAAGAAGGCATGAGAAAGTAAATAAGTTGTATAGTAGTTTATCTAGGCGCCAAAGCTATCGAGACTGCGGTTTTGGATGAAGAAAAATTTTAACTCGAAAATAAACATCGCTGATAAAAAAATTAAACCTGCTATGTCACTAAGCAGAAAAATAACTGCACTTAATAATAATTGTTTGAGTGTACATTAATTCATAAGATATAAAATATATATTAATAAACAAAAACCTTTTATTTTTCTGTAGCGGGCTTGTATTTAGAATTTATTATTTTTAATATGTAGCGTTTATATATTTCATTTTTCTACTACATATTTTTTTTCCAATTTATATATTATTATTATTATTATTATTTGGTGCGTATAGATCCCGTTGGTTCATGCAAAGCATTCTGAGAACGAGAACACTTATTAAGAGTGTTCCTTCTGATCTTACACGCTTTTCTCATTCTTTCTCCGTTGATTCTCTTTCTCTCCTCCGGCCACCTTGTCCCCATCTCCGGAAAACGCTCTCTAATGCAACCTTCCACCAACTTCTCCAGATCAATTCTAACTTTTGCAATCTGTGGTATTGTTGACTTGATCCCTTCTATGTATGTAAGAAATCTGCTAGTGAGTCTTGTCAGTAGGAGTCTACTGATTTATTCCATAGAATTTTAGCCTTCTATTTATGTGCACACGCTACGTTGGACATTCCCTCTAATGTTTTCCTGGAATGTCATCTATATTCTTCCTCTGTTGGTATATATTATATATATATATATATATATATATATATATATATATATATATATATATATATATATATATATATATATATATATATATATATAGATGACATGAATATAGATGACATTCCAGGAAAACATTAGAGGGAATGTCCAACGTAGCGTGTGCACATAAAAAGAAGGCTAAAATTTTATGGATAAATCAGTAGACTCCTACTGACAAGACTCACTAGCAGAATTCTTACATAAATAGAAGGGATCAAGTCAACAATACCACAGATTGCAAAAGTTAGAATTGATCTGGAGAAGGCACAAATAGATCCGTCCCAAATTCAGGACGGAAGCACGTACAGAAACAAGATACATAGGTGGAAGGTTGCATTAGAGGGCGTTTTCCGGAGATTGGGGACAAGGTGGCCGGAGGAGAGAAAGAGAATCAACGGAGAAAGAATGAGAAAAGCGTGGAAGATCAGAAGGAACACTCTTAATAAGTGTTCTCGTTCTCAGAATGCTTTGCGTGATCCAACGGGATCTATACGCACCAAATAATAATAATAATAATATATAAATTGGAAAAAAAAATATGTAGTAGAAAAATGAAATATATAAACGCTACATATTAAAAATAATAAATTCTAAATACAAGCCCGCTACAGAAAAATAAAAGGTTTTTGTTTATTAATATATATTTTATATCTTATGAATTAATGTACACTCAATAAACAATTATTATTAAGTGCAGTTATTTTTCTGCTTAGTGACATAGTAGGTTTAATCTTTTTATCAGCGAAGTTTATTTTCGAGTTAAAATTTTTCTTCATCCAAAACCGCAGTCTCGATAGCTTTGGCGCCTAGATAAACTACTATACAACTTATTTACTTTCTCATGCCTTCTTTATAAATTACGAGTAACGTTAAAATGTATTACAGTCAGAGTCAAAAGTATTGAACACCCTATAATAATCTAATTACTTTGTTGTCGGGTTCATATTTTTTTTTGAGTTTTTTTATTAATAATATATATATATATATGTATATATATATATATATATATATATATATATATATATATATATAATATATATAAATATATATATATATATATATATATATATATATATATATATATATATATATATATATATATATATATATATATATATATATATATAATATATATAAATATATATATATATATATATATATATATATATATATATATATATATATATATATATATATATATATATATATAATATATATAAATATATATATATATATATATATATATATATATATATATATATATATATATATATATATATATATATATATATATATATATATATATACTAGCTGCACCCGCCCGCTTCGCTGGGCATTTAAAATTAACATTATTATTTATTGTCATTATTACAGTTTCTTTATAAAAAAATGTTTAACTTCCCCTTCCCGTATTAAATCAAGCTTACATATAGTGCCCTCAAATATAGTATTTAATCTTCCTAACATTTAATCTTCGTCGTCTATCTCATCTTCTTCGATGACAATTTCGATTGGCCGTAAATCGTTCATGAGCCCCATGTACTTATTAGTTAAAACGACATCTTCTTGATTGCACGGAATGATGTCATTTGGAAAGCAGTGTTGTAAGGTCTGATAGATTTTCAAAATGCATTTGATTTTACATGTGTTCCATGGAGTAGCGATTTTAATAGCTCTGGAAGATGTCGCAAAGGTTCTAGTTTTATTTTGCCAGCTGAACAGCATAAACCTTCACATTCACTAATCCACTTTAATGCTTTACAATAACTACAAATTTGTGTCATTGAACTTAATTTTGATTCTTGTTTATAATCAGCAGTAACATCATACGAAAAACCACAATTTATTTTTACGTTCCAACGAATTTTTAATTTCATACGTCGTAAGTCTTCTTTCCTTTTTTCTTCTTTTTGTAATCTATTTTCCGTTTCATCTTGACTTTCACATGCACGCTTAGCTTTCATATACTTTGATTTAGACGTTACCAAATTTAATTTGGACTTTCCTTTTTTAGGCATTTATGACTACAACAAATAATTGGAAATAATTAAACCGACTAGCTCAATGCGTCATTCTGCTGAATAAAAACTTTAAGACAGACTGGTTGATTTTGCTGAAGGGCAAGAACTGTACATTATGAACTCGTTCTATAAGAAAAATATCAGTAGAAAATAGATATGGAAAAATCCATCTGGTCTCACAAGTGAAATTGACTACATCATGTCAAACGATAAAACAATATTTTGCAATTGTACTGTCCTTAACCGTTTTAATGTTGGAAGTGATTATAGAATGGTACGAAGCAAAGGTTTGGATAAACTGTCGAAGAGAGCGTATAAAAATGGTAAGATCGAAGAAGGGCAAAGTGAATTCTGGAAAGCTGCTACAAAGAGGCAGCGATTTTGAGATTGCTTTGTCAAACCGCTTTGCTATGTAACAAGACCCAGAAGAGTTGGAAATAACAAATCATTATGAAAAAATCATCGGCAACGTGCTTGAAGCGGCTGCGGCACTAGCATCACCAAAAAAAAAATTTTAACAGTCAAAAATCTCCAAGTAGACCATGGATTTAATGAAGAAATGGCGGAAAATAAAGACTGCAAGCAGTCCTTTTGGCATGGTCGAATACATTGAGCTTTGCTCAATTATCCTCTCAATTATCCTCTTTATTATCCCTCAATTATCCTCTCCTCCGGCCACCTTGTCCCCAATCTCCGGAAAACGCTCTCTAATGCAACCTTCCACCTATGTATCTTGTTTCTGTACGTGCTTCCGTCCTGAATTTGGGACGGATCTATTTGTGCCTTCTCCAGATCAATTCTAACTTTTGCAATCTGTGGTATTGTTGACTTGATCCCTTCTATGTATGTAAGAATTCTGCTAGTGAGTCTTGTCGGTAGGAGTCTACTGATTTATCCATAGAATTTTAGCCTTCTTTTTATGTGCACACGCTACGTTGGAGATTCCCTCTAATGTTTTCCTGGAATGTCATCTATATTCTTCCTCTGTTATATATATTATATATATATATATATATATATATATATATATATATATATATATATATATATATATATATATATATATATATATATATATATATATATATATATATGCCATTCTTTGCCATTCAGGTCCAATACACTTAATTAAGTGGTATCCAGTCCAGGACTGTGTTGGTCAATCTTTCTGTCTTTCCAATGATGTAACTCACTTTCCTTTGTTCTGTGATCCATGTGCAGGTCTTTCTATTCCGTCTAGTAATGCCAAGCATACATCTTCCCATTCCCCTTTGGGCTACAAGAAGTTTTTGAACTGACTGTGGTGTGAGTGTCCAGGCTTCACTTCCGTATGTTATACCGCGCAGGACATGATCAAACACTTTTCTTTTCAGGCAAAGCGATAGTTTGCCAAATGTCAAATGCCTGCCAGCCACATTTAACGCGTCGTTCCATCTTCTGGACGGTATTCTCTTCCATTAAAATCCTCTGCCCAAGATATATATATATATATATATATATATATATATATATATATATATATATATATATATATATATATATATTCAAATATCTCTCCCCACTACGCTATCATTTGAGCATACCTTATACCTACATCCAAGGTTGTGGGAAGAATGTATCGCATAGTTCCGACTGCTGCGAACATTCACCTTAGGATGGCGCGAGTTACATTGAGATTGTGACCCGCCATCAATATGGCCAGTTGTCTTGGTCTTGCTATGTTCGTTCCTATTCAGCGTCTCCTTGCGTTGAACTCGAGCCCAGCTGATGACCGCTGTAAGGCCAGAAACCGGTTCTGGAAGGTACTTGTCTCGGGGTGATGGTAGGCTGTTTTTCACATATATATATATATATATATATATATATATATATATATATATATATATATATATATATATATATATATATATATATGTATATATGTATATATATAGAGTGATTCGCAACTTCAAAATCCAATCCTAAAATAATATATATGGGTGACGCAATATCGCCTCTTCTTTTCTCGTTTGGCCTTGAAGAAGTACTCCGTAAACTGGTGAAAATGCAACTGGCCCATATGGTAATGGTGAGCGTAAAGACAAGAAATCTATATTATGAATTCGTTTTATAAGAGAAAGATCAAATGGACATGGAAAAGTCGATCTGGACTCACAAGTGAAATTGATAACATCATGTGAAGCGCTGAAGCAATATTTTGCAATTGTACTGTCCTTAACTATTTTAATGTGGGAAATGACCACCGAATGGTAAGAGCAAAGATTAGGATAAACTGCCGAAAAGAACGCGAACGAATGGTAGGGTCAAAAAGCCTCAAAGTGGATTCTGGGAAGCTGCTGGAAAGGGGCAGAGATTTTGAAATTGCTTTCTCGAACCGCTTTGCTGTGTTACTAGACCCGGACAAGATGGAAATTACAGACCAATATGAAGAAATCGCCAACAATGAGCTTGAAACGGCTGCTTCAATAGCATCAGGAGATAAATGTTTCAAAGAGTCAAACATCTCCAATGAGACCGTTAATCTAATGAAGAAACGCCGGACAATGAATAATGAAGACAGTCCTTTTGGCAAGGTCGAATACGTTGAGCTTTGCAAAACTATAAGGAAATCCATTCGAGAGAAAATACGCCGATTCAACATGCAGCTAGTGCAAAAAACTCTGGAAGGAAACAGGGGAATTAACGAAGCTAAATAAAAGCTGAGAAAGGAATGGACACAATTTTTTCCTTAATGCGTGAGGATAGTGCAGTGTGCAGGGATAGGATGGTAGAGGTTGTCCGAAGTTTTTATTCAAAGTTATATGAGGATCAGACCCAGGCAAGAAAAGCCATGCCCACTGAAAAACAAGTACTGATATTCTGGTGGAAGAAATGACAAAGGCTATAGACTCGATGAAAAATGGCAAGGCTCCAGCAAATGATGGTATAACTGTGGAGATGTTAAAAGCTGGTGGTCGGACAATACATAAACCAGTAGCAAAATTATACTCAAAATGCCTCAAAGAGTACCCAACTTATGGAAAAATGCAGAAGTGATTCTTTTACATAAAAAGGTACAGGAAGATTTAAAGAACTACCCTCCAATAAGCCTTCTATCAATGGTGTACAACGTTTTTACCAAGATAATATCCAAAAGAATACTAAGAAAACTTAATGACGCACAACCAAGAGAGCAAGCAGGATTTAGAAGTGGATTCAATACAATGAATGATATCCAGGTTTTACAGCAGATCATAGAAAGACACAACGAATACACTATGCCACTGTGCTTGGCTTTTATGGATAATGAAAAAACATTTGATTCATTCTCAAAGCAGGCCATAATGCATGCATTGCTTAACCAAGGTGTAGAGAAAGCCTATGTAAACCTATTAGAATTGATATATGATGAAGCTACTGCGACAGTCTTGTCGATTTTGAGGTTGGAATACATGTTGGACGGCATGGTGACGCAATATCTCCTCTTCTTTTCTCAGCCTGCCTTAATAATATATATATGTTTCTTGAAATATTTTCACGGATGGTAGATAATGTTTCTAAATCATTCCGGGTGTCGCTCCGTTGATTCTGCGAAGTGTCAACGAGATATATATTTTTTATATATTTTTCTCTCATGGAAAAAAGCCAATATCTTATGATTAAATACTACTTTTCACATGAAAAAAGCATCGCGCGCAAAGCGCAAAGTGAAAAAAAGTTGAAAACATCACCCGGGGACTCTGATCCTTCGCATTTTATGGTTTATAAGTAGTATACTTAGTGTTTCAATGTGGTCGAATCAGCAGGGGTGATGCATCCCATTTAGGACACCCCGTTACAGAGTTACTACTGAGGAAATGGTCAACAAGATCAATGATTTCGTGCTGGCCGATAGCAGAGTGAAGATTAGAGAGATTGCTGAAATAATAAATAACTTGAACGAACGTGTATGGAACGTTCTACAGGAACATTTGAGATTGAGGAAGTGACGGAATTGAAACACCAAAACAAAAACGTAATTGAGTGACCACTTTACAGCGGTGGTTAGATATGTTTAAGCTCAATCTGAAGGAATGTCAGCAGCTATTCCTGACTCTTATAAAACTTGAGTTTAGAACTTTAGTCAAAGCAGTTGAATATACACCTAAAAATGTATTAAATTGAATATTTATTTAATTTGTTTATAATTTTAATCGAAAGCTGATTGCTATTTATGTTTTGAAAACAATATTGCTCGCTCAGATGTCCACCTCTTGCTGTTTTGCAAATGGTTGCTTTGAGGGTGGAAATGCTAGTTGTACACCACATACGAGGGTTGCTATTTATGTATCCGGAATAATAAATAAAAACAAATATTTATCATTGAAAATGGTTTTATTGTTTTTCAAAATATTCTCCACATTGATGGATACACTTTTGCAACGTTTGAAACAATTTTCATAGCACCTTTTCCATTTCGATTGAGATATATCCAAAACATGCATTTTGAACGCATCAACCGCTTCTTCTGACATCGCAAATCGTTGACAACATAGTTTATTCTTCACGGAATAAAAATAAATGATTGGGTGCCAAGTGAGTACTATACGGTGGATGATCTATCAATTTGATGTTTTGACTGGTCAAATATTGAGTTGTTCGGTCTGATGTGTGAGAGTCCGCGTTGCCATGGTGAAGAGTGATCCTGCGTTGCTAGTTTTTTTCTTATTTTCCGGCTCATACGCATAGATCGGAGATCTCACTTTCGGACTCATACGCATAGATCGGAGATTCGTCACATGTGTAGATGATATACACGGCTTTTGACGCACCACGCTTATATTTTTGAGCATTTTTTTGACACGAGTCTTCTTTTGAATGATTGTCAAATTACGATCACATGACGATCTTGCTTTATTAGTTCGCACACAGTATCGATGTTTTCTGGCACAACAATCGATTTTGGACTATCTTCTTTAAAGTTGTTGGTGGGTGAACGACGGTCACTAAACCAGTGATATACAATGGTTTTAGATGGTGCTTCATCGTCAATCGTCGAAGTGAGTTGATCGATGCACTGTTACGATAATCCACATCGAAAGTCGTAGTAAATCATCGCATGAATATTCTAACCAGTTAATTCTATTTTTTACTGGGATGAAATTTCCTAGTCACGAAACAACACAGATAGCGTTGGTATGGCAAAACGTTCTGAGTACGTATATATTCAACAATATCAAATCTTACTATGTATTTGCCAGATGGCGTCTAGCAACAATATTGTTGCCAATTCCGGATGCATAAATACCAATCCTCGTAGATTTTCTTCTCATTTCTCACCAATAGTTAAGAATTTGTTTATTAGTAATATATTTCAGACTTTGAACTTTTTATATATTGTGAGAAATAACAATTTTCTTGTAGTGTATTGTATTAGAGTAGAAGTAAAAATATTTTGTTTTTGATTTAGTTAAAGTTAGAAATCACGTGGAAGCGTTTTTTAAAACTTTATTTTTGTTTTTGGGTAGTACAAAGAGTAACGGTTCTATTGACAGTTAACTAAAGATTAATTTCTGTTTACAGTTTACAATATTTATATTAAAATTAATGTTAACTAAGGGCTGTGTCAGCAATGACATCATCTGCTGGGGCTGACTCATTTGGTTGAGGTGCAAGCTGGCGATGTTAGTCATATAACTCCTCCCGCCGAAGACGAAAACAATAGGGGTGAATGTTTGTTTTCGACCATATCCTGTAGGGATATTTCTTCATTTCTTTTCTTGATCGGGTTGGTGGTTTGGACCGGGTTCTTTTTCTTTTTGTATATTTTCCATGCGAATAATCTCATTATAGTTCCCACTATAAAGATGGTAGTGAGGGTAGTTGAGCTTAGTGCCATTATATGTAATTGGGAAGATTCTGGAATTTTTAAAAGTTTAGCTTTTTCTTGTAATTGTTTTATTTGGTTAATGTCGATTGATTGTAGTTGAAGATGGGTTTGTTTTTGAGGTTCTTCTATAGAAGGGATTGCCTTTTAGTAATTCTTCTTTGTTCCAATATTGATTTTGTAATGCCTGAATTCCACAATTGTGAGGTATTTGTATAAGGCTTGGCTCTTTAATTAGTATATATTCTTGTTTATAACAGTTTTGATATATTCTTAATGGTTGTTCATTGGGAATAATCAAAATATACTTGTTATTGATCCATTGTATAATAGGTTTCGTTTGGGCAAAGATAATTATCTTCTATTTGCGGACATTCTGTGTTGCTAAATTGTTGCGAATGAGTGCCAATAATTAGGTAGGGTTGATTAGGTACAATCAAGGTATTGTTTATAGGTATAGGAAATAGATGAAAAGATTGAAATATTTCTTCCTTAAAAATAGGAATGTGAATTACAAAAATAATTTTGTCTTTGACAAATTTCACTTGCAAACTCGCAATTTGGTAGTAATTATTTAATTCTTGCAAATTAAGAATTTTATCTTTTCCATATAACATTGTTAAATTAGATATTAGATTTGTCATTTCTTGAGCCGATATTATGGTGCCATGTAAAATGTTCAAATGAGCGAAAGCGATAGCATCTTCAGTATTGTCTAGAAAAGTGATTAGAGTATGACAATTAAGAATTAGTTGATCAATAATATTATACGTATGTAAATAAGTATCTAGATTGAAGAATTTGTTTATTATGTTTGATTTAAGTTCTTCAATAGATGTTTTGATTGTTCTTTGATTTTTATCAACAATATTAATAGTTTCGTTGTAGTTCTGAATGAGTTCTTTCGTCAAGGATATATGTTGCATTATTTCTTTCTGAAAAGAATTTTCGTTCGTTTGGAGTTCATAGATTGCATTATCATATCTTTCTCCATCTTCTAAATCAAGGGTACCAAAAATCCATTTTTGTACTTTTCCTACTAGATTTATTAGTCCTCTTTTGATTCTAATATGGGGTTGAATATTGTTTATCTTGGTTTTTGTTTCCTGTATTAAATAATGAGTTTGGTTCATCATAGATTTTTAATTTACTACTTTATTAAGTGGTATGTCTGTTATTTGAAGTCTAATGTTGTTAAAATAGTCTTCGATATTGTTTAATTGATTGACAAGTGAGGATGTTTGTATATAGTGGATGAAGGTATGTTTATTTTCTATTATTCGTGTATTTCCAAGTTGAAAGGGAAATAGTGGTGTTTTTATAGGGGTTATAGTTACGTCGGTTTCAGTCTTCGCTCTTATAGTCTGTATCGTCACTACAAGTAGGTATACTGTCAGTATCTTCATTGTTTTTCTGTGGACAAAAAGAATACTTTTTTGGTTTTTGTAGATTAGCTTTATGAATAATTTTATCTTTAGTTGTTATTATCTTTTTTCCTATATCTTGTTTTACTTTAGCTTTTGTATAGCGAGGTTTATCTTTTGTTCGCTTAGCTGTTTTATCTATGACATATGTATCTAATTGTTCTTTGTAATCTATTGGGTTTTCTCTATTCTGATTACGTTTTTCAATTATTTTTGTCTTTGTTTCTAGAGAGGTATTATATATATTTTTATATATTTCTTTCGTTCGTATTTCTTCTTTAGGTCGAATGGATCCAAGGCATTCAATTTTCCGTTAATGACATCTATGGGCCCTTGTTTAGTGACAGTATATGTTGTCAAATTGTATCCTAATACAGCGTATAACATTAATTCTTTTTCATTGGCATTTCGATCTTTTAGTTTTAATACTCGATATAATTCAATTAATGTTGAATGAAATCGTTCAACAGGACTATTGCTATTCGAATTTCCTGGGGTAGTAAAGTGTATTGAGATGTTATGTAATTTGCAGAATTCTAATAATAATGATGATTTAAATTCCGTGCCGTTGTCACAAGTAATTTGGCTTGGGATACCATGGTGGTTCATGAATAATATTAAATTATTTAAGACAATACTTGCAGTACAAGTTGGTTCTAAAATATAGGCTTGTCCGTATCTAGAAAATACGTCTATTAGGGTTAGGAATTTTACGTTATTTATTTGAAATGTATCTATATGTATCGATTCTAAAGGTTGTGTTGGTGTTGGTGATATCGAAAATTTTATTTTCGGTGGATTACGATCATATTTGGATCGTTGGCATATCTCGCAATTATTAATTAGTTCTGTTAGATCTTCTTTCATTTTTGGCCAATAATGTATTTTCTTTAAGGCTAGTAAACCTTCATTGATACCTCTGTGGCATATTTTAGTATGATGATAGTTAATCAATTTCTGTTGTTTTTCTTTATCTTCGACATCATTCAATAGTATTTTTGATATAAGTAATTTGTATGAGTTGTTTTTGAACACGTTCGATAATATAACGCTAATCTCAAGATATAAATTTTCATCTGTATAATTTGTATAGATACAATAAAGTTTATTGGGTTCTACATACTCTTTGAAGAAGTGTATTATTTCTTCTACGTAGTTTTCTGTTAAGTGGACGATGATTCTATTCTTATGTCCAAATATTTTTTTTCTTTTAACATGTAGATTTCCTCCTGTTTTTCTTGTAAATATTAATTAGTTGGAGTACATGTTTAGGCAATTTTCCGTAATAGGGATATTTAAAATTGGATCTTCCAATGATGTGTGAATCGTTTCATTGTCTTCTCGATTTTCTTGTTTTCGAGCGGGTTTGATTTGAATATTTGAGTGAACTATGATTTTAGGGGTGTTTATGATTTCATTAAGTCTTTCATGTACTTGATCTGTCATTGGTATTTGTCTTTCTCTTTCAATGTACTGTTCAATTTCATTATCTATATATCCTGGATTTCCAATAATTGATTCATTTTCAATTGCGTTAATTTCAATCCTTGATAATGCATCTGCATTGGTATTTTCTTTTCCTTTTTTATATTCAATTCTGTAATCGTATTCTTCTAGTTTTAGTCTCCATCTGACTAGACGTGAATTAGGTTCTTTCATATTAAACAGATATTGTAGTGGTTTGCGATCTGTGACAATTATATATTTACGACCAAATAAATAGGATCTAAAATGTTGGGTGGCCCACACGATAGCTAAGAGTTCTTTTTCTATCGTTGCATAATTTGATTCAGCTGGGTTTAACGTTCTTGATGCATAAGCTACTGGTAAATCGCTACCAACTTTTCCTTGGCTTAGAATTGCTCCGATGGATACGTTCGATGCATCTGTTGTCAATACGAAGGGCTTTTCAAAATCTGGATATTGAAGTATAGGGTCGTTACATAGGATATTTTTACATGTTTGGAATGTTACTATAAATTCCTTTGAATGTATTATCTTTTGATCCTTCTTTAAACATTTTGTTAGGGGTTTGGTTAATTTTGCGAAGTTTTTAATAAATCTTTTATAGTAACCTAATAATCCTAGAAAGGCTTTAATGTCCTTTGCAGTTTTTGGTATTGGATATTTTAATATTACATTTATCTTTTTGGGATTTGGTCTGATTCCTTCTGGTGTTATGACATGACCTAAAAATTCTACTTCTTTTTGTAAAAATTCAGATTTATCTAGTTGAATTTTCAATCGGGCTTCTTGTAGTCTTGTAAATACCAATTTCAAATGTTTCATGTTCTTCTAGACCTTTAGAAAATATTATGACGTCGTCCATGTAGACTAGGCAAATTTTTCCTACTACATCTCGCAAAACGTTGTCCATAACTCTTTGGAACGTTGCGGGTGCATTTTTTAATCCGAATGGCATTCGAATAAATTCGTAATGTCCATTTTCTGCATTAAATGCTGTCTTTTCTACTGAGTTCATATTCATTTCGATTTGGTGAAATCCTGATGATAAGTCTATTGTAGAAAAATAAGTGCATTTGCCGAGTTTATCTAATATATCCGTTATGTTTGGTAAGGGATATCGATCGTCGATTGTCTTTTCGTTTAGTTTTCTGTAGTCGATAACTAGTCTCCATTTCTGTTTTCTACTAGCGTCAAGTTTTTTCGGTACTATCCAAATAGGGCTGCTCCAAGGGCTTTGACTGTGTTTTATTATTCCATCTTCTAGCATTTTGGTTATCTGTCTATTTATTTCTGCTTTATGAACGAAGGGGTATACCTATACCTATACCTAGGGGTATACCTATATGATTTCGTATGTATTGGAATTTCATCGCTGGTTTTGATCTCGTGTTTAATCTGGTTGGTAAATGTTAGTGCACTTTCTTCTTTGTGAAAGATGTTCGTGAAATCTCGACATAGTTTTATTAGTTCGGTTTTTTCTTCATCGTTCAAGTGATCTGTTCTGAGTAACTTTGAAACACTCTTGTTTCTATTTTGGTCCTTAATTGGAAGATTGTCAAAATGGAATAAATGATACTGTTCCTTTTTTGTGTCTGCGAATGGAACTGTCTTCAATGGTCTTAGTAATTTTACAGTGACTGGTTTCTTCGTATGATTATAGATTTCGGTATATGCAAATCCATTTTTTGAGGTAGTGAGAGTTTCTGGTATAAAGGCTTTATTATCGAAATTTTCTTCAGGAATAATTATATCACTATCTTGTTGATCCACTGGTACATTTATTAGGTGAACTTCGTGGGCGTTAATTCTGATTTTAAATTCTTCTTTTTCGGGTTCTCGGAAGTACAAGAGAATCTGTGTGGTTCCGTTAATTAATTTATTGTTTGATAGGTCGATCGTGAATTTGTGTTTTAGAAGTTCTTTTAATCCAATAATTCCGTCGAAGTATTCATGAAAGTCAAATAGGATAACTGGTATTTCGTCTCTTACTTGAAGTTCAGGGAAGGCTGGTATTTCTGCTTTGAATAATACTTCTTTTTCTCCTATTCCTGTTTTTATTTTAGATGGTGAATGATAAATTTTATCTGAATAAAATTTTTCTGCCTTTGAAGGTTTTAAAATTGAGCGAAAACATCCGGTGTCGATTAAGACTTTTAAAGGTGGGTTACTTATTTTTATGTATGGTAGGTTATTATTTGTATCCGTATGCATTTCGCATTTTACGTCGGGTTTTCGTTTGTTATAGCGGTCTGAAAATTTCCGTCGTAATCGTAGTTGGGTGTTTCGTCATACGGTTCTAGAATTTCTGCTGAGTCCTCGTTATTATAATCTGTCGTCGTGTCTGTCCATCCATCTTCGTTATCGTATGCAGGGGTCAAGTATGAATCATATTCGGTATCTTCTGATGATTCATTTTCCATCTGATATAGTTCTTGCGATGTAAAATTTCTTTGACCGGTGGGTTTGAAGAAATTCTGGTTTTGTCTCGTTTTACTTGGAATTGTAGATGTTATAGACATCGGTTCCGGTTTATTGGTTGGTACTTGTCCTGTCGGTTGAAATACGTTTTTCGGTGGTCCGAAAACTTGAAGATTCGTTGGGAAATGTTGATGTATTTGTCGTGGTTGGACATTAATTGGTCCTTGTGGAAAGGGTGGTTTGTAATTCTGGTAATTCCGGATTACTTGAGGTCTAACATGAGAATTAAATCTTGGTGTTTGGAATTGGGGTCTCATTGGCGAATTAAATTGTTGAAATGGTTGGAATTGAGGTCTCGTTGATGCATTGAATGGTGTCTGAAATTGAGGCTTCGTTTGCGAATTAAATTGTTGGAATGGCTGATAGAGTTGTGTGTTCGGATAATTTAAATTTGGATATTTAAATGGTTAAATTTGTGTTTTTAAATGAGGAATATTATTATGCGTCTGATGTTTAAATAAATTTTGTGTATATTGGAAATTTTGTTCTTCTGTCACATATGACATCGTGCTTTCTAATGAATCTGGGGCCTTTAATCTAATGATACTTTGCAGATATCCTGGTAGTCCTCTGATGAATGTTCTTAAGCTGGCTTGTTCATATTGTCTCGTATAAATAGGCTTTGTTGTGACATTCATGTGCGTGATGGGGATTGTATTCGCTTTCTGGGTTAGTTGACTTCTCAGTATCTGAATTCTTTTCCCGAATTCTAGAGGATTCTCGTTTCTTAATGGAGAGGCTACTAACAAATCTTGTTCTAGACATTCCAAGTTTCTTTTGTCTCCAAAACAATTATATAATGCGGTTTTTATGTCTATCCAATTTTCTAATTCCAGTCTGTTGCCTACTAATAGTTGTGCTCTGTCTATTAGTTTAAGTCTAGCTATTCTGGTCAAATAACTAGTCGTATCGTCGTTTCCGTATTTGTTGAATAAGTAATCAATTGCTGAGATGAAACTAGCAAGATTAAAGGTGTTTCCATCATAGGGTGGAATTGTGTCTACGTACATACGTAATAACGTATAATTTATATTCTGTGGAGTGGTCATTTTAGTTGATATATTCGAGGTGTTATTAAATTGAGAAATTAGTTCTTCTTCGCTAATACTCATAAATTCAATAATTTACTGATCAATACTTGATTATAAATAAAATATTGAAATATGCTATGCGTAAAATGTTAAAAAGCGTTTTTATATGATTAAAAATAAAATATAATAAAATAAAATAAAATAAATAAAGGGATTAAATTATTAAAGGGCTATATTAACCATAATTTGTTAATATAAACTTTAAAAATAACTAAATTTCTACTTAGTGACTAGATATTGCTGAGAGAGACGAGCAATAGTCTTTCTTCAAAGTTCGTTCGTTAATTCCTAAAATTAAATAATTAAATAAAATTGTTGATTATAAGGTTCGCGCCAGATAATCGTTTAAACTAATGATATGTGGAAAAGTAAATAAAATTAAATGATTAAATAAAATTATTGATTATAAGGTTCGCGCCAGATAATCGTTTAAACTAATGATATGTGGAAAAGTAAAAAGAGTGATGAGGGATGATTCGTCTTAAAATTAGATTTGATGCGTTCTTAAAATTAGGGTGATTTTTCTTTGTCGTGTTTGCTTGTTTGCTTGTGCGTTTTGCTTTTGCTTAACCTACGTTTCTTAAAATTACTTTCAATCTCTTATTCGGAGAAATCGAAAGGGGTCGATAAAGGAGTACTGGACACTCACCGTATTTTTAGCCTGTCACGGGTCGTCAGCCGCTCGTCCTTCTATCGGGGTGAACCTCTAGCTCTGCAATAGTCGTTGGTTTCTTTGTGCTGGGTTGATCAGTAGACGGCTTCAATCCAAATCAGACTCGATGCTGTGGCTTTGGGGATGAAGGTGTGGTCGATACACTGATCCGTTTTCCGACTGCGCCAGTTAAAGTTAGAAATCACGTGGAAGCGTTTTTAAAAACTTTATTTTTGTTTTTGGGTAGTACAAAGAGTAACGGTTTTATTGACAGTTAACTAAAGATTAATTTCTGTTTACAGTTTACAATATTTATATTAAAATTAACGTTAACTAAGGGCTGTGTCAGCAATGACATCATCTGCTGGGGCTGACTCATTTGGTTGAGGTGCAAGCTGGCGATGTTAGTCATATAACTATTCATTAAATAGAGATTTTGCCTTAACTATATAAAAATCTCCGTTAAACTGGTAACTTGAGAACTAATATGGAAAACAGTTTGTTTAAAGAACAACTAATGAAATCAAATGAAAAACTTCATTGAATCGGTCTTTTTAAACATGATAAATTAGATATTGGTTTTTCATGCAGTAATAAAAAGTGATACTGGCTTGAATGTATAAGTCATATAAGAGTTTCAATGATTTACTTATTTATTTTATACATTCATAAATGCATTAATAATAAAAAATGTAAACAAAGATTGCATCGGCCGGGAATCGAACCCGGGCCGCCCGCGTGGCAGGCGAGCATTCTACCACTGAACCACCGATGCTAATAACTGGTATATTATGGATTAAGTCTGTGAAGAATTACTTATTCTAGATATTCTTAATTACAAATTATTACAATTAATACATGATTACAAATTATGCCTATTTTTTTTTATTAACAATGAAGTTGTTTAGTAAATAAATCTTCCAGTAATAATGTCAAACTAGAAAGAATCTCTTTCCAACCAACCAAACCAAACTAACTGGGAAGAAGTAATAATGTCAAGTTTTGAAGAAATAATATATTCAATAACAAATAAATGTTTCGTCTGATTATGTTCACATCTTACAGTGTCCAAACTACTGGCACTGGTTAGACGAAGAAGGCAAAGAAGAAGTTTTTAGGGAAGTTTTTAGGAGAGACGCTCTTGATTGGTGAAAGAACAAAGCATATGGAGAGGTAGAGGAGCGTATACCACCTTTAAGAGGTAACTGCAGAGAGAGAGAAGCCATCCTTAAAAGGAGGACAGACAGAGTTTCAGGCGAGGCTGATGAATTGAAAAACTGGACTAACCTGAGATATCACATTGAATTCCATATGAAGTAGTAGATTTACCTTTAGAGGCAACAGAACCAAAGGCAATATTCAAAAGAAGAGAAATATATATATATATATATATATATATATATATATATATATATATATATATATATATATATATAATCTAATCTGATTTTTGAGATTTTGCAAAATCTCTTTCTCGCTTCACAGGAGTATTTCACTAGAGGAAACAACTGCCCTACTGTATTTGAAACATTTGTGTGTGGTAAAGGGGGCAGACAAATTTCCCATAAGTTCGAAAGTGGAGCATTTATGAGAAACTTTTCAGAATCTGCAGTTAATAAAAGAAGGCCGTTACTCTTTTTTTTAACTTCATACAGTGTACCTATAGAGTTAGAAAAAAAATGTATGGATAACAAAAGGTGAAACAGATTTGAAAGAAGCGTCAACGCCTTTGCGAGTAATAATAAAGAAACCATCAAGGACAATTGATCTACTGGTCGGTGGAGAACCGATGTTGAGTTGCTTGGGTTCCAAGGTGGGAAGTGATTGGAATTTGAAGACATATAAGCCCCATGAGTATGGAAGAAGGAAATGTTCGTCGCGGCAGGGTTTTATACCACGGTAACCTTTTTTTTGGGGGGGGGGGGGGGGGGGATATTTCAAACCGTCTGTAAGAGACACCTGAAAGATTCCTCTAATGTGATTAAGTCACTGCCACTAAGATGTGCCTTTTCAAAGGGCACTCCTGTGACTAATCTCCTAAGGTGATGTGAGGGGTAATTATAGAAGAATTTTAGAAGGTGAGGTGACAATACATTATGTATAGATTATTATATTATACTATATACTACTATATACATTATTATATTATATTATATTATTATATATTATATTATCAATAAAGTAGTGGCAGAAGAATTTTTGCAAATTTTTACTAATACACTATTTTTACTAATATTTCAACATTAAATTAAATTTGTAAATTCAGATAATGCAATTCTATTAATCATATTAATACTATTAGCAATATCATTATAAGAATAATTGATGTGGAATTAATTTACTCGTCATTTTTTGTTATTATAAAAATATTAAGTTTATGCGAAAATTATTTTAGCTCCCTGGTTATATCTGCTGCAAGTCACATTTGAAGTTCTTCAGCTCCGATTATGCTCTGATTCTAAAATAACCCGATTTGTCATTATCATCTCGGTCAGTAACATTTTTTAAGATACAAACAAACTTAATAATCTGGTCAAAATTTTCAGGTTTTGTGTCATTCGGCATATAAAAAATTCTCCATTAGTGGTCAGAATTCCGAATGAGCTTCCCACAACTCTTCTGGTACTTGACAAGTAAAAATTAAACACATTTTGTGGCTCGGTCAGCTGTCTTCTAGGATATGTCTTATTGAACAAGGGATCAGGGATAAGCTTGATATCCTGGTATTACGAAAGCAAGTTGTACATTTGTTTGCGGTAATTCTCGCTCATGTGTCATTTTGAAATTGTTTTCTTTAAACGCTAAAAAAGAACACTTCGAAAATATTCTACCATCGGACTGTTTACCAGAAGCACCTACATTCTATGGATAAAAATCCATAGTTTACGCCTGCTAGTCCCTGTTGAACAACGGAATAATACCTCTTGTGTTTATAAAACAAAACTACTTGAATTCGCAGGACACTTAACCCGAATATGTTTTCTGTTAATAGAGGCGACGCAATTGGGGAAATTTAATCTTTGTTGATTGCTTTAGGCGGAAGCAAGGAAAATAGCTGTTTTTGGTTCTAGCATGTGAAAAGCTACTAAAATGTTTCAGATAGCTTCATATAGTTCGACAATTATTAAACTTGGAGAGATTTACCACTAAACACCAAAACGCTTTTTTTGAACTGCTCGACGCACGTTTCGCTAGCCATGTTAGCATCATCAGGAGATGATTTAATCTAATAATCTAATAAATTAAATCATCTCCTGATGATGCTAACATGGTTAGCGAAACGTGCGTCGAGCAGTTCAAAAAAGTGTTTTGGTGTTTAGTGGTAAAGCTCTTCAAGTTTAGTATTTCACACCAAAGGTTCCAACAGAAGAATTGATTCGACAATTATGTCAAAATGGCCAGATGGCAAGAAATTTAGTCACATGTTATGAACTGACGACTTAATCTTCATAACAAATTCAAAGGGCTACTGCAACACCTTTGGACAATTTTCAGAATTCACAGAAGGTGCTGACACATATTTTAAAAATTGCTGTTTGAATTTTGATTTTATTTCTAGTAAAATAAGAAACATGTGGAAACATTTCATAGTCGAACATAGGATGTTTTTGTATAATCTGTATTTTATGTCTATAATGTGCTGTAAATGTTCAAAAGATATTACAAGATAGATAGATAGTGTTGGTTCTCTTCTGAACATTTACTATTATTAATTCCATTTTTTTTATCATTTGCGATACTCAACTCCTAAAAAGAAAAAAAAACAGTAATAACAAAATTCATGCAAAATAATGAAATAATCGTGACAGTATAACGTCCTGTCAACAAATTATCAACAAGTAACCTCTTAGCTAAAACGCTTTTATTATCGGAAACAGGCAAATTGCGATATGGTAAACATCGTTTTAGATCGCGGACATTATGGTCTTGGACTTTTGAAAAGTTAAATTTAGCACTAAGCATATCATCTTCGGTTAATTCCATTTTGAAGATCTACTTTTAATATTATTCTAGAAAGCAGAATGAAAATGTTTTTACCCCCTATCTGTGCTGCCTCTAGCCATATTTTTTGATACCTTGCCAGGAAAAACGCACGCACTCGCTACGATCGGTCTCAACCGGCACGGCTTCACGTCGCTGACAGTGTGAAAGATGGCTAAATGTTTATAAATTCATTTCAACTATTTTTTATTACATTTATACATTCGACACTTATGTAATTAGAAAATAAGTGAAAGAAATTTTGTTTAATTGAATATCTCAAGAGTACGACTATGACTAAACACACTGATAAGAAGTGTATTGCACGAGCTCGGGCAAAAATTCTCTTTCTAAATGAGTGAGAATGAATAAAATATTGCATATTACCGAGTAAAAATAAAAATGCATCGGCCGGGAATCGAACCCGGGCCGCCCGCGTGGCAGGCGAGCATTCTACCACTGAACCACCGATGCTTATACTTAGAGTACATTAGATAAAGTTGTGGAGATTTGTTTGTTCTTCATACCGACATGGTGTAGTGCTCCAACAATGTTTTATGCACTAATAACTATTATGTTTATGTCGATCATTCATACATATATTTTTTATATTTATATTACATATATCATTTTAAATTATAAACATTAATACATTAATATAGGTTATTATTATATAAATGGATATAATGAGCAGAACTATCACTACTGTATTCAATAATTGTTGTTTAACCTATGGTTTTTACTATATTGTTTATATCTTGACTACTGAAAATTTCACTATTTAATTAAAAAAGATTCAAAGGTGTTACGATTAGAGGCGAATCAGCAATTAGGGCTATTTAACGACTGGAACAACAGTCACCAGCCACTCAGGCTATCACCCTTGGTTTTGTGCTTAACTGTAGTCCATTGAGAAGCCTTTCGACCGGCGAGTGACCAACGTAGAATACCACTCAGAAGACATCTGGTATTACCCAGTTTCGAAACGGCTGGACTGAGGGGAAATTCCTAGTCAGAGTTTACACTGTTGCCTGTTGAAATCCAAGTACTAACCGCAACAAGCGAAGCTGCACTTTGACCTCCGAATCGCCGGATAACATGAAATGCCAAACTCCCGATCAGTAAGGCTTTAGAATGGCTGGTAACCCTTCTCTATGGCCTCGGTAGAACACAAATTATCATGGGGTTGGCCAAACTCTGCCCTACGCTAGCTAGTGGTTTATTGCTGTAGGGGCAGAAATCTCTGCTCCCCCCCCCCCCCCCAAGTTCCCCTATTTATTTACACTGCAAACGTTCCTAATTTAATCATCTTGCCAAAATCCACATAATGTAAAATGCACAAGTCAGCAACGGCCCTCAGTCTCCGGCAGTCGCCCTGGCCAAGGTAGTGGTCAAGTAATGACAAGAGCAGAGTGCGCTACAAGTCTCTAGATCCGACCAGGTTACCAATGTGGACAACTATATATAGGGATGTATAATATTAGAAACTTGTTCTTAGATGGTAAAATGTTGGAATTTGAACTCATAAAATTGGACATCGTAGGTCAGAGGACTTTTTGCCGAGTTCCATCAGTCGTACTTTTTAAAAGGCATAAAGGGTTGGAAAATCGTTGGGCGAATTATATTGGTCCAGAAAGGGACTATATTGAAAAAAAATCTATTTACTTTTCACGTTAAAAAGTATCTATGGTAGTTAATAACCAAAAGCCGACTTAAGGTGTTCGATATATTTTTGTTGAGATAGGCATTTACAATCGAAAAACAATCATGTCATGGAATTTTAAAAGCGATATATCCTTTTTTTGCATTTTTTTAAAATCTAATTTAAACAAAATTGCTTTTCGTATACATTGCTGGATCAAAATATTATATATTTGTTATAAGGGCTGTTTTTCAATTTTAACTTAACATCTGTGTGATTTTTTAATACTAAGTCTATTATTTTAAAGTTTCCTTTGCATATAAGTATTGTTTAACACATCTGGATATCTACAAATGTTTACATCGCAATTCATAAAAGAATTATCATTACTGTACTGTGCGTGCTTTGGCGATTCATAACCTTGCTCTTTTATTTTACATTATTAGAGCGACATTGCTAGTGCATTATTGTGTGTTGATTCTGTGTTTTCTGTTTGTAATGGTACATCTAAATTAATTAGCTGTTGTTCAAAATGTCACTTTTGCTAACGAGGGTCGTAGGCAAGAACATATTGCACATATTCCTGGGAATACATCAATCGACCATCTTTCGTGTAGTAAAACGATACTAGGAGACAAAAGAGTACAGACGGCATCCTGGACAAGGACGTAAACGGTGCAAGATGCAGATGGAAGATCGCTATTTACAATTTCAGTCATTACAAAATCGTTTATTTATAGCTTTGCATCTAAAAAATGAACTGCTTAATGCAAGGCAAGTTAATAATAATGCAAAAACAGTAGGAAGAAGAATAAAGGAAGTTGGTTTAAATTCAAAACGCCCTACCAAAGTCCCTCAACTTCTCCCACATCACAAAACTGCCCGGTTACAATTAGCACGAGACCATGCTGATTGGAATGAATGTGAATGGAGCAAAGTTATTTGCTCCGATGAGACACGAATACAATTGTGGAAGCCTGATTGACGTAATATATATACTATAGAAGAACTGAGGAACGATATGGTGCGTGTAATTCCGTGCAAACCATGAGCTTCGGCGGAGGATCCATTATGCTGTGGGGAGGCATTAGTTGGGAAAGTCGTACGGCGCTTGTTCAGGTGAATGTAAGAATGAATGCAGACTGGTACATCCGCAACATCATCGAAGAACATGTTCTACCATATGGTGGCTTTATTGGGTATGACAGATTTGTGCTAATGCATGATAATGCACATGTTGCCGAAACAGTGTTCCAGTACTTACAGGAAGTTGGGATTGCGTCGCTTGACTGTAAAATTGTCAATTTTGTTGTTCTTTCAAGTAAATGTTATATTTCATCAACCACGAGTATGTTCTAACGTTACCTTATGTAAAGAAAACGGCATTATTGTACATAGGACATTTCAAAATAACACAGTAGGTAATAAAAATTAGGGAAACGTTACGGACAAATTTAAAATAGAACTTAAAAAAATTATGTAATATTTTATCAATTAGTTTTTGATATTTTTAATAAAATATGTAAGCTTTTATTACGATGATCACTGATTATCACAATTGCCTAGTTGCAGAAACGTTTGCTGTGACTTACGTAATAGAGACAATTGCATCAATAATTAAATTATTTTTAAATAAATTATGTCAAAGATTGGCAAAAGTAACGGTACCATTTTTTCTATACTTTATATAACACCGGTACCGGAAGCCTGGTTATTTTATTTCCTTTGCTTCAATATTATTTTTTCTGTGTGGTCGAACCATTATCCAATTCCGAGATTCACACCTATTTAAACTTAAACCGACGACAGCAGCCATCGGATGTCGAAATTTCCTTCGTGCTTTGAACGAAATACCGAACGTTTTGCTGAATGAACGAGAAGGAGCAGGTGCGAGTGGCACCCAAACAGGGTACAATAGGGGGTTTTGTCGTACGGAATGCTCCGAGACGTGCTCTGGCGCGTAAACCATTGTACGAACTAAATTCCCGATTTACTATTTTTCTAAAGAATCGACAGTTGAAATGACAATGGGCAAGACATCGAGAATAAGTCGCTGGCGCCGTACTGTCCGGTCTTTTGTGCGCCAGAAGTGGGTTGCTTGAATGGAACGAAGGTTTAACCTGTAAGAAGGCGATTGAAGATATTTATGCGTTTAAGTGAATAGTTCAATTTTTTTTATTTATTTCCCAGACAATTGTGTAATTGAAAGATAAGTAGAATTTTTACCTAAATATATTTCGATTGCATTGCTTTTTTAAACTTATATAATACACCCTTCAATAAATTTTATATCTTAAAAATATAGAAAATTATACACTTTCTGCTTGTTTACCATTATATTTTACGGTTTAAATTTGTTTTTTATCGTGCAGTTAAGTATTTTTCGTATACTATGAAGCTAAATATTATTCTTCTGATTCTATTAAAAGTGCTCAAAAGTCAGCAGTTTGTGTGCCACTTCGTTTCAGGCAATTACCAGGTGTGGCGGTTAATAATACTTAATTTTTTCTTAATAAAAACAGGTTTAATTTGGGAGAAAGGTAAAAAATGGATTATTAAGAGTATGCGCCATCGCTAGCTGCGCATTTTCCCCATCTCACTGGCAAATTGTGATTGCACTCTCAGAAAAACAGTACATATTTTGCGGTAGTGTAGTCATTAAGCCATTTTTATATTTATATATGGTATTAACTGTTTCATCTGGTTTCAGAAGCTTACACGACAAGAAAAGCTCCCGGTCATGACGGTATCACAACCAGGCAACTTCAAAAACTCACGAGCAAGCAGATCGCAGAAATCACAAACATCGTGAACTCCATTCTGCGACTGCAACATTTTCCAAGCTCATAGAAGTACGCCTTCATAGTCGTGATTTCAAAAAAGGGTAACAGTCGTAGCCCATCCGACTTCAGACCAATCAGCCTCATCAGCTCCCTCTCCAAGATAGCCAAAAAAGTAATTCTTGCCACTTTTAATAGCTTCGCCGAGAGCAGAAAAATCATTCCCAATGAACAGTTGGAATTCCATTCCAAAAATTCCTTAGTCCACCAAGCGACCAGATTGACAAACCAGATTCACCAAGCGTTCGAGAAAAATCGGCATGTAGGTGCAGTTTTCTTCGACATCTCCAAAGCTTTGACAAAGTATGCCACGTTAGCTTCATCTTCAAAACCATCAGATTAGGATTTTCTCGAGATCTCATCATGCTTCTCCGCTCCTTCCTGCGCGGAAGGACTTTTCAAGTAAATTTTTTTTTTCCGCGAAGAAACTTTCTGAATAGAGCGTCCCGCAAAGTTCTCCATTAGCACCGACCCTATACAACATCTACATTGCCGGTATCCCCCGCCTCCAGGAAGTAAAGTCCGCATTTTTCGCGGACGACACTGTTTTCTATGTTGCATCTTACAGGACTGCCAAAGATAAACCAGGCAATCATCTTTATCAGAAAACGCATTCTAAGCGAAGCCAGGTTGCTGATGGACAAAGTATCGATTTCGTGGATGCAGAAAGCAACCTACCTAGGTCTCCATTTCGACCGATCACTTTCTCATTTTCATGCAGAACGAGCACTCTTGCTCCAAAAATAAAAGTGACTATTTTTCAAGTTCTGGTGAGATCGGTTCTTCTATATGACTTCCAGGCTTATTATCGTTTTCTTAGGCCTACCATGGCTAAGAGATTACAAACTTTCCGGAACAAATCACTGCATATGGCTTTGAACGCATCCTGAAATCTGATGTTCCACTGATTTCCCAAATCTATCATCTCCATACTCACCATCCATACTCACAACTTCGCTAAACAGCAATCCACTGTTGCGAGAACTATCGGACCTCCTGCCCTAGCCACGGAGCAATCCTCCGATACCTTCTTCCCGAAATTCCGGCATCAAGATGAAATTTTCTCGATATCCGACTTGTGTAAGTCTAGCCTCCATCCGCGCCCCGTTGAGATCTCCAGCATCTCTGTCACTGTCGGCTCGGCGTCTGCACCTATGCTTTTTGTTCGATATTTTATCAACCGACAAAGCTTTTTTTGCCAGAAATGGGATTGTGGATATGAACAGTTAATTTAATAAAACAGCTAAGCATGTGAATCATTTAAAACATGTTATACCATGAAAAATTAATGCAAATAATTTCAACTTTGACATTAAACGACAAGGAAACCAAACCAAATTTATGATGATACATATTAAGTAATACCTTACGAGGCCAATGCAACAAAAAACTGAATTCCTATGGATCGAAAAAAACAAGACGAGGGGACGTTACCATGGATAAGAAAATTAACCTGAAATTCGAATGTGCTTTCTGTGGAACTTGAAGAGATTTATCACTAAACTTTGAACTTCTTGACGCACGTTTCGCTAACCATGTTAGCATTATCAGAGGATGATTTAATCAAAGACATTAAATCATTTTTAAAAAGAGATTAAATTATCTCCTGATGATGCAAACATGTTTAGCGAAACGTGCGTCGAGAAGTTAAAAAAAAGAGTGATTTGGTGTTTTGTGGTAAAACTCCTCAAGTTTAGTGTTACTAGTTAAAGTAAATGTTACTAGTTAATAATAAACTTTACCATTAACTGAGAGACTTCTATTATAGTGTAAGCAATTGTTACATCGAAATCTTTGTTGTGAAACAGTAATCCTAAAGAGATTTATTACAAAACACAAAATCACTTATTTTTAATTTGTCGACCCACATTTCGCTACCTATATTAGCGCCATCAGGAGACTATCATAATTAGTTGAGAGTATCATCCTCAGAAGTTGAGAGAAGTTTTGTGAAATCCGAAATATAAAGTAGTTCAACATTAATAAAACTAAACGACATATAGTTTTTTTTAATCGAAAATAGACTTATTTTTCAAGGTAATCTCCTTTTAGCTCGATGTGCCATACAAAAAGTACGACTTATTGAACTCTGCAAAATAGTCCTCCGTTTCGGCGATGATCTCGTTTTGACATTAATTTCTTTCTATCCAGCCTTTTCTTAGTGTTTAGAAAGAGAAATAAGTCAAAGGGAGCCATTTTTATAGCGCAAATCAGCCAGTTTTAGTTATAACGGCGGATGTCTTTTCTTAGTGAGGCAGCTCTTTTTCTTCGCCAAATGAAGGAGATTTTTATCAAATTTCTGTGAAATTTTATGAAGCACAATACTCTCCTGTAGTCGTCTTTCACTTTTCCAAATAGTCGATAAAGATGACGCTTTAGAAACCTTAGAAAACAGTGTTCACGAACTTTCGGGATGATTTAAACATGTTCGCCAATTTTGGGGCAGATTCGCCGGCGAAAACCCACTGGTCCTTCATTTCCGGTAGGTAGTGATGAATCCTGTTTTGGCCGGCGTCTTTTTTGATTTGGTCCCCGGTAAGTAAACGCGGCAACTATTACATTTCTACATTTGTCATGCCCAAATTTCCATATGGGAGGGTCCGTACACGTCCGTTTGCTATGTTTATCATCTAAACAACCTCTCTAATCTTTAATCTGCAATAGACCCACACGATATCATGGATTTTGTTGACCATTTCTTCAAAAGTGACTTAACGGAGTGCGGAGCGTTTCTTGTATTGGTTCGACAATATCAAAATTCAGACGACAGTAATTAGACCATATCGAATCACTGTAATGTGGTTCACTGAGTTTCGTGGTCAGACAACCATAAAAATGTGAAGGAACAGAGTCCCCATTATGCCTTTTCAACTTTTTTTTTAATTTTTGAGATGGTTGGAAAAAGAGTCTTTAATCCAGTTTAAAAAAATATCGAATTTATAATATTTCGAAGATTGTCAAAACAAAACTATATATTATAACGGCTTGAAATTCATATCGGCTACCTTTTAGAAATGCAATTAACACTCTATTCTCGTACATTGTTCGCAAATTATTTACTGTAAAGAAATTTGAAATATTTAGAGCTCAATAAAGCTTGCAATATTTAAAATGTTTTTATCTTGTTGCTTTTATATATAAATCAGGATATTAATTAATAATAACGGCTAACAGCATTAACAATACTAACAGGATATTACAGATTACCCAGTTTCAATAGTGTAGACTTGAGCAGAATTTTAAAAATCTAGTTCTTCTGAATTATTAAATTAAACAGGAAATATTTAAATTCAAAAAAGTCATGGCACCATGATGTTACTTACGTAAAGCTCGATATTTTTCAAAGTAGAAGTAATTTATATTAGTTAACTGCTAATTCCACTTTTGAAAAATCACCAATAAAATAAGATACTGTTGCCGTTTAGCTCGGTCAATTGAGTTGCTCACTACATCAATAAATTTTTCTCAGTAATCCTAATTTAATCTTAGTTTAAATGGAAGTTGTATATATTACATTTATTCCTGCTGAGATCTATCTTTTCCTATAATAACCTAACGCAAAATTAATCTTTGTACTTCCACAATTGCAGAAACTTTTTTGTTTTATTTTTAACTGAATCTAATAGCTATTGGATATTGCGAAAGTGCTGTTTCAAAAGTAAAACGATGTATCAATCAATCATTTATCAGGAAGTAAACTGAGCGTATTATGAATTTATTTCTTTAACGGTTACGAGTGTGATAGTAAGACTAAGTTCATTTCAAATTTTACTATCTTACACCTAAATAAATCAATTATTTTGTCATAATTATATGAGATAATAATGATTAATATTGTAATTTGTCATTATTAATAGACTTATTTATGGTTTTGTAGTTTTATTGCTTTATCCTCCTTTTAGATGGGACTATAGAATATCACAGGATTTAAAAATTGTACTTGTTATTGTATTTTATGCTTGAATACAGAGTGCATCTACTAAGTTTTAGCAGTAGCATAACATATATTATTTTATTTACATACAGGGTGGAGGACAGAATTTGGAGATTTTCAATATCAATTTTCCTGTATATCCGTTGGTCACATTGTTTTAGGATGTATTTGTAAATACTCTTATGTATAATGAAGTTTGATAAACTTCCCATGACTTTCTAAATGTTCTAGTTTCAATAACATTCTTGTTTATTTTATTAAAAAGAGAGACGTTTTAGAGGAAGTTATATTTTAAAAATAATATTCTCCAAATATCGCCCCGGGCTGTTGCTGCAGATGGCCACTCTTTGAATAAAATTATTCAAGTCGACATGATTTTGGTAACATTAGTAGTAGTAGTTAATAAAACACCTTTTCACCGAAATTGTCTAGCATATCCTTTATATCATGGGGTAATTGAAATTATTTGTACCTGATTTTGGATTGGACAATATAGCAATTACCACAAGACCGTAGAATAGGTATTTGCGTAGAACAGCACTTAGGCCAGTTCCTCATATCCAGGAACTACCGGTATTGATTGCGCCTTTAAATATACATGTTTGCCGGTGATTCCAATTCTTCAGTCAGGATGTGATCCATAATTTCCTGAGAACACCATTTGTGACTCAACATTTTTAACAACTACCAGTGAACTTAATAACTCAGAATGAATTAAATAATATGGTACGTGATTTGGGATTATCAAAACAATAATCGGACCTTCATGGTTCCAGACTTCAACAGTGGAACTTGTTAGATAAAAGTGTTTCATTTTACCGAAAACGGAAAGTAACATTTTCAAGTTTTTATAAAAAGGAAGGATCGCATGTGTCTCTAGAGATATTGATGGATTAATGAATGGACTTAATACGGAACGTGTACCTCCCGAGTGGCGTATTTTCATAGATTCGTCAAAATACAGCCTAAAACCAGTCTTGCTTCATAATGGAAACAAAAACCTACCTATTACTTTAGTCCATTCAGTGACAATGAAAGAAACCTATGACAACTTATCAACCATACTAAATCACGTTAAATATGAACAATATCAGTTCGTTTGTGTGGATTTTAAAGTGATATGTATATTTCAAGGACTTCAAGGGGTTCTACAAAGTATTGTTGTTTTTTGGGTCTATAGGATAGTAGGGCAACAAAAAACTTACAGCAAGGAAGATTGCCCTCATAGAACTTCTGTTGAACCTGGTACTTCAAACATAAAATCTCCCAAGGAGACTTCTTCCGGCTCTCCATATTAGCCCTTGGACTAATGAAAAACTTTATCAAAGCTATTTACGAAGTAGGCAATGGTTTCAAGTATTTAAAAAAGTCCTTAATTAAGTGATGGAAAATTAAAAGAAGGCATATTTATTGGACCTCAAATAAGGAAACTTCTAGGTGATTTCCGTTTTTTAAGAAAAATTAAAGAAAAAGGAATTGGCAGGTTGGAAGTGTTTTGTAAGTGTAGTGTAGTATATTGTAGCATTGTAAGTGTAGTGTAGTAGTATTTCTGGGCAACAATAAAGATTAAAATTATAAAGACCTCATATATGAACTCTTGTAAGCCTATGAAATACTTGGGTGCTCAATGTACTTAAAAATGCATTTTTTACACTCCCATTTGGATTTTTCCGGGAAATTTGGGCGCGTGTTACAGTAATTAATCATTTTCGGATTTAGGAGTACAAAATACTTCATATACTATACAAACTACTATACAAAAAAGTTTAAATTTGTTGACGTGTGTCATCAATAAGAATTTAGTACAATCGTAGTTCAATTTTAATATTAACTTGATGCATGTTTTGCTTCAAGTCGTTAATCATCTGCGGAATATTAGAATAGTCTTTCGCACCTTGGTTCGTCAGAAATAATCAAATCCATCGTGAGACTGATGTGCCTCCGATCACAAACTTCCATCAAACAACACTCGCGAAGCTGAAACTCACAGCTTCGCGAGGTAGCAATCCACTGCTACGAGAATTATCGGACCTCCTGCCCTAGCCACAGGGCAACACTCCGATACCATCGTCCCCAAAATTCCGGCATCGAGACCCGGGTTACGAAACCATCTCGTTTTCCGACTCGAGTAAGTCTAACCTTCTTTTCCGCGACCGGTCAGATAATCGGCGTTTCTGCCAATGTCGGCCCGGCGTCTGCATCTATGCGCAGCGTCGGCCCGGCATCGCCAGAAATTTGCACACAAATACCGATAACTTCATCGGGTTTCAAATTAACCTCCTGAAGTTCGCCTGGACTTCATTGAAAATCCGCACGCAGAACAGTCGGACCTCCGTCCTCCGGGACCATACACTCCGACATTTCATGGGTCAACTAGAGATCCCAAAAATCTTAGAAACCCCATCGTGGGTCAAAATAATACCAAATAAGTAAGGGCCAAAAGGCTAGCTTAAAAACCAGGCTAACAAAAGAGAAAATAGAATAGTCTTTGTCCTTGAGGACGCCCAACAGGCAAGGATTAGGTTGCGTAATCTTGCTGGCCATTGAATATCGCCATTTCGCGAAGTACTGCGGCCTGGAAAACTTGTTAAAAGTTTCCGTCGCCGCATAATACGTGGTGCCATCTTATTGAGGTGCATATTATATAATTTGGGCCATAAAAAGTAAGTTCTTAACATATTGCGAGTGTGTAAAATGGCCTTATAATCTCACAATGCGCACTACACTGTTACTGGAAGAGGATCTAAAGGTTCTTCGACAATCACCCGAGGAGTTTCACTTTCCCAAATCCTACAATTTTGCTTGTTCACAGAACCTGTGAGATGGAAATGAGGTTCGTCCGAAAACGTATTTACTTTATTGGAAAATTCTGCATTGTTATCTGTAGAAACAGCCGAGAGGTATATTTGGAGTATATTATGTTTTAACCATAACTGACATGTTTCTACTTTTTGATAAAATAAATAAGCATGTTATTTTTTTTAAATTGTTGGTTTTATTTAAAAAGAAAATTCCGAAGTACCTATTGGAGCACGCTTTACATCAAGGCCCGTAAGTGAACACACTTATTCGTTTTCCTGTGGTGTCACATCAGTGAGCCCTGACTTCCTTCAATTTTTGCCTCCAACTAGACCGATCTCTAACAGCCACTTTTCAATTTTTGATGTGCAGTAATTATCTTACATCAGTGCATCTTCAGCATTTCTTTTTACATTGTCCTGCCACCTTGTCATTGGTCTACCCCTCTTTCTGTTTCCCCCTATTCATTCTTCATGATTATTGGTATTCGGCTTTGTTATATACTCGCCACAATCGTGCCCATCTGAGTTGCTGAACCCTCACATAGTTTACAATATCCAGATCCTTGAATTATTGCTTGATTTCGATGTTATATCTGATTTTCAACATTCCATTATCATTCACTGCACCAAAAAATCTTCTAAGTAATGTTTTTCCAAATACTGCAAGCGTCTCTTTTGTTTTCTATGCGAGGCTTTACGTCTTGCATCCATAAGTGGCTACTGGTATAATAAATGTTTTATAGATATTAACATTCCTGATTTTAGGACAAACTGACCTCTTTAAAATGCTTGTAAGTATCACTTCACTTGATAGGTCGATAAATCATAATATTCTTGAAAAAATGTCTGATAATATTAACTATGTTGTTATATATACTAATAAACTATTTCCGTTCATTGAAGGACTAATACGTTATAAACTAACAATTTAATGTTCGATGTATTACTATCAATCAAGCAAAATTAGTACTTCAAAGTAGATTCATTCTTCATTCTTCTTCATTCTTCATTAGTAGATTAAATAGTACTTTACTTTTGTTATAAACATTGCTGTGCTTTATGTATAGATATTATTTTAATGTTGGTATGACTAGCTTTGACATCTGATAGAAGTGTCATATCATTTAGTTGGTAAAGTTAAACATTACAACGACTTTTGTAATTGCTAAAATTTTTTGTTACTTATTTTTTAAAATGGACACATTAATCAGGCAAGGAATTTGCTTTAAATTTTGTCTAAAAAAGGCAATCAAAATGTTATTTAAGTGTTATTACGATGAAGTCACGCCAAAAAAATAAGTTTAATGTTACAAGTACTGTAGGGATGATAAAGAATCAATTGAAGATAAATCTCATTCCGAAATATCTTCCACGTCAACCAATGAAGAAAACATTACCAAAATGGACGATCTTGTACTGAATAATGACCGATTAAGTTTAGACATATTATAAATACGAGGGTTGCGATTGATATATCCGGAATTGGCAACAACGGTATAGCTAGGCGCTAGCTGGCATATACATCGTAAAGTTTGATATTGTTGAATATATAGGTACTCAGAATATTTTGCCATGCGGACATTATTTGTGCTGTTTAGTGACTTGAAAATTTCATCTTCATCTCAGTTAAAAAATGGAATTAATTTGTTTTTGAATTTTTGTGCGATAGTAAATTACAAGAACTTTCGATGAGGATTATCTCAACAACAGCGCATCGATCAAGTCACTTCGACTTCTGGCGATGAAGCACCATCTAAAACAACTGTATATCACTCGTTTAGTGAATTCAATCGTTGCCGTCATTCGCTTTATGACGAATTTAAAGAACGTTGTCCCAAATTAGTAGTGGCGCCAGAATACATCGATACTGTGCGCGAACTGATAAAGCAAGATTGTCATGTGACATACCGTGATCATACAGAAGATTTTACATGAACAGTTAGCCGTGAAAAAGATTTGTGCACGTTGGATTTCGCATAATTTGACAATCGCTTAAGAAAAGGCTTGTGTCGATTGGCGTAAAAAAATGCTCAGAAAATACAATCGTGGCGAGTCAAAAGCCGTGTCTAACATCTACACAGGTGACGAATCTTGGAGAGACTGTATAGATCTTTCAAAATGGCCCAAACCCAACAAAAGTTGTTCGCGCAAGAAGCACTTTAAAGCAAATGGTTTTCAGTTTTTTTTTGGATAAATGGGCATGGTATTACAGTGCTACTAGAGAATCGTAGAACGGTCAATTCTGAATGGTACACAATCATTTGTTTGCTAGAGCTCTTTGAAAAAATAAGAAAAAACAACCAGCTTCGCAGGATCATTCTTCATCATGACAACGCGAGCTCTCATACATCGGACCGAACAATTCAATATTTGACCGGGCAAAACATCGAATTGATTTGGCATCCAATGTTTTATTTTGTTCCATCCAACGATTTTCGATGCCAAAAGAAGCGGTTGATTGGTTCAAAATACATGTTTTGGAGATACCTCAATCGGAATGGAAAAAATGTTATGAAAATTAATTCAAACGTATGCAAAAATGTATCGATCATCACAGAGAATATATTGAAAAACAATGAAACCATTTTCAATGATAAACATTTATTTTTATTTATTATTCCGGTTACATAAATAGCAACACTCGTTTTACTGGAATATCATTAGGACCAATTTAATCGATTTTTAAGAATAATTTAGGCTTATCTCTTCTTCTTCTTCTTCTTTTGCTCGGAAACACTGATTTTTTTGAAAATCGTCGAAAAGAACATTCGTGTTAAAGTTGCCGAAAACATGCTTTCTTTGAATGGCGACATTCTGAAATGCAAAATTACTGGTGATGAGACATTAATCTAAGCTATGATCCAGAAACCAAAGTAGGTTATCAGTCATGTTAACTGTTTTCTTCGAATATTCTTCGAATATCGTGATATTGTCCTCATATTGTTCCTTCCAACTGGTTAAACAATTAAAAATCAATATTATTTTGGCTTTATGTGCCATTTGGGTGGATCCATTCGAAAAGCTGTCCAGATATGCAGGGTAAAACATAGAATATTGCATAAATAATTGGCAATGTCATAGGACATTGCATTAATTATTCGCCATTTTTTTCGCTAAAAATCAAACAAATGTTCTTCCATAACTACCATAGTAACGAGATATGGCACACTGTCTTGTTTCCTATTCCCTCGATTAAAGAAACCACTTTTTGGATGCCGTTTTGAGAGAGTTAGCTACAGAAAATAAATAAGTCAATTATAAACACTGTTGCGAAGTTTGAAAAAATATTAGAATAAGTGTATTGCTGTGAGAAAATAAATTTGGATGAATAAATTGTGTTGTATTTAAAAAGTCACCTTGCTGTTTGATCATAGTATTATACCAAAAATATAATGTAAATAGGAATGATACTGAAGACTTGTTTCATCCAGCCTTACCCAGTCCGGTTACTGACCTGACTGAGAAGTGAATCCTTATTGGATTTTACTGTTTCGCCTATCGAGCTGCAATGGCTTTTCCCTTTCCAAAAGCTCAATTTGTGAGCGGGAGTTGAACCTGTTTTACCATAGCCATCATACTAATGTATAAGCTCTTAATTACCAAGGTTACATCGTAAAAAGACATGTACTAAACAAAAACCTCCTTTTCTTTGGTGAGTATAATTGCTATGAAGACTGATTTCTTCTTTGAATCTATCAGTTTTTATGACTGTTAACAATTCTTCTATCGAAACTTTTGTGTAAATATTCGTCAGGACGAAGCTTATAACGATGCTCTCTTCATTTACCATACATGTACGAGGGATATTTTTTAAATAAGATAAGTTCCTTAATAAGAAGAAAAATACTGTAAATATCATTAAAATGTATTTTTCCATATTCTATAGTCTTTTATCACCTTTTCTACTTATGGTGATCCAGTTCTTCCCATTCAAAAGACCTGATTAGACCTTGGGTTTGCGCAGTTCATGTGACTTTGCATTGTCCGGGAGCAACATCACACCGAAAGACGACAGTACGCCAAGCCACTTGTTTTGTATGGCACGCCGAAGATTTCTCAAGGTGACACAATACGCATCAGAATTGATTGTTGCGCTTCTCGGCAACAAAATCCCTTTCCTGTCCCAAAAGACAGTTGCCATGATCTTTTGCGCTGAAATTGTTTGTTTGGCTTTCATTCTGGTTGGCGACGATGTGTGTCGCCATTCCATTAAGTATTGCATGGACTCAGTGGTCATGTGAGACACCCAAGTCTCATCTCTTCTAACTATGTGGTCGAATAATTCATCTTCTTCCTGATTGTATCGAGTCAAAAATGATAAAGCGCAGCCCAATCTCTTTGTGTTGTGATCGTCAGAAAATAGTTTTGGAATCCACCGACTACATAATTCAGTTTCTCAGAAACAATGGTGTACAAAACTGACCTTGAAACCTGTGGAAATTCACTTGACAACTTTGAAATCGTGAATTGTCGTTTCTTTCGAATTTTATTGTCCACATCACAAACCAAATCTTCAGAAATCAGAGAAGGTCGTCCAGGGCGTAGCTCATCATGCACATTAGGGTTAATAATTACCTTGAACATTCTGAACCTTGAATATTCCTTGAACATTCTCACCTACTTTACTGTCACTCAAAGCATTATCACTGAAAACCTCGGCGGTGAGAATCGAATTGCAGATCGTATCTCACAGTCGGCGGGTTACTCAATTTTCTTAAACATTAGAACCTTCTACAGCTCAGCACATAGACAGACGATACGGCTGCAAATGGCGCCTAACCGGATGCAAAGGATACTGGGAGCAGACGCGCAAGCGCACTGCGGCGATTGCACGTCATTCTCGCTTCCATTTAAAAATGAACCTTATTTAAAAAATACCGCTCGAATATTCTGAATAATCAGCATGAAATCAATTCTTCTATTGGAACCTTTGGTGTGAAACACTAAACTTGAAGAGATTTACCACTAAACACCTAATCACTTTTTTAAACTTTACGACGCGCGTTTTGCTAACCATGTTAGCATCATCAGGAGATGATTTACTCTCAGATTTATTAAATCTTCTCCTGATGATGCTAACAAGGTTAACGAAACGAGAAGTTGCGTCGAGAAGTTAAAAAAAGTGATTTGGTGTTTAGTAGTAAATCTCTTCAAGTTTAGCATGAAATCAGTCTTAAAATATTTAACTGATCGTTGGAGATTGCTGCTGGTTATTAGTATTCATTATCCAAATCATTGAAAAGAAAGTTAAACACGTCAAGGTAAATGTATAAACACGTTTTAACAGGTATATGTCAATTTGCGCGTTACATCCTATGAATTGCAAACACCCTTACTATAGAAGCACAAATAAAGGAATTCACTATTCTTCGAGACTTATGGTTTGACCACAAGGCAATAAAATTCTACCCACCAACTGCCTGAACTTATGTTAGGTATAATTTTGCGGTTGGCGTAAGTGTTAGATAAGAACCAATGATTTCTAAAAGGTTGTGGGTTTATAATATCAAATAAAATAATGATACGTTCGGTGGCAATTTATGGGCAAAGACGTTTAATCACTAAAAGTAGATATTTTTTTAAGTGACGTTAAAATCTATATAACGTTAATCGCCAGGTGGCCCGTTTTAATGCACCGTTTTTGTTGTTTTTTTTTTATTTATAGGAAATTGAAAGATACAAGCGGTAATTCATAAGAAAATTATGTCCAAATAGGTACAAGTACCTCGAGATTTCGGTTTTAAATAAAATGAATAATTTTAGAAAAATAACATGCTTGTTTATTTTATCAAAAAGTAGAGTTATGTTTTAAAAATAATATTCTCCAAATGACCCCCTTGGCTGTTTCTACGGATGGTCATTCTTTGAGTAAAATTCTCCATAACAATTTACACAATTGAGGTTCAATTTCACCAATAACTTTACACATGTTTTGCTTCAGGACACTAATCATTTGTGGATTGTTAGAATAGACTTTGTCCTTAAGGAAGCCCCACAAGAAAAAGTCGAGGGGGGTTAAATCGCAAGATCTTACAGGGTACTATGTTAAATATCACCATTTTGAGAAATGACGCTGCCAGGAAAATGTGTCTGTAACAAATCTAAATTTCCTCTCGTCGTATGACACGTAGCACCATCCTGTTGAAAGAACATACTGTGTATAGAAAGAAAAACAAAATAGAGAAAAATAATATAAATTTATTATAATTTAAAAGGGGTTGTAACTTAGAATGCCATTTACATATATACACAGTTGATGAGCGGTTGCTAGCCAGAGGGAATGTTAAGAGTGCGTTCAAATTATACTACTTTAGCCCAGATCGACCAAGATCGACGATCGGAGAGTAGGGGTGGGTTATGAGCGCAACTGGCCTTGTCACGGAAAAGGCCAGTAAATCAAAATATAAAGTAAAAAAAATAAAGGCTTTACGTTGGGTGCCAAAAATTTAATAAAAGTAAAAGTAAACATAAAATAAAAAGGCTAACACAAAAGGAATTTCACAGCAGAAAGTTCGACCTTTTCATTCTCTAAGACATGGGTAAAAATAAGGTAATATATAATAACAAGGGAGAGAAAAAGAAAAAAAAAATGGTCGGAGTCAGGCTCCCTACAAGAATAATAGGGAAGTGGGGTGGTACAGCAGACTTAAATTCGGTTCCGTTCTAGGACCCTAAATTTCGCTCCGTCCAAGGACTTTAAATTTGGCTTCATCCAAGAATGTTAAATTGGGCGTTGTCTAAAAACCCTAAATAAAAAAAACAAGATGAAAACAAAAAAAGCGGGAAAAAAATTAAACAATTTTATGGCTTGCCCCCGTAGCCAAGAGGAGACAGCGCAAATGAATCGAGGACTACGCACATGGTATCCTAGCCTTAAATTTTAAGTAATAAGCAAAAAAAAAATAACGCATCTATATAACGCAGACAGGACAAAAATAACGCAGACAGGACAAAAAAAGGAAAATAAAAGAAATAAAAGAGATTACGTGTAAAAGGTTGTCAATGCAGTCCCGATGTATTGGATACCATGATGGAGTGATAGTGATCCTCCAGTGAGTTGGGTGCGCAAATCCTTCTAAAACGTGTACCCATAAAACCGTTAATCAATCCAAACTAAAGGCACTTGGTCTTATAGGTGGGACTTCGAGGTTTAATCCATAAAAATGCGATAAACTTAATTATTACAGCATGGAGGCCCTTCACCACAGAGCTCAACAAGAAAAGTGCCCTCTCACTTCCACCACGAGTACAACCAAACTCTGATAATCTGCGAAAACTGCCACGAAAGATGGTTGAGCAGTGGACCCAAGAAAGATCTGAGGAAAAATGTAATTAATCAAAAGCGTTCAATTAATTGGGACAAAATCGATACCTGTCTCGTTCTAAAGCACTCCGAGACACAACTATACTCTGCTCAGTAACACTTTAACGAAGAAAAAGGAATGGCGTAAAAGGAAGAACTGTTACAGAAGAGTTTAGAAATTTATTGAAAGTGTTTGGTGGAGGTACAGTTTCTGATAGAACATGCAGAAGATGGTTCGAAAAATTTCAAATAGGTGATTTCGACCTTTTTGATAATCTACGCCCTGGGCGACCATCTTTGATCGATGACGATAGTGTTAAAATTATGTTCGAGCAAGTACTTTTTTGACAACATCGGAGATTGCGGAAAGGGTTGATTCAGATCAACAAACCATTTTGGACCATATTTGAAAACTAGGATTGGTGTGGAAATATTCGAGATGGGTGCCACATGAGTTAAGCGAAAAGAATTTGAAAGATCGACTTACCATATGCACATCTTTGCTTGAACGGAACAAAATTGAACCCTACTTGGACCGGATGATAACTGGGGATGAAAAGTGGGTTACCTATGAAAACATCGTAAAGAAAATGACATATTGTGAGTCCTCCTCCACCTCTAAACTGGTTTAATGGTTGACTTCTTCGGTTGACCTTATATAAAGTTGCAGCAGATAAATAAATCATTGACGTTATGTTCAAGCCGACATTAGCCAACAGTCGACAATCGTTCAAACCAACATCCACAAGCGTCTTGCGTTGGGATATTATTGCACACCGTAAGTATACGACTGCTTTCACTCGCGTTTTTCTTTTAATTGGATAAGAAAAGCAGTATGTGCTGCAAATACTCTTTATTTGGCTCGAAACTCCACAAGTTTACCCCACGAAGATACATAACGCAAACTCGAAATCGTTTAAACATCAATGACGTTTTGAGAGGTACAAAATGCAGCAACAAAATGACTGATTGTGAAATATAGTCTTCATGAAAACTGTTCATTCTAGTCATCAATATTTCCATCCTTATGATTCTGGTCAAATATAATTTTTTCCAGCATTATCAGAAAAATGTTACTGAAAACAAATGATGGTAATATTGTACTTAACGATACGTAAGTAATTTTTTACTGCAAAGGTTTCAATACAATAAACTAAAATTCGAAACTAAAAAGGCGTAAAAAATAGTTGAAAAATACTGCAGATATAAAGTTCTAGTTTCTAAATTTGCATACACTTAATTATCATATCAGCAATAAAAATCAATTTCTTTAAATAATTTTTTCCATTTTAATTTGATAAAAATATCTTTTTCTTTTCACCATTTTGGAAAGACATTTGATATTGCACGAATGCAGCTCGTGAAATCCAAGTTAACCTCATCCACTACTACACTGTAAATAAATTAATCGGTTACTTCAAGAAATGGCATCCTCGTCGAGATTTATGGCGTGTCCTTCAGGCCATAAAAGTCTGCCCACTGGTCGCCCAGACTCGAGTTTGGTGTAATATTGCGGCTGGCATTAGTGTTATTAGATAAGAACTAATGATTTGCAAGATATTGTGGTTTTATAATATGTTAAAGGATATCGTTATATTCAGTGGCAATTTTGTATTTATTTGATGGACCAAAACTTTATTATTCTATATTTGAAAATTACATATTTTTAATTTATTCGTTTATGTAAATGGTTTTCACTTTTAAAATACGATATATATATATATATATATATATATATATATATATATATATATATATATATATATATATATATATATAAAATACGATATATATATATATATATATATATATATATATATATATATATATATATATATATATATATATATATATATATATATATATATATATCCGAATTGAATAAATTTCCAATAAACTAATGAACATCGATCGTTAGTATTAACCGCAACGTCGCAAGCAATGTTATTTGAATATTGAGATAAAAATTATTTTAGTGTTAGTATTTACAGGCACCGATACCCAGAAAGACCGTTTTCAGCTCGACATATATTTGTCCAAGTTTTTCAAAGACTTTTGAATACGGGCGATATGCTTCCAAAATTTGAAGAATATGGGCGGCAGGGAGAAATCGTTTCTGCAACTGAAGAAAAATATTTACCTCTTGTTGGAGACAAATTGGAATTTCCCATTCGATTTTACATAGAAAATTAAAAGTTGGTTGTTCACACAAGCAAAAATATTTTAGTGGTTTATTGGCCAAATCAAAATGTTTTGTTAAATATTTTATCAACCGACGAAACTTATTTCACCACGAATGCGATGGAGGACATTTTGAACAGTTAATTTAATAAAACAATTTTTTTACAGACTATACAAAAATTGAAAGGTCTATAAAATTACCGAAGCTTAGCGCTATCTAGCATGACCCTTATTCTTAATTACTGATTGGCTTCTTCTTGGTATGGAGTAGATTAGTTGTCGGGGTGCTTCTACAAGAATTAAAACCCAAGCATCTCTTACACTCATCGAGGTCAAGGTCGAGATTGAAGTCGCAATAATACTGCGGATGGATCAAAACACCGCGGTTAAATTGTTAAAATTTGTGTCTGTTGGCCAAAACCCGTAAGGCTTAACATTGTCTTGATGGAACCCAATGTTTCTGTTGGTTTGGTTGGGCTCATTTCTTGTCGATTGTTTGCTTCAATTCGCACAGTGAACATTCGATTGTAAACAACAAGTTTTAGGTAATATCTCATAATAGACGATTTCGTTGTAGTCCCACTAAATTCAGCGCAGAAAAACTGGTGGTTGTGCTGGTTGAACCGCCATCTCCGCACCATACGTATGATCTCTTACGCTTAACATTATTATACAATATCCAGAGATATATATATATATATATATATATATATATATATATATATATATATATATATATATATATATATTGCATTGAGATTTCTGCGAAAGTTTTTACAAAAGAAAGATGGCCTTTTGGGTGGAAGCTGTGTATGTATGATAGTCCGTGCAGCATTGAGCGTTTTGCGAGCTGATTAGCCTCCGGATTTTGGATGGTTTAATATGGTATACGAGAGACATCTTTCTATAACCACTAATTCAGCAGTAAGTACACTTGTTGAAGCCAGCAGTTTGAATCCTGAAGAGGTTCTATTGTGAACAAAGCGACAACCAACTTTTTGGTTCATCTTAAATCCATCTGTAAAAATTGTTTGACATGGGGAATAAGTTTTGAGTAAGATGTTTACATTGGATTTATATATGAAAGAACTCGTTGATTCTTTATCATATTTTAATAGAGAGAAGTCAACCTGAATGGAATGTAGTAACCAAGGAGGCGAATAAATAGGACGAATTGGAACAGGGACATGCAGTTGTGTATTTGATTCTACTGACAGTTGTTAAAAAATGATTCGGAGGTCGAGGGCTAAATTGTGAGTAGATGGAAAAGGAAGGATAGGGGGGGGAGGATGGAAAAATGTCTGATAGCCAGGGATGAATGGTCGCTGCCAAATGTATGTACTATATTTTAAGAGAAGGTAGTTTCTTCTGGTGGATAACAGCTCTAAACTCATGACATGCATGCTAGGGATTGGACTGGTGAAGAATGCTCCAGATATGAGTCTTTAGGACGTGTTCTGTAACAGAGAGCGCAGGTAAGATTTAGGAGCCGTTGCGAATTGCAATTATGCAGCCTTACTGTAACTTGGATCTAATTATAGCCTTGTATAGTTTAAGGAAACAGTGGTGATCCGAACCCCAAGTATTGTTTGAGAGCATCTTAAGTATTCCCATATCCCGAGAACATTTAGCCTTCAAAGAGTGAATGTGATCTTTCCAAGATAGTCTACAATCAAATGTGATACCTAAAAACTTGTGACACGGAACTGTGCGGATAATCTTGTTTGATAGAGTGATGGTGTGTAAGCGTGTACAATTGCGTCTTCTGCAGAAGTAAACAACTCTTGATTTTTCGGTAGATAGTAAGAGGCCTGTAGAATTGGATTATTTTCTCACAGAAGTTAAATTTGACTGAATGATTATTTCGCAGACTCTTGAATTGGGGGAAGCATAATATAGCGGAGATCATCAGCTTAAAGTATATGCGAGATCGTAGGGTTGATGTATCTTTGGATGTTATTCATTGCTATCTTAAAAAGGGTGGGGCTCAGTACTGAGCCTTGAGGGACACCATTTAGTAATGGGAATTGGTCAGATATATGTCCATCAATTCTGACTGCGAAGAATCTATCAGCGAGAAAATTAGAAGTAAATTTGGGAAGCCGTTCTCTGAAACCCCACTTATATAGTTCAAGATGGTGGGTCTCCATACCGTATCGAAAGCATTTAAGATATCTAAAAAAGCCGTGATAAGGTGAATTTTTCTCTGAAAGGTGGTCCAGATATTATTGTAAAAATTCATAAGATGATATAGGGTGGATCTTGATTGTACGTTTGCTTTGCATACATTATAGGTTTTTCTGGGCAGTTTAGAGTCGTGTTATCCAATACGGGAGATTTTGATTGAGAAATGGTCACTACCATGTAAATCCTCCATGATGTCCCATTGCAGGATAGGGTAAAGGTTTGGAGAGCATAAGGAAAGGTCTAGGGATGAGAAGGATAGGGAAGATAAATATACATGTGTATAGGCTGGATGATTTAGGAGCGAAATGTTATTAGCAATTAAGAAATCCTGTAGGGTAGATCCTCTGATATCTGCTTTGAAGGAGCCCCACATAATATTATGAGAATTAAAGTCTCCGCATATATAATGTAAGGAGGAAGAAGTTTAGTTAAGATATTATTTAGGTCTTGCAGGGAAAAGGGGGTGAATGGAGGAATATACACATTGTAAATGGAAACTTTCTTTAGCAGGTAAGTAGAGATTGCAACAACTTCCAGATTTGAATCTATTTTGATGGAAGAGAAGTCTAAAGATTCATGTGCCAAGATGGCAACTCCACTCGATGATCGTAAAACTTGTTCCCTATCTTTTCTTATTATGTTATAATATTTTAAGCTGGCACGAGGCGATTTAGTAAAGTTTGTTTCTTGTAATAAGATTATGGCAGGCTTAAAATTTGAAGTGATCAATTTCAGTTCTTCGAACTTTTAATAGAAATCATTAACGTTCCATTGAAGAATGGATGGATTGAATGTGATGTTTGGGAGTTTTAATTAAGCCTGGTAATAGATTAGAAGGAGTAGATACTACCTTCTAATGTTGGATTTTCGTGAAACCGACTTATTATATTTTGCCTTCGATTGCGACGAGCAATCTAGGTCCATATCTTCCATAGAGGAGGATTTATTAGAAAATTGAGATACCGATCTGGAACTTTTATGTATCTCTTTGCTGTGGTGAGAGTTTGAAGGATGAGTAGTAAGGGATTTTGACGAAGTAAGAGCAGAAGAGAAAGGAGGAACGGAAGGTTTGTGGGGAACAAGTAGGAAAAATTTGGAGATAGGAAGAGGAGAGGATAAGGGGAGAGTAGAAGGACAGCCAGAGGGGGAGGGAGGGAACAGGGAGTCACGAGGTGTGGAAAGTTGCACCTTAACAGGTGATTTAAGAGGACGTAAATCAATATTGAGGTCACATTGAGTAGAAGTTGACACCATTGTTTTGCTGGGACTTGCTATAGTTGCATAACTAGCCATATTTGAGGGAATGAAATTTTAACTTTTGCTTTAGCAATAAAGTAAGGGATTTTTTCAGAGACTTTGATTCATTGGATTTGAAATTCTTGCTTGTAGACTGGGCAACCGCTGTACCTCGGAGAATAATCACCCTCACAATTGGGGCAAATTGGAGAAGGGAGACATGGGGAATCATTTTGAACAGCTTTACCACAAGACGTGCATAGTGGAGAAAAGGTGCAGTTCAACGAAATGTGGCCGAATCTTTGGCACTGATAGCACCTCATTGCATTCGGGAGATATTGTCTAACATTAAGCGATAAATAGCCAGCTCTAATTCTATCAGGCAGATAGGATTTTCTGAAGGTTAAGATTAGACTGCTAGTTGGGACGATTGAACTCTCCTTTTTTGTGAGTATTCTCTTAACTGCCTCAATGCTAAATTGCTTCAGGTTATCTACGATTTTTGACTCTTCACATTTTAAAAGGTCTAGGCTAGAAATGACTCCCTTGCAATAGTTTAAAGATTTATGCGGCTCAACCTTGACATCATATGTTCCGTCTTTTAATTTTTTAATTGATTCGAAGTCGCCTACATTTCCAAGAATATTTTATGAATTATTAATGGAGAAATATTTTTAAAGAGCCTTCAGTGCTTTTAATTATGTAGTATTAATCAAAATCAGAACTAGCGTTGTTTCTTTCTATCGGAGACGCGATCCGGGGTCTCTTTGATCCTGAAGATGAGGGAGAAGTTGAATTGTTAATGGACATAGATATATCACGAGTTTGGAAAAAAATACGTCAACTGTAATAGTGCTCCTTGTTACAGTAACTCTAGATTAGGCAGCTGATACCTCAGCTGCCACTCAGCCATCACCACAGGTCGCACAACAATTTAGCTTAAGAGAAAAACAGATAATCGGGATAATACAGAACGATCACAAACAGGACTAGGATACCTCGGAGACGTCAAGCCTGTATTTAGAGGGAGGAAGAAAATTCCCCCTTTGAACCCCTGAGAGAGTTTATTTTGGAAAATAACGACATATGTAGAGGAGAAAATGAGCTTATCTGATTACTTAAAAGATTCCTTACTCATCGCTTCAATAAATGCTGAAAATTCGTGTTTAATTGAGAGATATGATTGTTCATGTCTTTCAACATCTACAAGGAATCTTGTTGTATGTGAAAAATACTTAAATTTGTTAGAAATAACTTCAATATTGAAAAATTAAGAGTGAATGATGACTTTTGTGACTACAAATGCGTGAGAAATATTAATTTGGGGAGCTATTCAACATTAAGTCTCATTTCATCTTTAGCTCAATAGCCCTCTATCAGTTGCTGTTTTCTAATTTGGTAGTTTGATGACTCGCATTTGACATTACCCTTCCATCTGAGGTTAGGTCTTCCCGGTTTTCTTCTACTATCTGTTTTCATAGGCTGTATTCTGCTATTCTATTGGCATTCAATTAGCATCTATTCTGATGACATGGCCTGCCCATCTGAGCCGTCTTAGTTGGATACTGCACACAACATTCCCCCTCCAAAGTGAGCGTGGAGATCGTATATTTCATGGTTGTAGCGGCGTCGCTACACTTCATTTTCGCAAACACCCCTAAATATTTCACTTAGTAGCTTTCTCTGGAAAATTGAGAGTAGATTTGTGTCGGCTTTAGCACCCATATTTCTGAGGCATCAGCAAAAAAGAGAGAAGTAGCAAAATCAATGTTTTGTATAATCTTTTGTTTCTCGGATTTTCGTACTGTATGTTAAGTTGCGACTTGTCAAGTACTTACGCAAAACGAAATAACATGTTTGCTTGTAAGATACGTCTTTTGATTTTATCACTTTCGTTGTTTTCGGAGTTGATTGTAGATTCGAAGCAGGTGAAGTCAAGCGACGAGTGGCTTCGAAGTTATTGTCGCTTACCGAGAAGTTTTGGTCGATATTTCGAATGCGTTATCCTGTTCGGGATATTAATTTGGTTTTCTGGGATGTTGTGTTTTCTATAGTTTTCGCAGCTTCGGAGAATGGCGGGATCGATTACCTAAACGAGTCAGCTGAACGGAAAATTATGTCAACATAATCGGCATACCCAAGCAATAGCACCGATTTATAAAATATGGTGTTTGATGTGTTTATATACGATTTACTTACTACAGTCTCCAGTCCGATGTTAAAATGAAGCCATCACCCTGCCTTAAACCATAGTATTAATTTCACTCGACAGAGTATTTTGAACCCTAACGGCGTTGATATTTTTTTTGTATGAATTTTGCATTTGCATGATTTTGAGAACTGCAAAACTGATCTGATACATTTCTATTCCAATTGTGCTGTTGTAAGTGGCCCTGAAGTCAATTAGCGTATGGTAGGTATCAGTATTAAATTCGAGAATTCTCTCCGGAATCTGTCGGATGAGAAATATCTGGTCAGTGGTGGATCGGTCTAATTGGAACTCAGTCTGATGAGTTCTTTTTCGATGGACAGTAAAAGACGTTGATACAGGATGCTCGACACAATATTGTAGGCCACATCACAACAGTGTGATGCCTCTGTATGTGTATGATGCTGGTGTTCTGTCAATTTTTCAGTCAGGTGGTTTTCGTTCTTGTGAAGTGGATATCCTTACTCCACTCTTCAGGCATGCGTTCTTGTGTCCAAATTTTGAGAATCAGTCGAGCAGGCAGTGTTCTACAGGTAAACCATCGCACCCAGGAGTCTTGCTGTTTTTTAACTTCTTTATAGCCTCTGCGATTTCCTCAGCTAAGGGTGGTTCTTGCTTTTCGTTGTTCTGGAAGGAGAATTCGTCAGGGTTGTTGTTCGCGGTATTGATTGAAGTTCGAGGTATGGATTGAGGAGGGTCGCTAAAATACTCTGTCCACTTGTTTCTGATCATTTCAAGGTCACTCAGAATAATGTCATTTTTATTTTGGCATGACTTTGTTCAGGATTTGAATGTTTTTCGTGGCTTGTTAAGGTTTCGATAGAATCTTCGCGGGTTTATTTGGTTCTAGAAATCACCAGTTTACAAGTATTTGTGTTTTCGAATCTTCTTAGATTAATGGATTCGCTTCTCTTCCCTACGTAAGATTTTGTATTTATTTGCTGCAGCCCTCGTTCGCTTCTGCTATATCTGCTTATAAGCATCGCTGTTTTTATTTGTTAGTGTTTAACATTCTTGATCGAACCCGCCATTCCGCACAGGGACATGATCTATCTGACTGGAGGTTCGGTCTTTTGGATATGTCCATTTGGTTCGGTGGATCTTCTTGTGATCAAACTTTGTACTTTCGATAAACGGCAAATCAGTTAGTTGGTTGCAAATGAGGTTATTTTAGTCACGAAGTTTGTACTTGTTGAGGTGCTGCGGATAAGATGGTTCTTTTCTCATTTTAGCACTGGTGTCTCTTATAACTATTTTGATGTCATGTGCCCTTTTCATCATCAGATTTTTCTTTTGTTGGTGCGTTAATTTTTATGATGCTAATATTACTTCTTACTCTGAGAAACATTGGTATTAATACCTTGGCTTCTAAATCCCTCCACTGCTGTTCGCAGAACAACTTCTAGAAGAAAATTTCAACCTTAATGCTAAATGGAGGGAATTCTGGAACATTTCGGGACCGGGTCAGGCGGCTTATGTCATCGACCCTAGTGCACCTTTAACCAGAATGGACCTTCTCCGCCACGAGTAGAAGATACTCAACAGAATTAGAACGTCCCATGGCATGTGCCATGACTTCTTCTACAAAGTGGGACTCACCGGATCGCCAGCTTGCGACTATGGAGGACCCCGCCAAACCCTTTATATTGTGGCTGAGTGTCCCCTTACAGCATAGGGTGGAAAAATGAACGATTTCTTTGAAGCCACAGACTCCGTGTTGGACTGGATCAATGGCCAAGATTTAAAAATTTTATTTACTTATTGTGATGTGTCTTCAGGTCTGTATATATATTTTTGTCTTTTACTATTTAATATGTCTATGTGTTATATTTTAATGTATATACATGATGCTGAATTTAAATCCATATAAGCCATTCTCTAAATAAATGAATAAATTGCAGAACTTTCGCTTAACTCTCAAAATGGATAGTTTGGGTTACACTGGGCTGAAGCTAGTTACCAGGTTCATTCTTTTGTATTAAGTATCTCTTGTATTACTTTCGTTCTCAAATTAACTATGCAATATTTTGCCATTATTTTCTTATTCTTTAAAGAAGCCTTTATCTTATCAATTAATCAATGAATATTGTGTTTATTAAGTACCTGTGTTTATTGAAATATATAGTATACTGTTAATAAATTAATTGTTTTCTGCAAGAGATCACAAGTTGCCGAGATTATGGCGGGTCCGTCAGGTAGTAAATGTCTGGCAACCGATATTTATATCATCTTATATTTGGTATAATTTTGCGGTTGGTATTAGTATTATTGGATAATAACTATTAATTTACAAAATGTTCGATAATTATTTTGCCTCGTGTCAAGTTATCAGAATTATAACAGCTTTTCTTCACCTTTTCACGGAAAATTGTGTTAACAACTATGCCTGCAACATGAAAAATGATTGCCAAAACTGACTAGTATATAAACAATTTTATTAATGGTTTGGAGTCTTTTCGTGGGTCTTTTGACATTTTTAATTACCTTTACAGGAAACAGAAAGCTATTAATACCTACACTATACAAGGTGCAGTTAATAAAACATATCTTTAGAATGGATCTTCAACATAATAATTAACTGTACAGAAGAGTTTTATAGAAAACAAAATAATTGTAAAATTTGTATAGTTTTCTTTATTTTAAGAGACTATATAAAAATTCTTAATTACGTTGGTGCTTCCTATTTAATTATGCAATAGACATATCATTAATAAACATATTAATGTAAGTTTTTTTCACTCTTTTCCCTATTTTACTTAAATAATTACAACAATTTTAATTACAACCAAGTAATCAATTAAGTAATCAATTCACTAGCGAATTTATTATCCTGTATGCTACTTCATCATTTGTGGTTTGGAGATATTTATCTTGAAGCCGGCTTGTTCAGAAGCTGTGTTTAAGTTTTGGAGCATTCTCATTGTTTTTTAATACAGTTCGATATAAAAACCGCATCAAATGATGTATCTATTCTCCGGACTTTGTTCCATGTGACTTATTTCTCTTTCCAAATATAAAGAAATGGCTTGCTGGCAATACACGTCAAATGAAGAAATCATTGCCAAAACAGAGGACTACATTACATTACACAGTTGTAAACATCATACTTTTCCGAAGCCATAAAACTGTTGGTCGAAGTGCATTGAACTAAAATGAAACTTCGTTAAAAAATAAATTGGAATTCGATAAAAAAATAATATTTCATTTATGTATACATCATAAGCCGGGCTCCAGCTAAACGCAAAAAAATCAACCAAAGAGAGACCGCGCATGAACCTGCCTGAGCGCATATGCGTCCAATGCGAGGTTACCTGTTTACATACCTTGCCACGGGGGGTAACCAAGGAGTACCTGTTATGTCCTATTTCTTTAACCTGCCTGGCTCTGGATGTTGGTCCTAGTCCAGCTAGTATTTTGGTATATGGAGTGTCGTGCAAATACTTCTTCCGGCGAAGTCCTTTGGATCGTAGTCCACGAGGCTTCGACGTTCGTCGATGGTGTGTTGGTTTGCCATTGCAAAAGCTTCCTTAGCCATTGCAAAAGCTTAAAAGCAAACGGCTTTTGCTTTTAAGAAGTGCCTGAGTGGTATCCATCGGACCTCTCTATGTATCTGGAAGGTCACTTTTGAACCATGGTGCATTCATCGCGATTCTTACTGCTTGTTTTTACAGAAACTAATCTCTTTTTATGTTTTTTTGCAGCTTGTCCTCAAGCTACTGAGCCATTTGTGATAATTGGTCTTGCTATTGCCTTGATTAATAGTAGATGTACCTTCGTCTGAAGTTTGCTGTTTGAGCAGATGGGTAGATATAGGTGCCGTCTTAAAGCAGCCGTTTTGTTTCTAACAGTTTCCGCATGATTTTTCCATGTGAGCTTGTTTTCGATGTGCCTAAGTAGTTTAGGATTTGGTTAGGTGAAACAAATAGAATGGACCCAATCCATTCTATTTGTTCATCTATTTGAAGGTTTTCGACAGATTGTCTTTTCCTTTTTGTAATGCGCAGCGCTTTGCTCTTGTCAGTATTTACTTTGATTCTCCAGGCTATGATCCATTCCATCAGGTCCTTTAGGTGTTCGTGTATGTAGCGTATAACAAAGCTTGGTTGGGTGGATCTATCGATGATGGGCTTGTCGTCCACGTAGATGGCTATTTTAGTATTGTTGCTTCTGGAGATGTTACTTCTGTACAAGTAATATCCCCAGTGACGTGAAGTGATATCACCCCCTTTCAAGTATCGGGCTAGTGCCGCTCCTTCCGAGACTCCTGCTTAGAGGTGTCTTCTTTGAGAGATCCGGTTTTCTACTTTGAAGCTTTTCACTGCTAAAAAAACTGTCATTTATTTTATGTAGTTATAAATGCTGCAGATCATAGTTGGTTCATTTTGTCGAAAGCTTTTTTGACGTCTAACGTTACCATGGTTATACCGTGATCCAACACCAACAGATGATATTTCAGTGATTCTCAGTATCTATTGCTCGGTCGTGTATTGGTGCCTGAAGTCGAACTGTTCATGTGGCAGGAGATTTTTCGTCTCAATAATCTTGGTCAATCTAGTTAGGTTTCTCTCTTTCTGCGATCTTGCTGATGGAACGCAGCAAGCTTATCGGTCGGTAATTCTGCGAGAACATTTGGTCCTTTTTTGGTTTGGGCAACATTAACTGTTTAGCGTGTTTTCCACGAGATATCTTACCAGCAAACTGGGGTTTAGTACCAGGTATGCTCAAATGATGCCATAGCGGGGCCGTAGAGAGATATATTAATTACATAAATCTTTCACCCGTACTACATATGGTGTCCCACTCGACTCTATTCATATTTGTGCTTCTTTCTTTGCATTCAGGTCGAAATGTTATAGTATATTTTCTTTTTAACTAGTCGATACATCCTTGCTTCTAATCTCCATTCAATCAGAATGAAAAGTCTTAATTTTATTTTATAATAACCGGCAAATATTGTAATTCCATTGAATAAGATTTGGACAAACCATTAGATGCTTTGATCAAATGTTTCAATCCAAAGGTCGAGTGCTTCAATCTGTATAGTAATAAACAAAATCGCATGTATTGAAGCAGTATAAGTCGTCGTTAGAAGCGCCAAGACCACTTTATTCACTGAAATCTGAACGGCTATGACAGATAGTGGAGTGGTAATTAACTGCAAAGTCTAAATAATTTTACTGAAACAGGCAGAAAGTGTTCAGTAACTATATATTTATTATTATTATTCACGTATGGGCCCTGGTGGACCACGCGAAGTACAATTAGAGGCGTTTGTTGTTGTTAGCCTTCCTTTGAGCCCATACTAATTTCATTCTTTCGCTGTGAGCTTTTTTCCTTTCGTCAGACCAAGTTGTTCCAGTCTTCCTACATTTTTCTCTCTGGCCAACCTTCCAAACGTTAACCTTGTGTCTGAAACAGCCTCTATCCTGAATTTCACTTTGTGTAATATTTGCTGATCTTAGGTCCTCTTTAATTGCCGCAATCCATTTAATTATATCTACTTTAGCTCTACTCCTATTTTCATAAAATTCGACTATTTGTCTAGTTAGCCTACTCGGATTCGTCCATTTGATGTGTCCGTAAAACTTAAGTCTTCTTTTTCTCATATCGCTATATATATCTGTGTATTGTTTAATTTCTTGGTTTTCTCGAAGTTGGTATGTTGTGCTATTTATTTGTTTGGGGCCTAGGATTTTTCTTATGATTTTTCTTTCCTTCTTTTCAGTGTCCTCGATGTCCCTCTTTCTATTCAAAATGAGCGTTTCTGCAGCATATAGACATTCTGGCTTAATAACCGTGTTGTAATGTTTTTAGATAGGCATTTTTTGTTGTAAATATTTTGTGTAAGTCTCAATGCCGTTTCCATTTTTTTACATCTACCCTTATTGGCCGCTTTTTCCAACCCATTTTCCATGATAATTTCACCCAAATATTTGAATTGAGAGACTCGTCTGATGTTACCATATTTTGTTTTTAGAAATGGTGTTCTTAGTCTGTTGCAGGTCATGTATTGTGTCTTTTCAAAGGAAATTTGGAGTCCTACCTTTTCTGCTGTTTCTTTTAGGATTTCAATCTGTTTTTGAGCCGTTAATACATCTTGAGCTAAAATTGCTAGATCATCAGCAAATGCCAGACAATCAATTTTGATGTTGGTTCTCCCCAGTTTAATGGGCTGGTCAATATTCAGTGCCGACTTTTTTTCATGCCACTCCTGTATTACTTTTTCTAGAACACAGTTAAATAAGAGTGGCGAGAGTCCATCCCCTTGTCTCACTACTATATATTTATATATAACTATATATTTCTTTATTTCAATCTTAATTCTAATCGTTCTTAATTTTAATTGTTTAATCATAATTTTAATTTTTTGAATCAATGTTTCCTAATAAAAATATATTAAAATCAAATATTTTTATATTCTAATCTTAATTCTAATCGTTTTAATTTTAATTGTTTAATCTTAATTTTAATTTTTTGAATCAATATTTCTTTATAAAAATATATTAAAATCAAACATCTCTTTTGGATTGTTCAATTAATATATGCAATATAAATTGAATATATGTTTTTAGACAATATTACAAATTTATTATTAAAACGGCGGTTTCTTTATTTATAGTGATACACAATGGAATGGACAATGGAAATGCATGCATTTAAAAGATGTGAATTCAAGAATAAACTTCTTAAGGCGAGCAACAGATGCTTTTTTTCACACCTATTATCATAAACTCCCCGTAGTTCTATTCAGCTTTAGGAATTTTTACCCTTTAAAGGCTGGTACCGCAATAGTTTTACCATTAGTCATCAGGGGCGTAACAAAATGGAATTTCTCATATAGAATACTTGGTATTATTTCATCTCAGCACAGACCTGGACATATTTATTGTTTATTTGGCATTTGATGTGAGGAATGTTGAATTCCCAAATAATACAAATATGTTGGGTGTCATATACTAGGGAACAAAACAAATGGACCCCAATGAAACATATTTTGTTGGATTAATTTTGTGTATCAGGTATGTAAATATGAAACTAGAATTTTTGTATAGAAAATGCACGTTTGTTGTATGAAAATGATAAAAAATATTTTATTTGAAGTATTACCAATCGCCAGCTATGCATTTTCCCACCTGTCTGACAATTTGTAGATGCCACGCCAAAAAATCTGTTGTTCTTTTGAGGCAAGCTAGTCATCGAGTCATTTTCGTACATTTTCGTAAGAAGTGAAGCGCTGCTCAGCAAGTGCGTGTCCCATCGATACAAATAAGTAATAATCAGACGGAGCCAAGTCTAGTGAGTAAGCCGCATGCGAAAGTATTTCCCAACTAAACGCCTCAATCGTTTCCTGAACCCGTTTTGCTGGGTATGATGATGCACTATCATGAAGCAAAATCACTTTGTGTTACCGTTTTTGATAATTGAATATTGATTCTAATTGATCATTTGGCGGTAGCGTTCAGTATTAAGTTCAGTTAATACTGAACAGTTATGATGTATTAATACAGTTCAGTTATGAGAGTATCATCCGCAAAAAGATTAATAAAGCATTTATCCAATATTGAAGACATATCGTTGACATATAACCAAAACCACAACGGGCCCAGAACACTACCCTGAAGAACTCCGCAATTTCCGCAACTCCGCATTCTTGTCGACATTTTTCCCTCAACCCTCGTTCTTAGATGTCTGGCTGTTAAGTAACTCTTGATCAATTTCAAGGCTTGTGATCTTACACCATAACTTAATAATTTTTTACACAGTATATCCCGGTAAAAAGTTTGGAATGCTCGCGTTAAATCTATAAACACACTAAACACAGTTTTCCCTTCATTAATATCGTTTCTCGTTATTGCGCATGCATACTGAATAGCCGTCTTATAAGAATGTTTTGACCGAGTAGAAAATAGCAACTCATTGGCTTCAAAATAAGTTCTCAATTCTACACGTACAACAGTCTCGATGATTCTATCAACAACAGGTAACAAATTAATTGGTCTAAAATTACTTGGTACACTAGGCTTTTGTATATGTAATTTGTATAATATTTTTGCTAAGGTGACTTTTATTTAAAAAAATTGCACGATTTACTTTTTGATACAACCATTTGTTTGTTAAGTTGGTATGATTATCCTTGACATCTGACAGGAGTTTCATATCATTTCGCTTGTTAGAAATTATAGCGCCTTTTGTAACTGTTAGAAATGTTTGTAGGTGATTTTTATGCAATAAATTTTATTTAAAAAACAATTCTTCATAACAATTCAAAAATAATTTCTTGTGTGGATTCATTAAAAATGTTAATAAAATGTTACGGTGAAGAAGTTATGTCAACAAAAAATGTTTACAAGTGGTACAAAGACTTTAGTTTGGATAGAGAAGATGGGCCTTGTTCAGAAAAACTTATTTTATTATAGGCATTGTAGATTTTATTAGAATATCAGTTTTACCAATTTTATCAATTTAGGTTTGTCCCGTTCGTTTTATCATCTTGTTCCGAAATATTGTCGTATTAAAGTTTCTAAAAAGATTTCAGCTTTTTTTAATGCTGATATTCTGAAATGCGTAATTACTAGTGACGAGACGTGGATCTATGCTTATGATTCAGACTGAGCCCACCAATCAAGCAATTATCATGCTAAATGGGAATCAAAGCTGGCGAAACCACATCAAAGCCGATCAAAAATTAAAATGATTTAACTGTTTTTTCGATTTTCATGGTATTGCTCACAAAAAATGGTCAAACAAAAAATAAAGAATATTATTTAAGTATAATGTTTAATTTGTATGAGTGAATTCTAAAGAAACACGTCGTAACAAAATAATTGATTTTGCATCATAATAACGCAACGTCGTACATCACAATAATCATTCGTCAATTTTTTGATGAAAATCAATCAAATACCGCTCTACAAGCACCATATTTGCCAGATATGGCACAATGTGACTCTTTCATGTTCCTTCGATTGAAGAAACCTTTTAGGGGATGCTGTTTTGAGTCCATAGAAGCCATTTAAAACAGTTTTTGAAGAAAATACTAGAGGTTGAGTATAAAGAGTGAGAGGGGATCAATTTAAGGAGACATAATATTTTTGGATGAAGAAATAAATATTTTCTGTTTTATTCACGTTACTTTTTGATCATAGTAGTATGTTCTTTTTATTGCAAGATATCCCAAGCTCGTTGTAGTCATGTCGGTTTAAAGCAGAGGTTCCCAACCTTTTCTGGGCCACCGCCCCCTTTAGAAGAAAAAAAAAGTTCAACGCTTCATCTTCCATAATAGTAAATTATACCAAATATTAAAATATTGTTGCCCATTAATTTTTCTTAACTATTTTCTTTGTCTATCTATATATTAAGAATTACAAAGTAGAAATTAATTAAAAGTCAAATAGTAAAGCTTACAAGTAAAAAATTATTTATTTTTTTTTATTTAGTAAAAGCAATATCAATAAGAAATAAAAAAAATATAAGGTGGTTCCAATTTCGTTAAGATCAGTTGCAAATCGCTAAGCTTAGTGATACGCAGTCCGTTTCTTCTCTTACACAGTAAATTAGCTACTGCCCTGAATCCGCCCTCAGCCACATACGATAAAGGAAATGCAATTAACATTTTCAGTGCCCACAATCCAGGGTAGATACCACAACTCTTGGTATCCATTTCTGAATTTGACTTTTAGTTCTTCGTTAGTTGTGAGTTTTACAAGTTCATCTTCTAAATTTGGTGATTCTACTTTATCTGCATTTGTGAAAAGATCCAAAACACCACTCAGATCAATTTTATGCTCGCATAGCCTAGAAGGCTTCATTCATTCTTCGCCAATTGAGTGTGGTTTTCCCTCTTTTGCGATTAACAATAAAATATTATATGAATCTAATAATCCATCATCTTTTTGTTTAGAAAACGACGCAAAAAGGTTCGATATAGTTGACTGTTTTAAATATCTCTTTTTCATTCCTTGAAAATAGGATAAATCATTGTCCTTTTCATCATAATAACTTTTATTCTAATGCTCGTTTAGCCTAGAAGGCATTAGGTATATGTATATCTAATGCTAATTTAGGTTTTTTAATGCTATTTAGGCGATAACAATAGAATACAAATTTTAGATAACTAGATAAGATATTCATTTATAAAAACAGAAGGTATTTTCAAAGTATTTAATTATATTAATTTCCTTAATAGATAGGTAGGCCATGACCGCCTCCCTTAACTTAACTGTGTTAACTCCCTCCATTTACCTCTGGACCCGCTGCCGCCCCAGAGAAAGCTCCAGCGCCCACGGGGGGGGGGGGGGGGGGGGAGTGGCGAGGCCGCCGCTCTGGGGAGCCTATGGTTCAAAGTATACGATAAATAATCTATCTGGCGGCGATAAATCTGATGATTTTGTCAGCCATTCAAATGTCGCTAACACATACTTCGGTTATTTAATGAACTGTAGTTAAACTTCCTATGATGGTTACCAGAGATGCCCTGCTTCTGAAGCAAAAAGTCTTTCAATCTACAATTACTGGGGTGACAACTGATTGTTTTAATGCGGATGATAAATTTATCTTTTTACCCCAAAAATGTCTGAGACTATTAGGTCAATCATGAGCACTTAAACATAACCTCATCAGATCCAGTGTCGACACTTGTGTATAAATTTTCAAAGAGACGCGAGAAGACTATACATTTGAATTTACCGCCAAATATAGGTCCAGCTAGTGCTACTATCTAGTGGTAAAAAATAAATACCTATTATCTTACAAACAAGGAGGCACTACATGAGAACAGCAAGATGGTGGAAAATGGACCAACCTGTTGCTTCGAGTTCTCGCGAGTCTTTAAGTAAGTCTTCTTAAATAAATGTTTTTACTATTATTTATTAGCTTTTGATGGATAATTAATTGAATAAATAATCAGATTAAATGTTCAGACTTTTTTTATTAGAGTAATTAATCTTTAAAATTATTGATTGATTTGTCCGTTACTTTGTGATAGTTCATTTTTTAAAAAGGAATTAAACAACTTTTTACTTTGTTATCTATCACTTTTATTTTTAAACAAAATTTGAGTGACTATAGTTTCTGTTACTGTAGACTATAGTTTTTGTTTTATCCCTTTTTTAATTAGCTTTATGTTAGAAAATTCATTTGTTGATAAAATATGTACACATATATATACGTTTGGACTTGAGCCTCTTATCACTCTTATCAATTATCCACAAATGTGTACGTTAGGTTACAAAATTACATCTTCTATTTTTTTTAATGGTTTTAATTTTTCCATTTTAGGACCAAGAAGACGTTTATTCAAGCTAAATGATGATACTGATGTTAACGAAACCTTCTCTATTTTGAATGAGAGTGACATCGATGTTAGTAGCGATGATACTGATGGAGACTACATCTCCGATCCTCAAGAAATTCCTTCAAACATTGATGATGAATGCAATTATTGTGATGGGAGTGATGAAGTACCTAGTTTGATAGGAAGTGGACCACATGAAGCTTCTGTTTCAACTTCATATGCCTTACCACGTAATGATAAAATATTTGTTAAATTGGCAAACTCAGTTATACAACCTCCAAAAAGGGCGGGAAAGAAAAGTGCACAGAGATGGAGAGCACAGAGAGGAAGAGCTCAGCGGGGAAGACGTAAGTCAAATACAGAGCGTAAAATTTCGCCAGATTGGACAAATTCTGAAGAACTAGATGCACTTTTTTCTAACGTTGAGCAGACCTCAGTGGAACCTGTTTTCATGAAAAAGTTACCAATTAAATACTTTTGCGAATATTTTTCTAATATTTTTTTTTACTGAAATTGCTGAATTCACAAAACATGTACAAAAAATGCAGCCCTTAAAGCTTCAACTCAAGAAATTAAGAACATTGTTGGTATCACATTTCTCATGAGTACGGTAAAATATCTAAATATCAGAATTTACTGGGACGGTGATTTTAAAGTTTCATTTATTGCGACAGCCATGATCAGAGACCGTTTTTTGCATCCTCAATACCATACATGTGGTCAACAACTTGGCAGTGGCCAATGAAGAAAAACAAAATGATTTTTTATGGAAAATCAAGCCGTTAATATCAACTTTTAGGGAGAAAGTTCTTTCTCTGCCAAGATCTGAAAATGTATGTATTGACGAACAAATTATACCGTTTACAGGACAAGTCGCTGCAGGGCAATTTGTTCCTCGAAAGCCCTATCCTACTGGACTGAAGGTGTATGTGTTGTGCTCGCCCAACGGTCTAATTCTTGATTTAGAAGTGTATCAAGGAAAAAATACCGCCCTACATCCAGAAATAGACGGAAGATTCAAGTTGGGCAATGGAGGAAGGGCAGTTATGCAGTTGGTTCGAGATTGTTCTCCTGAAACGAACGTTTATGTTGATGGATATTTTACCGGCGCTGTTCTTCTTGAACTGTTATTAGAAAAGGGTATTTCTGGAACCGGGACTATTATGTACAACAGATTCCCAGACGTTGGATTTAAAACCGACAACAATACATTGAAAGGTGGGAGAGGTTTTTATGAGACTCGAATAAGGCTTGACAAAAAAAATTGGTTTAGTCAAGTGGTGTGACAACAAAGCTGTGACTATGGCTTCATCCAAACATATGGTTCATCTCTTAAAAATTGTAAAAAGATATTCTTAGCCTCATAAGGGTTACATTTTTATTCCCCAACCAGACATTGTATCTAGTTACAATGAAATGGGAGGGGTCGATCTCACTAATCGAATGATTTCATTGTACCGATCATACCACAAGACAAAAAAATTGACGGTACGCTGTATAGAACACTTCATGGATATTGTGGCCACGCGTGGGTTATACATAAAAGTGAATCATCATCTACAAAGGAAAAAAAAATGAAATTCATGGGCTTCATAGCTTTAAAGTAAGAGTTGCCCAAGCTCTGATTGTTGACAACAGTTCTCAAAGAAAAAGGCAATATGTGGACGATGAAGAGACTCACGTTTAGAAAAAAAAGATGTGTTGGCCGTCCGGGGTCCGTTGCAGTTCCCCATAAAGAAATTAGACAGATTGGCACGCATTTACCAGAGGTTTGAATCTCCAAAACGCTAAAAGATGCAGGAATACAAAATGCACAGGCAGAACGCGAATAAGATGTACAACTTGCAATGTATTTTTCTGTATTATAAAGGAAAGAAACTGTTTTTTAAACTTTCACAAATAGATAAGTTTTATTTGTTTTTATTTATTTTATTCAAATAAGTTTAAAAATACCTCAATTTAATTTCCAGCAAACATTTCCACACAAAGTTTTTAATACTTTTTATTATTTTATTAGAGAACATAACCTCTTGGGCGAATTGTACAAAAATGTGAACATTGGGATCCCAATTAGTCTATAAAATACAGACCCAACTAGTACATGTGTAGACAAATTATATTTTCGAATGTTGATTTTCGAAAAAAAAAACAAAGGCACAATTAGTTTCTATTGGCTTCAATAAGCATGAGTAATACGATTTATTAAAAAAAAAAACTTTTGTAGTGTCGGGATTGACGAAGATAATCTAGACTAGAAGGAGAAAAATTTAACGACATTCGTCATGTTCTTGAATGTTTCTAGGATGATCATAACCTTGTAGTCATGTACGTCTGATGCTCAAACCATGCATGTGTTCATAATGGCAGAAGCATATCCAATCGCTTGGCTCTTTCATGAAAACTGAAACATGCTTTTCTTAAACCAATGATGCCATGAAGTCGTGGCATTATAGAATTTTTAATAGAACTGAAACATATTACTCTTTCGTTTGGGAGCATATAAAAAATGCCCGAATCATTGTGGAAGCACATAAAGAAACGGAAACGTAAATAAGCAAAAAGTATATCAGTTTTTGTATTCAAGATTTGCTGTATGGTGAATATATTTTCAGTTTGATGTAAATATGTATAATGGTTGATGCATTTTCGTATTCCCCAGTATATAGATTAACAAGAATGCTTTAAGTATAAGTTTGAGGCAAGTATATAAATATTTGTTTCAAGTTGTTGTTCGTTTTGTTTTAAACGAAATATTAAATAAATCGTACCACTAATAACACAATAAAGTTGTTGTTAATCGGTATTAACAAAATTAATGCTATAAATTCGGTACTTATATTGTCCCTAACATAATAATTTTTGACCTATAGATGAAAAAAATAATTGTGAAGTTTCACCACATACATTTTCTAGTTTATGTGTTAATTCCCGGAGGTTTAATTAACTTTAATCTGTACTGGTGTTTGGTTTTATTAAAAAATTAATCAAATTGAAATGAGAGCTGTCAAATTGTTTCTTTGTTTAATGTAAACACCAAGTCGTAATTTGAGAGATTGAACCTAGAGCTTCATGAAGAGTTTGAATAACGGTTATCAGCTATCGTTTAATCTAGGTCAGCACTCTTCTCTATCAACTCTTGGTGTGTAGTTAAATTTGAGTATCTTGAGAAATCTGCCGACTGGTAAGTAATCAACGTAGAATATCTCTAAGAGGGCATCAGGCTTCAGCCAGCTTTGAACTGGTTGATTGAGGTGCGATTTGTGGTCGAATTTTACAGTCTTCCTTATTGAAATGATACAGGAGCCTAGTCTCTCCATTTAGGGTCACCCATCCAACTAACCACAACAAGCGACACTATATTTAGCACTTCTATTCGTCGAGTAAAGGAGATGATAACTACTTGATCCTATCATAGTATTTCTGCAAAAACCATTTATCGCCATAAGTAAATTATTATATGTCTGATGTATCAAATAATCCTCCTTATCAAATAATTAAATATTAGTTTCTATGTTCCTTAATATGAAGTAATTAAAAACTAGTCTCGTGAGGGACTACCGAAAATAGCTCTGCTCAAAGACAATGTTGTTTGGTCCATGACGTGGTGTTATTTGATAATAATTTTTTAGCTTAAATATTTAGAGCTTCACATTACGAATTGAATTATAAAATACTTTGAGGAATAGTTGAGGAAAATTTGCTGATAATTAAAATAAATTCCTAAAAAGTTTTGACAACACCGACCAACAATGTAAATGTTGGTTCTTGTTCCATTATACTACGAGAATGGCTGAAAAATAAAAAGCGATCTATGGCTTTTGCTGTGCCTATGGTTGACGGGATTCTACAAACGATACAGATGACTGCTATTTCTACTTGACTCCATCTATAAAATCAGGATTGTCAATGAAGAAAAGAGGAACAGTACAACACCCGAATCTTCCATCTCTTAATCGACCTATTTCACATTCAGATAGTTTACCAGTGCCTACTCTACCCCAAAATTATGAGCTTGAGGTAGAAAATGAAGACAGTGTGGAAGAAGAAAAATCCAAGAAGCCTTACACACCACATGATCCCGATTTTTTCCTCCTTGTTATGGAGCTGTCAGTGATGAACACGGAGAAAGATTCGACTAGGATATTTCTGCGATGGAACAAATACATCAGGGCCATTAGAATGCAGCAATGCTTGCTGATTACTGCTGGTTTGTGTGTAGGGATGCATCGAAACTTCGAAACTTCGAAAAGAAAAAAAGCAAGCAAAAAAAAGAAAACGATCTTATAAAGCCACCATATGACTCTCTTCAGACCCAATCACCTGCCAGGTATTCTCCCGTCAATTTTGATGTCTTAGAATGTAATTGTCATTAAAAAAAATCAAATGGACTTTCATTGTTGTTGGCTTATGTAGTTAAACTATAACATTTTCTCTTAATTCGTTAAAATAAAATTCTTCCACCTATATAATAGAGTTAATAAACAATTTTCTTTATTATATTTGTTTTTCTCGACCTAAAATTAGTAGGATTTGACTCATAAAGTGAAGGAAACATTCTAAAAATATTTTTTTATAGGCATTTTAATCGATCATCACTTGAATGACATTCTCTTTTGTATCAACGACATGTTACACTGACTACTTTGATGTTAATAAATGTTTTTTTTTACGAAAAGTTAATGTATACTTCTTAACATAAGCAAAAATAAGTTAATGTTATACTTCTTTAGAAAAAGTCCGTTGTCCGTTGGCCATCCATTGAAATCAATAGAGTCAGAAACAGATTAAATCAATTCTAAGATCAGTACTTTTGGTGTAAAAGTGATTTTGTTTTTTGTAGAAAAACTTTTTGAATTATAAACTAGATTTAATATAAATATAAAACAGGTACTAACCCAACTGCATTAAATGCTTTCATTGATAGCGTTACATAATATATTCTTAATAATAAAATCTTAAATATTTAGTATAAATATACATCGCTTTTACATCAAATCATACTGTTTAATTGTCATCAATACTTTTAAGTGTTCAAGTATAATAAAAATATGATTAGGATAATAAAAATAAATTAATGCCGAATTAACGGAGAACATAAAAAAGTGAATGGGTATTTTTTGTTAGTGTCTGAGCTAGTTTAATGTCGATTTACATTAATATAAACGCCACTGCTTAGCAGACATTAATGTTCCCCGACATTTGTCATTTAGGCTTAGCGGGAACAATACTTATGCCATTAATTCTGTTCTTCAAGCGGGGTTCCTACTAAGTCGTTTGAAAAGTGCCGAATCTCGCACCTGATTGACATGGGCTGTGATAATCTGATACCTAACTAGCACAGTGTTGGTGGCCGAATATTTTAAACCAGTGGTGTAGATACAACCATTTTCCAATGGTAATATTTTTCCTGTTATATCTTATTTTTCACAATCATATAAAACTCTTTTATTATAGCAATCAATTCCACTGGATGTCTTTGAAATAATTGAAGTTGTGTCCTAATTTCCATAAGGACCAATATTTTATGAAGTTAGCAGCACGAGGGTTACTATTTATGTATCCGGGATAATTAATAAAAACAAATATTTATCATTGAAAATGGTTTTATTGTTTCTCAAAATATTTTAAGCGATTATCGATACACTTTTGCATATGTTTGAACCAATTTTCATAGCACTTTTTCCATTCCGATAGAGATATCTCCAATATATGCATTTTAACGGTTGATACGCGTTTTTTCTGGGGTCGAAAATCGTTGACCATGTAGTTTATTCTTCACGGAGGAAATAAAAAGAAAATATTGGGTGCCAAATCAGGACTGTATGGCGGATGATCCATTAATTGGGTAGTTTTGACCGGTCAAATATTGAGTTGTTCGGTCCGATGTGTATGTCACATAACGATCTTCCTCTATCAGTATGCGCACAGTATCGCTGTTTTTTGGTACGATAACTGATTTTGGACGACCTTCTTTAAATTTGTTCGTGAGCGAACGATGGCCACGATTGAATTCACTAAATCAGTAATATACAGTGGTTTTAGATGGTGCTTCATCGCCAAAAGTCGAAGTGAGTTGATCGATGCACTGTTGTTGAGATAATCCACGTCGAAAGTCGTAGTAAATCATTACACGAAAATACTTATGAGTTAATTCCATTTTTTGACTGCTATGAAATTTTCAAGTCACTGAACAACACAAATAGCGTCCATATGATAAAACGTTCCGAGTACGTACACAGCCAACAATGTTAAACTTTACGAAGTATATGTCAGATGGCGCCTAGCAACACCATTGTTTCCAATTCCGGATACATAAATAGCAACCCTCGTAGTAATAACAATGATTTTATTGTCTTTTTTGATGTCAGTGTGTCTCAATCTGTGAATACGTCCTAGTTAGTTTAAATAACGCTTCTCTATAAAATCACATATGGGAGTGGTTCAGTTTTTAATTCATATATTTCGATATGTTTTATTTTATCCAGCAGTATACATTTTTGTTATCGTTTAACTGCTCTTTCTGTTTTGGAGTTTTCTTCCTATTTGTCTATTTGTTATCCACAATTCATATCATATATTAAAATATACAGGGTGATGCAGAAGTGGGTTTCTAATAGGTGTTTCGGTTAATAATGTCGATTTTGTTAAGAGATGGCGTTACTAATACAGTTGATGGTATGTCTATCGCGTTTTGGAGGGTAAACATACGTCATCAAAAGCCGGTTCCTTTATTAATTGTCATTATGCAAAAAACATTTTTTTATAGCTGAATATGTTGAATTATATACCAGAAAAAAACGTTTTGCGGGGAAGTCTAATAACAATAAAATATCGTTTTAAAAGTGATAGTTTTGATGATTTTGAGACAAGGAGAGTCCAGGACAGCCGAAAAAGTTCGAAGAAGCAGACTTGCAAACATTACTGCATGGAGACTCAACTCATGCGTTGAGCCATTTGGCAGAAGCATTTAATGTTCTCCAATTCACCATTTTCGAACATCTACATGCACTGGAAAGGATCCAGAAGGAAGGAAAGTAAAAAACTACTTGTGAATTTTTGCTTGTCAGACAGATAAGAAAAAGTTTTTTTACATAGAGCTGTAACAGGTGATGAAAAGTGGATCTATTTTGATAATCCAAAGCGCAAAAAATCATGGGTAGACCCAGGCCACCCTTCCACATCACAACCAGTGCGCAGTATACATGGAAGGAAGGTTTTGCTGTTTATTTGGTGTGATAGTAGGGATGCTGCGTATTACGAACCGCTAAAATCTGGTGAAACGATTAGTAGCGATCGATAACGACTACAATTGATGAAATTGAACTGAGCATTGGAGGAAAAACGACCAGAATATGTCCCAAAGACACGATAAAGTAATTTTTCAACATGACAATGCTCGGCTCCATGCGGCAAAACGTGTAAAAACCATTTGGAAAATGTTAAATGGGACGCCCTACCCCATCCGCCGTATTCACCGGATTTGGCCCCTTCGGGCTACCACTTATTTTGATCGATACAGCACGCACTTTCTGAATACCACTTACATTCTTTCGAAGAAGTGAAAATTTTGCTTGATGAATGGCTGGCCTCAAAAAATCAAAGGTTCTTTTGGCACGGAATACATTATTTGACGGAATGGTGTAAAAGCAATACTTTGATTATTAAACGCTCAAATTTTATGGAAAAATTGACATTATTATATATTAAAAATTGACAACTAATGCTTCTTGGCATATTGCCTTTAGTTCTCGCCGAATATTACTTTTGAGCTGACGTAGTGTTATTAATACAAACTCATTCTTTAAGGTCTTTTTATACCTTAAAGAAGGAATAGAGCCGGTGAGATCCGGGGATCTTGGGAATCACCTCAGATCTCTATTTTAGGAGCGTTATTATGGCCTTTGTGTTATTGACAAACCAATAGTCCTAAATGTGCCCTAATTGAGGAAATGAAAATTTTCAAATATATGCCTATAACACTCCACATTTACGGTTTCTTCTTGCTTTCTAAATTTTCAAAAAATGAATGCCTAATATTTCTTTGTGTACAAAACTACACGACACTGTGACTATCTGACTATGAGAGGTCTTTCATGAATCAACTGTGCTTTTGTGCTTTTGTGTTATTTTTATATCAAATCCGTTTAGGTCATAATGGGCCTTATAAAACATCCATAATTTCTCGAAAAAAATATCATGCACATCTGCAAAATTTAAGAAGGCACGACTCAATTTTAATCGCAGCTCGAAATCCGACTGTTAATCCCCCACAGTAGCGTTATTTAGTATAGATGTATATAAAAATTTTGTTTTAAAATATGCTGTAGGTACCGTCCTTTTATTACCAATTGAGCAGAGCGTTCCTGGGTTGACGTTCCTGGAGCTTCCCGAATCCATTTCCTTTTCCCAAATACTTTGGATGTTTTCCGTTGATCTTGTTGCAGGTGGTCTGCCTCTTCTTATAGAGTCATCTATAAACCCAGTCTCCAAAAATTTAGCTACTAATTAATTTATGTATTGTGCCCTTGGAAGGAGCATCTCTAATGTGAAAAACAGTTGAAATAAGGCTTCTTCCAATTTTAAAGTAAATTATAACAATTTGATATAGTAAATTATAACAATTATAACCAGGGAGAACATTGTGTTACGTCCCCTCTCCTATATGTATGTTGCTCTATATACATTTAGCGTCTGATTGTCTTATTATTTCTTATGTTCAAAACTTCTTTAAATATTGCTATTTAGCTTATTGTCTTATCAGTATTATATTCTTAGTTTTTTATTATATATCGCTTCTAGAAAATTTGAATTTATTTTCGAATTGTTTTATACTCATATCTTCTTTTATAATATCCGTTTGCTTCTTTTAGGAGGAGCCTATCTTAATTTTCCGGGCGTTTGTTTTACAATAGTGAATACAACAAAATAATAAATGCTAGGTATATTGAGTTTATTTAGTTTTATTTCCTAACCTTTAAGAACTGAATTCTATATCTTTAGATAGGATATGTAAAGAAAAAGGTTTTGGTTCTCAATTATCATTTAGTTTACTATTAGACATTAATACGTTAGACTTTAAAAAAGAATAAAACAATTTTATACTTTGATATCACTTTTATTTTAAAGTAGTGTTTGAGAATGTAAATTCGTTTTACGAAACTATAGTCACACAAATTTTAAGAATAAAAGTGATATATAACAAAGTATAAAATTGTTTTATTCCTTTTTAAAAAATGAACTATCACAAAGAAACGGACAAATCAATCAATAACGTTAGACTTTTATTTGTGGGGTCATATGAAGTCTTTAGTTTATCATGATGAAATCAATACACGAGATAAACTTTTACAAAAATTCAACAAACGACCAATGTTATTAGAAATGAAGAAAATATCTCTCAAAGTGAGACGTCACTTAACAAAGAGCCTGCGAAAGTGTATTGAGGTAAACGGTGGACACTTTCGACACCTATTGAGGTAAATTTCAAAAAAATGTTATTTTAAATAAAGTTCGTCGTATTTTTGACATATTAACACGAATATCTCGTAAACGGCGTGAGATATTGGTAGTGACCAAGGGTATCTTTTTTATGTGGAAATTATGACACTTCTTTATTTTGAAATCAAAATATTATCAGCTTTATAGGGTAAAAAATATGAACGAGTTAATTCCTTACAAAATAGGTAGCAAGCGCCCTCTAGGAACTAGGTTTAAACTAGTACCAAATTCAAATTTTTCACCGATTTGTCACCCAACTACCCCGATTTTGAACCTGATATCTTCAACCCTTTTTAAATTATTTTAATTGTTCGAAAATTTAATTTCACTTTCAACACCCTGTATCTTTTTAATAGCTAACATTTGTCAACACATTTACTGACTAAATCCTCTTATTTTGATCTCTACTATCACCAGTTGCTCTGTGGCGGATAAGTTATGGGACAACCTGTAGAATGCAGTATATAACTGATACTGAACAATTCAATCTGTGGCTGATGGTTAAGAAAACAAAGCTCCATTGAAAGGGTCTGAATGAATTAAATATTGCAGTGTTGTAGAGAACGATGTGTTCTCTACAACGTACGGGTATGACGTGGACGTCGATATGATGGCCGAAGAATAATGAGAATGTTGTCATAAGAAAGATGTTGAATTAAAATTTAGTTGTACTTTCAACACCCTGTATCTTTTTAATAACTAACATTTGTCAACACATTTACTGACGAAATCCTCTTATTTTGTTCTCTACTATCACCAGTTGCTCTATGGCGATAAGTTATGGGACACCCTGTAGAATACAGGATATAACTGACACTGATCAATATTTATAACTATCAAAAAAATATGTGCCTCGAAGGAATAAAGAGATAAATATAATAAACTAATAGACTAAAGGCGACCTTTTCTAACAAAATATTTTCCAACTCTAATTGTTATATATAATTCCTCTCTGGGTCCCGAAATTTATAGAGTAGCCCTCGTATTGCATCTTTGGCACTTAGTGTAAATTAACGCTTAATTTTTACTAAGTGTAATATAGTTATTGCTATTGAACAACTTATTTGCGGAAGATGTTTTTTTTTAATATTATGAACACGTTTAATTATAACTAGTCGTGGATATTTTTAATAGCAATTAGTGTATCGTGGTTTGACGTCAAGTAGCTGTTTTCGATCAACTATTATATGGTGATAATGGATAATTTTCACGTTAGTTGTAACGGACATGGATCAGACAGTCTTTTGCGTACATCCCATTATTGATTAATAATAGACACCTTGCCGAGGATTTCGCTTGAACTTGTTAATGTATATATAGATCGAGTGAGTAATCTAAGCGGAAATGTCATTTTGTACAAATTAGCCGATATAACGTAAACATTTATATATAGAGTGGTAACTCAAAAGTTGCCGCACGAACGAATTTGTGTTTAATATATTAATTTATTGAAATAAAGCTGTATTCTTATTTTGATTGGATTAATTGAAAACAAAATTGTATGTACATTGCGTTAAAAAATGTGTATATCCCTTTTCATAATCTTAGGTGCTATTGAGGCTCACATATAAATTATTTTGAATCTGATATGTAAGAGTTCTTACAGCTGATTGTGACTATTTTTCTTATTCCTCTTCCCTGTTTTCTTTGTGAGGGTTCACGTCTCGCAGCCATAAGTAACTATTGACCGAGTGAGTATTTTATAGATCGTAGTTTTCGAGTTCCTTAAACTCTATGAACATTTGGAATAAAGGAGTATCAAATTCGGTTGTTTTCTTTTGGTGACTGGCTTCTTCAATATCCTGTCTGATATTCACCCATCCTTCTTCGATATATCGTACTATCTTGTCTTTTATTAAGTTTTTAAAACTTTGTAAGATGCGCAAAGCAATCATATGCTACACTTTTCGCATTTTGGTGTATCGCATTTCTTATGAATCGGGCACATTACCGGCTGCTGCCACTCTGCAGGCATTTACTCATCATTCTTCCAGTTGTTAAATATTAGTTTATGAATGGCTTGAAATAATTCTTTGCCTCCTTCGGTAGTTTAAATGTATGGGGACCCGTCCTACCCCGGGACCTTTATTATTTTTAAATTTCATTAAATTTCTTCCACCTCCTCTAACGATGGTTTTTTTACCAATGGTTGCGTTGTATTCATAAATTGGGGCCTATCATTATGATCTTCTCTGGTGGTTCCGTTTAGGGGCTATCCATAGAATATGTTGCAATACGGACCAATTGCTTAACGTGACGATATGGGATGAGGAGGGGGCCCGTGACGTGACGCGACTTGTACTTGAACCTGTAAAAGAACAATTTCAATTTTTGTTACTAACAAAAATCCTATAAATAAATGAGATTATTTAAAAATATTGTTCTGTTTCTAATATTTTGATGTAGGGGGTTAATAAATGTGATATAGCGTGACAAAGGGAAAGGGTGGAGTCAAAAATACGTGAATTCTGCGGGGCGTATTTTATGAATGGCCCCTTAACAGCGTTTCAAAATATGTCTTTCATGGCTCTAGTATGCTCTTCAAATTTTCGCCATCATCATCCTTGATCAAGATCTATCTACGGTGAAAGCTTTTTAATGCCTTAATGTTCTAGTAAAATTTTCTTGTCTCCTCTTTGTTGTATGCTTCTTGCATTTCCTCTATTTGCGCTTTTAGAAACTCTCATTTTTTTCTCTTGCACATACGTTTGGCCTCCCGTCTCGGTCTCTCGTACTCTTCTTTTTTTGTGCTGTTGTCTGTTTTGGTGTGCAGTTCAGTAAGGCAGAGTTTCTATTCTACGTTGCATTGTTGCATTCATTCTCGTACTATTCACTTCTTTTGTTTTTCCCTTAATTTTTTTCGTCTAAAAATATTTGCATTTTATAATTCGTGCTTCATTCTATTTGGTATTCCTTCCTAGCGCTTTCAGCTGTTTTTAATCTTTTACTGGCGAATTTTTTTATCTTTATTCCTGCCTCTTGGTTGGTGAAACAGATCCTTTGTAGTATTTTTGTTACTACCAAGTAGTGGTCCGACTCTGCTAATGCTTCTCTATAACTTAACATATCAAGCATATTTGAGTATGATTTGCGATCTATCATAACAAGATCAATTTGGTTTACAGTATGCTTAACAGGCGAGACCCATATTCTATTATAGATTTTTTTGCGTGAGAACTTTCTACTCATTACCTTAAGCCCTTTGCATAGAGCGAATTGTATTGCTCTTTCCCCATTGTCATTTATGTTATTATGTAGATTGCACTTGCCTACAATCGGGGTATATTCTGATTCTTTTCCAATTTGGGCATTAAAGTTCCCTAAAACTAACTTAATATCGTTTCTTGAGGTCTTTTCTATCTCGCTTTACAGCAGCATATATATTTTTCTCTTTTTCTTGTATTTTGTCCCCTATTGGTTCATATACAGAGAACATTGATAAATTTCTAAACATTCCCTTCATTGCCCTTATATGCCATATTCACACTGAAAGGGCATCTAACGAATAGTTTCAATGATTCGAAAAATGTTTAAAGAACATTGCTGGAACTGCTGGGACAAGTCTTCTTCTTCTTCATATCCTGTGTGTCAAGTTGACCCTAAGGCCCTTACTTTTGTTCTCTTATTACGATTACGACTGTTTCGCGTCAGTCGCAATCTGGATTTTATGCGCCGTCCTTTTGGCGCGGTTGATACCATACGGTACTGGTCGAGATTAATCGACCGAAGTGATAATGATTACTGCTCCGGAAACGACCCGCGAGGGTCGAGTCCAGTGGAGGTTTATTCGTAGATCGATTGGTTGGTACGCTGGTCGTTGACGCTGGATTTTTGAATGAACTGATGTAATGTTCGGTTCTTCTTCGTGACTGTGGTGTTTTGGCCTATTCTTTTTTGTTTTCTTGACGTTATTCTGTTCTATTTTGTTTTATTATTCTCTTTTTTGTTTTCTTGATGTTCTCTTTTTTGTTTTCTTGATGTTATTCTGTTCTATTTTGTTTTGTTATTCTCTTTTTTGTTTTCTTGATGTTCCCTTTTTTGTTTTCTTGATGTTCTCTTTTTTGTTTTCTTGACGTTATACCGGTGTTAGTGGTTTTATTTCGATGTTGTTGGTAGCACAGAATGGACGGACTGGATGTTGTTGTCGGTCCCAGTGCGTTACATCTTCACCGTCTTCGGGGCTAAGGCTTATTCTCTTGGTTAGGTTTGAGGTCGCCGCGCGTCTGCGTGACGAACCTCGGGGGTGCCCGCTCCCTAATCCAGTTCGGACTCCCGCTGCTGGAACGGTCAACAGCCATGGACGTCTGCCCCCACGATGGCCAGCGCGCTCGCAACGCATCCGACCACCACGGAGTCCATCCTCTGCTTACAGTATTACACTGTTTATTCCTTGTTGGCGAGTCCGGGCAAGAAGGATTTGGTGTTGCTGCCGGTCCCGGTGCTTCGTTCTTCACCAACTTCGGGGCTAAGACTTATTCTCTGGGTTAGGTTTGAAGTGCCGACTGGCGGAGACGACACTTCGGGGTTGTCCGCTCCCTTGGCCAGATCTGTACGTCGGCGACCGAGACTACCAACGGACACTGCTATCTGTCCCCATGGTGACCAGACAAACACGTCCGATCACCTCAGAGTCTCGTTCCGAACTGCTGGGACAAGTCTAACAATACCGTAACAAGTATACTGCTCAAATAATCGAAGATCGAATATTGAGACTGGAGACGAGCAATGAATATTTGCCGCTAATTCTAAGCCGAAGAAATATCGGATTGATCCTAATAAGTTATCTACAATGACAGTAAAGAAAATTCACGATCATAAGGCATGCTTATGATTTTGATATTATCAGAAAATTGTATTTTATTGTGATTTATTGTAACTGAATGAAATAATTTTGAAACTGCTACAAACAACAATTGTAAAGTTGAATAATGAGTTGATGTATAAAACATGTTACGGTTATATTTGCTTACCAGGTTTGGTTGTATTGTGTTGGAATTTCAGTTACTTAGACTTTCCATATTTTGCCATTTTGGCGAAGGTACTGAAAAGGAAATGGAGTACATTTTGCGTCGAGCCTGGTGCGTGGTTATTTTGCATATCCGGTACTGCGTAGTAAATCGGGATACAGGGCCGTACTTTGTTGCGACCGTATCGAGAATTTGTAAGAGTTGATTATGTATTTTCTTGCTCATATTTGATTAGGCTTTGGCAGAGGGTCGGTACCATGTTTCGTTAGTTTATCTTTATTTTAGTTTAGTTTATCTTCATGGAATCACTACAAAACACTTTTCACTCACTTTCATTCATTTCAGTCCGGTACTGGTAGTTTGGTTGATTGGCAGTACTCTAGCGGAGAGCTACAAAATTACTTCGCGGGCTTGATTTTGGAAGGAACCATTTTTGGTCTTCTCCTATCTCTTCTCCTTCCGACCACCTTCGAGAGCAGTCGACAGTACAGCAATAGGCCTTGACCCAGTGCAGAATTTCCGCTGATTAGAATCTTGGAGTTCGGGATATTTTGGGAATAGTGCCGAGTTTATTTGTCAGCTTTGCTGGATTTTTATTGCTAACACACTGCGAGCTGCCCCCGAAACCTATCGAGGTATATTTTGGACCATCGTAGTTAGAGAATTCTCGTGGCCATACGATTATTTGTCGTCCGACGAATAATTATTTTTTAACCCAGATAGGGTTTTTTTTGGTAGTGGATTGATTCCCTAATTTCATATTTTCCTATACACGTGGTTAATCCGGGTGAATCTTTGGCTTCTTTCCACGCACGTCTTTGGGTGTCCTCGAAGTCCTCACGACCCACAGGAGCAGACCCACGGAATATCGGAAACCGTAAGGGGTAGACAGACCAACGTTCCGCCTCACGTGGCCCGTGCGACACTAATCGGGGAGTTTCGTGGATTGACTGACCAAAGATAATTTATCATCTTACTAGTCATATTATATTAGGTTTATTGCTGTTTCTTATCTATAAGACATCTTTACTAAAGTGCCTGTATTTTACTAACATAGTTAATTTCTGATTATAACCAAAAATCCCTCTCCTATTCTTTGGCTTCCACGATATTTTTTTAAATGATGATAATAAATGTCTAAGTACCGAATAATGTTTTCTTTTATCGCCTGAGATTCTCATGTTCTCTGAGCAGTAATTAGACCTGGGAAATATTCACCATATTAATATATATTGTATTTTTTTTGAAGAGTACTTTTTTTTGAAGCCCCAAAACGGGTAACAAACATTGCTAACAATTCTCTATCATTTTGCGGGACTTTAAAGGAAGTACTATTAGACTTCGTAATGCGAAGTTCTTCCACATCCATCTAAGCCGCTGGTAGATTAGTACCTATTCTAATCAATAACACACGTTCTTGTTGACACAGTTTCGAAATGGGTTACTAAATGTACTAAGTCTAAAGATAGTTTATTACTTCACCGCAGCGTTCCTTTTAATTTTTAACCCCTAAATATGAAATATTTTCCGTTATTTTCATTTTTATAATCTACATCTTTTTCTTGTAGGCCATCTAGCTTCTGGTTCAAGATTAGTAGAATAAAGCAATGGATTTGGTGTGTAAGGTCGAGCCCTCAAGGTAAGTTTAGATCTAGTTTTTAATCCATTTTTGGACTAATAGAGGATGCCCTAATAGGTACTTCGGAATTTTCTTTTTAATAAAACCAACTATTTTAGAAAAATAACATGCTTGTCAATTTTATTAAAAAGTAGGGACATCGCGGTTATGTTTTAAAAATAATATTCTCCAAATGTCTTCTTCGACTGTTTTTACAGATGGTTATTTATTGCGTAAACTTGTTAATAACAATTTGGTACAATTGCGGTTTAATTAAACCAAATACTGGCCGCATGTTTTGCTTAAAGTCATTAATTGACTGCGGATTGTTAGAATAGACTTTGTCTTTGAGGAAGTCCTACAGGAAAAAGTCGAGGGCGGTTAAATTGCATGATTTTACAGGAAGGTATCCGTAACATCTTGTTGAATGAACATACTGCTAAGATGCATATTATTGTTACTCGAAGAGCATGTAAAACTTCTTCTGCAATTACTTAAGGATTTTCACTTTTCCAAATCTTACAATTTTGCTTATTCACAAAGTTTGAGAGGCGGAAGTAAGCTTCGTCGGAAAACAGAATTTCATTGCAAAATTATGCATTATTTCTTACTTCATCAACGATAAAATTAGTTAATACACGGCAATGTCTATGAGCTAGGGATTTTAAATTGCCAAGTCTCTAGATGACATATGGATTTCTAGGTTATGTCGCTGAAAAAAGGCGCTAAATTTAAATCTCGAAGTACCTATTGGGACACCCTTTAGATCCATAATATTTTCAAGAATTTCCTCTTTACCCCGGAGGTTTAGCCACCCAAAGTTTAGGTGAAGATATGAAATCGTTCAATGTTTTGAATTGCGAGTATCTGAAAGATACTTTGCTTTGCTTTCACACTGTTTGTTGTAATGAGTAGCGAATCGTTGCACAGTTTCTTGACATTGAACGTTGTAAGAACATATACAGTCAACATTTGGTGAAAGAAGAAATGTGATATGATGGCGAAATTAGATTCAGTCATTTTTATTTAAAAAAATTACGAGATTCTATATAAAGTTTTTGGTGACTTATTGAAGTTAGAGAAGATTTAACATCGCATATAATAATCCATATAATAATCCATATAATAATCAATATATGTTTTAACCAGACAACGCTTATAACGTTTATGGAACTAGAAAACATTTAGGCAATACTGTCTAACAGTCGATCCAAATATGTTTTGTGCTAGGCATTTAACATCAACTAAGAGATTATTTTAAGCACACAAGAGGTTTGTACAAAACCAAGTATTTAAGCCGTTTTTTTAAGATGCTTAAGAAATCGAAATTATAAGACTGTCATGTGCCTCACATTAAGAACTTAGAACCAGTTGATAACTTAAGGATCAAAATGTAGTATTACCTAGCGCAATACCCTCACTACATGAACATATTACAATATCTAGTCACAGGACTACAGAATTTTGAGCACATATAAAAGTGGCAAGTAAATGAGGCTAGGAATTCACTTATGTGTGGTGACATTAAACATTTTGCGGATATCTTTGTTTAAGTTTATTTACAAACTGTTATGCTTTTTATTGCCATTAGTGCAAGCCGAAGATTGTTAAAAAAATACCTCGAACGATTTTTCGATAACAACAACCTCATATCTATTGTGAATGCAACATAATAAATTGTAAGAGGTCGTAGATAACAACGATCAATATATAATTGATAAGATTTTATATTGTATATTAAATGAATTATTTCTTATTACATATAAAAAGCCGAACAAAGTTCTTTATCAGCTCAATGTTAAACTTGACTGTATGTGTTATAAATATCAGTTTCACTTTTTGGCTTGACATATCTCCAAATCAGCATACTTCCTTGTTTAGAGATATTTTTAAATGCGTGAAAAAAATACTGAAATATTTCGAAGGTTAGATATTTGCACAAAACTTACTTTTTAACACCATAAGCCAACATAATGCAATGATTGTAGAGAAGTACATTCGTCATCGTTAAAAATACACAAAACAAATACAAATACAAATACAAAAGAAAGAAAATCCTAGCAATTACTTTTTCTGAAGGACATTTTTCGCCCCTTCTAAGCGCATTTTCACCTGCTTCTACTTTTTATTTGGACATCTGCTTCATTTCTGGTGAATAACGATGAATTCATGTTTCATCTATTTATATCAATCGTCGAAGGAACTTAGCAGGACTGCATATGAATATGTATAAATACTGAGGAGAAATGTTAATTCGAATGCGTCTTTGGTTCACTCTTAATAAACTTGGTACCCATCGAGCAAGAGGAAAACGTTTTCATACTCTAAAAATATCTTAAAACTTAATTTTACAGCATTATTAATAATATATCCGAGCGTTCGTCATCTTCAATGGATATACGATCAAAACAGTTTACAACTGCTCGAATTTTATCACTTTTGTCAGAAAATTTGATAAATGTCTGAAACGTCGCAACACGCCATCTAACGAATCATATTTCATATATTTGTTTATTATGGTCACTTGGTCATACTGGTGCCATCTCTGTGTCAGGCCACGAACTTTTTGAATGACCCTCATAATATTGAATAAATAAAACATTAACGTTACGACACTGTCCGCGATATTAAGCTTTAGAGGTTGTTTACAATTACATTTCGCATTTACCCGACAACAATAGCACAATTTAGACTCAGAGGATTTTAAACAAAGTATTTCAACAACATTGTTTGCACAATAAGCGTAGTTATATTAGTATCAATGTTATTATTGCTAAAAAATTTATACAATTACAGCATGTGGTTAATTGATAAAAACTTTTTCCCAAGTGCGAAATAACTTATTAATCCAAACGAGTGTTTGTTAACTATAGGGACATTACCAGTAGATTAGATATTTCAGTGTATATACACATATAATAATATGCAGTCAATTTTTTTAAACAATTAAAAATTCTCAATCTGCAGACACGCATTGTAAGTAACGCTAAGTGTAACCTTGGCGAAACGTCTACACATGCCTGTATTCCCGGACTAAAGTTCGTGTTGTCGGCCTTCTTCGTGGATGTTTTTAATTAAGCAATATCCATCACCCCGGGATTACTTTGGTCCATCTGTCATCACATCACTTCGCAATATGGCGTGTCCATTTTCATTTCAATTCTTTTACTTTTTCAATGATATCACATACCTTTGTTTTGTGGATTCATGTGTGTTCAAGCATTTACCTTTTCATTCCTTTCTGTGCTACGGGAAGTTTATGAACTTGTGATGTATGTGTGTATGATATGAGTATCCATGTTTCACTCCGTATCTCCATATGTCATAATAGATTGTAGATTGCGGTAATTGCAGGCACAAAAATAAAACATAAAATTGTACTCGAAGGGAAGGTAATGCAGCAAGCCAAAAACTATAAGTATTTACGCACAATAATGGAAATAATGGAATTTACGCACCTTTCTAGAAAAAAGAGAGATTCTAAAAACAACATTTCTAGAAAAACGAGAGATACCGAAAGAGATAAAAGCACAGCTGTATCAGAAAGTAGTGAGACCATCAGTTATAGTGAATCTTAGATCTTAACAAAGAGAAACAAAAATAAAATTACAGCTGCAGAAATGATATGTTTATGCAAAATGCAGGGAATTTCAAGAAGGGATAGAGTGAGAAATATGACACTAATATAAAGACTGGAAACGAGACCAATGGAGCTATAGAAGAAAGACAACTGAACTGGCTAGGATACATTCACATAATGAACGAAGAGATATTAGCGAAACAAATCTATGAATCGAAAACACGAGGAAGAAATAAAGTTGGTCGTCCAAGACTGTGATGGGAAGAATAAGTTCGACAAGCGGTAGAAAAACGAGGAATTCATTGGAATAAGGCTAGAAAATTAGCACTGGACAGGAACTCATGAGGGTAAAAATTTATGAAATACCATCATGCTGAAATGTAAACTATCAATCTTACACATAACGGTACAACGTAGTTTTAGATTAAATACAATCAAAAGCAATTACATCGTAAATTGAGTGTGTAAGGAATACTTTTTAGTATATATTTTCCTGTGGTAAATTATAGTAATCATTCTAACATTCTAAATATTCCTTTGTCCATACAGATTTTCTGTATTTTTCCGTTGTTTTCCGTGTTCTTATCAACACCAGCACAGCAGCACTCATACTGACTAACATGACAATGCTAGATGTACTATTCATGAAACCGAAATTACACAGTTAACAGTGAGTACTTACAAAATATAATGTTAATAATAAATAATAATAATAAATATAATGTCTTTACTGAACTCGTCAGAAATGTTGAACGAATCTGACTCAAACCTATGGACAGGAAAGAGGCATGCGTCTTCCCCTGTGTTAACGCATGTAGTAACGCAAGTTGAAAGCACGTTGAGATGTATGTTGAACGGAAAAGTTGAACATATTTGGACATACCATTAGATGGCAGAAGCACACTGCGATGCCAAATGTACAATAAAACATCGTTTTACAACTTCAAAGTTCTTGTTTTAAGGAATATCATAGGGGAAAATATTTCATTTCAGCATTTGTGTATAAATAATCCCTTTTGGATTTAATTTTAAGGCTATAATTATAATTATGATGGTGATAAAAAAATATGTAATAAATATATTTTATTACACATTATCTAGTTACACAATATCCAAATCCATTTACCTGAACTAATTTTGTAACTTTTGTGTGTTCTATGATGATATTATACAGTGATAAAAAATCAAGATATTTCAGTTTCATTTGTGATACAAAAAAATATCAGTTAGCCTACCACGGTTATTATAAAAGTATGTAACTTTGCGAGGTATGGACTGAAATACATGATTCATATCTTCTTACGATAAAGTATGCCTAGTGCATTTTATACGTACTTCAAGTTTATATAAAGTAGCTTACAGTCAGTATAATTCACTTAAGAGTTCAACTAATCCCATTCATGTTTTGTGGGTGATTTTCTGCTGTATTACAAATTCCTCTGATGGTCACCAGGGGTTACCTGTTAAGTATGTAGCCCCCATATAACCGAAGTGTTATCTACTTCACACATGCAAAATTTGATGTTGTTTGATAGAATGAATTTAAGAAAGTACTTGGAAGAAACTTGTGTTATTTGATTCTGTTTTATAAATTTTCTTAAATATCAATCATTGTAGAAAATACATTTTCGACAAGGCAGGAATGCCTTGTAGGAACGAAAATATGTGGTGTTTTCTGTTGACGATTGTATGTGCCGTAAGTGGATGAGAAAGTTTTGTAAAAACACCTTTAATCTCAGCGATGCACCACGTTCTGAAAGACCGGTTGAGGGTGACCGCAACAAAATGTTAGCGCTTATTGAAATTAACCAGCCTACAACTCAAGAGATCGTAGACATTCTTGTAATCAACCAGTCAACAGTTGCTGCATGAGCTTGTTTAATTAATTTGATAGATCGGATTTTTGCATTCTCTAGTGAAGCACAATCATATCGATCTATTTTAAAGGGAATAATTACAGGCGATAAAAAATGGATTGTATTTAATAACGTAAACACAAGAGATCATGGTGTAAGCCAGGAGGTTATGCTGTGCTGTGCTTGGTGGGACTGGAAGGGAATCGTTTATGATGAGCTACTACCTAAAAACCAGACTATTAATTTGGATAAATACTGTTCACAACCAGGTGAATTAAAGCGAGCAATCGATTGGAAGCGATCTAAATTAGCCAACAGAAATTGGTTTACGTTCCATCGAGACATTGCTAGATCACACTTGTCGTTGGTCACCCGACACAAACTTTTATAATATATTAATTGGGTTATTTTGGGTTATTGGGTTATTTTTTCCGACTACCATTTAAACAGATCGCCTCAGCTTAGAAAGTAAAATAATTTCCTTCCTTGGAAGACTTGACAATTTACCTGAATTTGTTCTTTAGCTAGAAATCGTAGAACTTCTATAAGCATATGATTATATAGCTAGCGGAAAGATGGATACAGGTTATCAAACAAACGACACATACTATACTGATTATGTCATTTTTAGTAAATAAATTTGGTTTCAATTTTCCTCAAAAAAATGCCACGAACATTTACACCACTCTAATAGGAATGTATACGTTCATGTTAGAACATAGATTTTCAATTTTAGCTCTACTTTAATTTTCTAGATTCGATACTTCAACAATAGCACACGATTCTTTTTATAGTACACTTTACATTATCTTTCATTCATCAACATTGGTTGAAACAGAAATTATTTTATAATTTATAAGCTGGGTTAAAAATGTTATTGACGTTTCGTTTTAATTGAACATTAGTCATTTGTTTTCGTATGTAGCTAGACGGTTAATAAAGAGTATTACGTAAAAAATGATTTAATACAGAAGCAACAGCAAGATCCATATATACAAACAAATTAACGTTTTCAATGACGAGTACCATCTTGGCAGTGTCTTATTTAATCCTATTCAAAAATCTATTATTGTTGCAATATGTTCGTCAAATTGAATTTCATTTAATGAAAAAAGAATAGATAATAAGTATATTCTGGAGGAATATCACATTTTTTCCAATTTAATAGATATTCTTTCGTTTTCTTTTCTTCAGCATAAATATACAAGACGGCCGTTTTTTTATTTTGGAAAGTTTGATTTCATTAATTTTTTGTAAAAAAGATATTTATTAGCATAAAAATAATCATTGTAACATTGTCATTTACAGTATTTAAGTGCAGAAAATAATGTTATTCAAGTGATGAATATTTTTACGAAAGCATGTTTACAATTATTCAATTCTTCAATTATTTCGTAATAATAATAATATGGAGTGTAATAAGTAAATAAGTAGATATGGAGTGAAAGAGAATCGTGCTGAGGTTGCATGTGCTATTAAAACCCTTTTCTGCACTACTTCACAAGACGAAATCCACCGATCGTTGGTTGGATGCTAATTTGCTTGAGTTAATTGCTGCTAAAGATTAGCCCTCAGAACGTACGGATGAACCTCAATCCTATGGACTATCGGCTATAGAACGTTTTGGAGTAGAAGGTGTGCTCTACACTTCATATCAATATTCAGTCATCAAAGGTCTAAAAGCTAATTTGGTGAAAGTACCAGCTGCAATTCCCTTCGAAGTGGTGCGTGCGGCAGTGGACAAGTTTAAAGAATTGTGTGAGAGCAAAGGGTGGACATTTCGAATAAGTATTATATTTTTGTATTCTCTCCTTAGTAATAAATTAAATAACGTAACTTAACTCTTCTTTGTTTTTCTTTTATTAACTAGACTTACATTTATGTTGGTGTCTCAAAAACAAATACGAATATGTCATTAACGAGACTGACGCTGCTACAGAAGAAGTATTCATGCGCCAAACGCCAGCGACCAACAGCTGTTTAGCGTTGGTCGCTGACCTCCTCTTTCGAATGCAGTACCTCTCAATTCTGTAAACAAATCTGCATAACCATAGTCTTCGTTCGCATTAGAGTTGATTTTTTGTTTCGCCGGAAAAATGTTAAGTGTAACAATAGAGGAACGAATTGTTGTGAAATTTCACTTAACACTTGGAAAAATCGCTACTGAAACTTATAATTTATTGAAGGAAGCATATGGTAATGAATGTTTATTGTGTGTACGTGTTTTTTTGAGTGGTTTAAGCGTTTTCAAGATGGTCGAGAAGACGTTGAAGATGATCCACGCCCGGGTCGCCCTTCCACGTTAAAAACCGCTAAAAATCTGACCGTCGGTTAAGTATTCGTGCGATTGCTGAAACTGTAGGAATTGACAAACAATGCTTATGGCAAATTTTACATAACAATTTTTACATGCAAAAAGTGTATACTAAAATGGTGACTAAAATTCTCGCGTTTGAACAACAAAAAGCGCGCAAAAATGTTTGTACTGACACTTTGAATGCCATTGAAAATGACCCAAACTTATTGGAAAGGATAATAACATGTGACGAATCGTGTTTTTTTACTTATGATCCCGAAATTAAGTGCCAATCAATGCACTTGAAGAGCCCAAAATTCACCGAGAGCCAAAGAAGCTTGAATGAGCAAATCAAAATTCAAAGCAACGATGATTGTTTATTTTATATTCATGGTATTGTGTACCTTTACTAGGATTCTGAAGGTCAAACTATTAATTAACATTACTATCTTCATGTTTTTGATGAACTTCGTGAAAGAATAAGAAAAAAACGACTTGAATTGTGAAAGAACAAGTTATGAGGTTTCTAGCCAAATACAGTATCCCAGTGTTAGACCATCCGTCTTATTTGTTGGATCTTGCGTCGTGCGACTTCTATGTGTTTCCTAAAGTGAAATCTGCATTAAAAGGAATAAGATTTGAGTCAGGTTAAAGCTGTGAAAGAGAAAACGGCACGCGCTCTGAAGGAGCTGACAGAAGAAGACTTCCTGCATTGTTTCGAGCAATGAAAGATTCGCGAAAGATAGAACGATGCAGGGATAGAGAAGGGGTGTATATTAAAGGATAATAAGCAAATATTACATTATTAAAGATTACATTATTAATTTTCTTAATATATCTAATCATAATATAAATCTATTTTTTTTGGGTCTTTTAGCTTATATAGTTACGGGATGTAACGGAAGTGTACGGAAGTAAATATTTATACCGTTTAAAATATTTTTTCTTTACTCTGAAATATTCCTTTAGTAAAGAAGTTCAGTAAATTTAGTAAATATACCGCATTGAGAGGATAGTGAATCATTTTAAGAACCTATGATATAAAGAGTATACGTCTCAGGGTATACGGTTGGATACCCTGAAATATACTGGTGGGAGTTTCCATAGATATGTTTGATCTGGTTTGTTGTTATGGTTGTATAAAGCACCCTTCTACTTGACCAAATCTTCTATGATCAGATAAGCAACGTCATTTTTTGGTGTAATTGTTCGTGGCAGTCATCATCCTTTTTCAATAACTTTGCAGAATCTACTTTTCATTTCCAGTGATAAACTAGTTAAAGATTCATTTTTGATTAAATTTTTTACTAATATTAAGTATATGTTTATCAAATGTAGAGCTTCTTGTTCAATCCAAGCTTTTCTAAATATCTCGAATAAGCAATGACTGTAATATTTTGTATTATAACAATCTCATGTGTTATCACGATTATTATCAATTATTGTTATAATTGGGTTCATGTTATGTTTCCAGCACGAGATGCAATTTATCAGAAACATCTCTATTTTTCTTGAGCCATATTTTTAATATTGAAACATGTATTGTATTAATCCCATCCACAACACACATATTTCTTAAGTTTGTATTACGTTCTATTCTATTTTGTATACAATGACGAAAATTAAACTTTATTCAAATGAGCACTGAAATGTGAGTTTTAAATTGAATCTGATTGCATGGAATTGGTAACGATTTGAAAATAGTCTTCCATCAAATACGAAACGAGATAGATTCCATTACAATTTAATATAATATACTGGGTATAACAGCAGAGACAATGATTTGCATAGTTAGGTAGAAGAAAGAAGATCAAATAGCGACATTTTCCAATCAGAAGAAGTTGTTTGCATATTCTATCCAACACACTCAGAGATTTTGATCTAAATGGAATAATTATTAGTGACACTGAAATTTAGATTAATTCTGCATGAAATAAACATGATATACCACCAAAACTAGAAATATTTTGATGACAAACTTTTTTTCATGGGTAACTACAAAGAAGCACTTCGACCAAACAGTTGACCACCTCACGAGTCCAACTCACCTCACCTCACCACCCACCACCCACCTCACGAGTCTTTAGTAAATACGTGTCATTTGATTATACCGGAAAACAAAAATGTAAGATTATGAGAAATATATTTTATTGGATTTCTTTTTTTATGTACACCATGACGATTTTATGTCATGATTAAAAAAAAATCGATTTGATTCTTCACATCATTTGAAAGAAAAAAATTCCTCACAACAAGGGCAAAAGTTATTAAATCGATATTTTAAACAAATATGTGTAAACGCATATTTCGCAAATAATAATTGGCTATTATTTAACGAATAAGTACAAATTAATGAACATTGTTAAAACGAACTCAAAGTTAGTCAAAGTTCACAGTTTTCAACATTTTTTTTTTCATATCTTACTTTGGTCGGAAATTTCATTCTCTACAATAGGGTGGGCCGAATATCCATTTTTTCGAATTTATTTTAATAATACCAAAAATATTTTTCATTATGCCAAAAAAAGTTTGTGCCAAGGGAAAACATTTCAAGTCGATATCTTAGGCTCCTCAATGTAAGTTAAAGCTCAAAGTTTTTCAACAAATTTCTCTTTATTTATACTTAATTTAGTGTAAGGACCTTTATTGTAGAGAATTAAATCTCCGATCAAATTAAGTTCAGACTTTTTTTTTTAACTTTGAACTTTAACTAACTCTGAGGAGCCTAAGATATCGATTTAATTTTTTTTCCTTTGGCACAATTTTTTTTTTGCATAATGAAAAATATTTTCGGTATTATTAAAAGAGATTCGAAAAAACGGATATTCGGCCTACCTTATTATACATCAAGCTAGAAATAAAAATGTCAAAAATAATAACGCCACGAGTTTGCTAGACATTGTTGAATTTTACCGTTATGAAGATATGGATAAGTTTAGTTTGAGAATCACAGTTATGTATATCAGAAGTATTCAAGGGCTTGACTAAGGATATCTTAGTCATGTAGAAAATTAGTTTTAAGTGTCAGAAGTCAAAATTTTCGACATGTGCGTGTTCTTTTAGTTGCAACAACGGGTAGAACTGTTTTAATGATGATTGTTAATCACTATTGATCACCATCCTTATTGAGTGTTTCTATCTATATATTGTAAAATGCCGTAAAAAGACATAAAAATTAGGGAGCCAATCCGCCTTTCGTCGCCATTTCCAATTTGCAAAATTATTTTGCGATAAATTTTTTCATTTCGGACAAAATAAACATTGTGATGAATAAGTAACTAATATAACATTTTTTATTCAAAAGCAAATGCTATTTTTGGAGTTATAATAATCACATGTATAAGGTGTGTCTCACGGAAAACAGGACTAAAAAAAATATAAACATTTATTTTTTCGGGCAAAAATCAAAAATCGTTATTTTTATTTAAAATAGTCTCTTTGCGCGTCAATACAACGTTTTCCACGGTCAATTAGGTTGACGAATTAATTTTTGAACTCGCCCAAAGATATGTCCTTCAGGATGGCCGTCGGCGCCTTTTGAATGGTTTCAATGTCGGTATAACGCTGCTCTTTCATCGACAAATAAAGTTTTTCGAGTAGGTAGCCAAAGTTTCGCAGAGAGCCAAATCAGGAGAGTATGATGAATGATTAATGGTTAAAATGCCATTTTTGGCCAACAAATCAATTATAAGCGTCAATACAAAGAAAGGCGCATTATCGAGCAACAAGCGCCATCTGCCTTGTTGACGGTATTGTGGTCGCATACGACGAATACACAATAACAGACGCTTTGTAATCGTAGAAATTAGTTTACGTAGTTTGAATCGTAGAAACAAATCAACATTGTTTTGATTTTTGACTTCTCGAGACGGCTTTTCTTCGGATTTGGCTCGTTTGGGTGCTTCCATTCGGCACTTTGATGCTTAGTTTATGGATCATATTGAAAACACCACGTCTCATCACTAGTAACAATGCTGTACTTGATGTTTTTGACTTTTTTTTGACTTTTTAGTCAAGTCCTTTATATTGTAATATAAAGTTGGATTGGGAGCAATTTTTAGTCGTCAGTCAATTTGTGTCGAACAAAGCGCACACAAATGTTTCGAAGTCCCAAATGATCGTTCAAACTGCGATGAATTGAATCTTTGGACATGTTTAATTCCATTTCCTTGTCTCGCAACGAAGATTTTTAGTAATTTTTTATAAATTTAAGCATAATTTCAATGTTACTGTAAGTAATCACAGAATTTTTGGGACCGGGATGTTCGTCGTCCTTGATGTCCTCACGATCTTCTTTGAATCGTTTGATCCACTCGTAGACTCCGCCACGGGATAAACAATTCTCACAATCCCCATCGAAATATGGCGCTACTAGATATAACTATTTTTAAAAAGTCCTGTTTTCCTTGAAACGGCTAAAGACGTTAGTCAATCAGGTAAAGTAACTAGCAAAAGCTGGAGAGAGTAAAGGCCAATTTTTGCAAGCGACTTCAAGTTTGCATTAGTAAAATGATCACCAATTAATTGGCATTCTTTTCTATACGTGTCAATATATAATTTTCAAAGCCAAAATTAACAGAGTAGTACTGTTTCCGGTGGCTCACCAAGTATAAAGCCATTTGTATATGGCAAGAAGAAATGAAAAATGCTTCATTTCTGAAAAACAACATTTAATTTAATTTAATTTTTATGACAAAAGGATGATGGACGGAATTTCCAACGGAAATTTTATCAATCAATTTTTTGTACCTTTCATACACAATAGTTTAAATTTGTTCCCCGAAGGTTGAAATTAATTTTGATGCAACAATAAAGAAGAAAAACCAACAAATTCGATTTTTTAGCCCACCCACACGTCTATAAAGCACAATACGTTCATAATCTTGCCTCGCCATTCTCCATCATGATATATATCGGAATTCTTTAAACCAATAATACGTTTTGATAAATATCCCTCTTCAAACTACCTGCTATTTTTAAACTGTCTTTCGTTCATCTGTATTCGGTACCACTTTTTTTCTTTTTGATTTTTCGGTATCAACAATCAATACAAATATATATATACATTCTAAAGTTTTCGGTCACCCCATATTTCAAGTAACCCCATATTTCAATTAACTTTAAACGAGTTTAGATTAATGGTTTATGGGATTTCGAGAAATATATATGATATATTTAATTGGTTAGCTATTTAATGAGTAAAATATTAAAAGCAGTTTTTCAGATAGAAATACGAGGTGTACCAATAAAGTAAAGATTCTGATTTTTTTAATTTCTTTATTCAATTTTATTGTAATTTCTATAATTTATTCAATTATTTAGTTGGCATTGTCTCCTTTAAAGTAGTTGCCCTGAGAAGTCACAGAGTGCTGAGGATGGTTTCTGCACTCTTCATAGCAATGCTTGAACAAAGAAATCAGAATCGTCTTCAGCTGGTCGGTTACGGCCTTCTCAATGTTCTCCAATGTTCCAAAATGGTGTCATTTGAGATGAATTTTCAACCTTTTAGGTAGTTCAAATTCGGACTGAAGATACATCAGATGTTGGTGTGTCTCCCCTCCTAAGGGGAAGCCAACAGCGTTACCAGATCGAACACTGCGCCTCCAATCTCTTTAGTTTATTTACATACCTCATGTGACAATGTTCTAAAACCTAACAATAGCCTAATAACAACCTAATTTTATAATCATCTTCCCTTAATGTATATGAAATGTTGAAACTAATCTATATAGAATGTGACATATCATCTTGAAACGTTAATAGTGTTACCGTTCTCAGCTTAAATATGTTAAGTTTTACAAGTTACAACCATCTGTTCTTCGCCGGTTTTTAATCTGTTTCTTTTTTCGCCAAGAAGGGTTCACAAAACCTTCCTGAAGTATGGACTAATAATTTGTTCCATATTATAAAGTTATTTTCTTAGTTTTTAGAGCTTTGTAAGTTATTAAACTATTTTTTAGGCATCTCAAATATCTATAGATAAATTAATCTATTCTATTGCGCCCAATAATTGCCCAGAAGATTGAAAAATAATGTAAAATGTATGATGCATATCTCAAAATATAACTGTATCAAAACACATTTTTCACAAGAAGCCCGATGATATATCCAATTTAAATATTCTCTTTAGAAGTGAAGCATACATTCCTAAAAGAGGGAAATGCCATCATCTCCTATTAAAAAATATATTTTTATAAAATTGATAAAGTAACGCAATTTTTTTGAACCTCTTTGTAGTACTAATACAAAAAAAATATTTTGAGTATGCGGCATATTGTAGACACTTGGACCATTAGTCATTTTCGCGCCTTTTTGATGGGGCCATAAAATTGTAAAGCATTTTTATAGTTGAAGGGAGTAATAAATATCTCGGAAAAATTAAAAAGTCGAGTGGTTTTAAAATATTTTATAAGGGGGACCTTTTTCCCTTTCATAGGTAGATAAATATTACATAACAGATAGTTGGTAGAACAATTATAGTCATAAGTCATAATCATAAAATATTACATAAATTATTCTTAATGTGTTTTAAATGGCTATAAAAAATATAAAATTTAAGTACCGTGCTAATTTTCTATAACCATTAATGAAAAAAATTTACCTTTTTACTGCCCTTGCATTGATTATATTATGTTGTTCCATAAGTTCCCGCCGTTTTTTTAATTGAAATGTTTTATTAAAAAATCAACAATTATAACCACAAATTAGTTAATGATATATTCTCCGTCATTGTCCCGATCAATTTATTGATGCTGTTTCGCCAGAAATCGCTGGGCTTGGACTTGAAAAAGTTAGGCCAGTTTTTGATGTCCTCATGGTTAGCGAAGATTACGCCCCTTATTTAGTTGGACAGCGAACAGAAAAGATGATAATCGGTTGGTGCAAGATCTGGATAGTATGGCGGATGCAAAAGAACCGTCCATTCGAGATTATTCACAGCCTCCTTGATTGCTGTGTGAGGTCATGCATTGTTGTGGACCAAGATAACTTGGTCTTTTAACGATTGGGTTGTTTCAGTTGAATAACCTCATTTACTTAGCGCAGCTGGGCGAGGTAGCGTTTCATGTAGACCGTCTTGTTCTTTTCCTGCATTTCCTGTCGCCCTCCTTCAAAATCGCTCTAAGATCCTCGGAGTCGGAAGGACGATCAGAGTGGGGTGTGTCGTCCAGGTCGAAGTTTCCATTTTTGAACTTGGCAAACTAATCTCGAACGAATGACAAATCATTTCAAATGCCTGAAAGTTAACTAAAATTAAGTTTTTCAGAAAAATGAGGCCAATAGTTTTGTAAACCAAGAAAAGGTCTGCATGCATAAAAAACAACAAAATGGAGGAAAAACAAATGAATTACAAAAACGGCGGGAACTTATGGAACAGCCCATTATTTAATTTTGTGTGGTTAGTTATTTTGGCTTGGTTATTTTAATATTCTTTCTTCCTTAATGTGTTTCTTCTTTCTCTGTGAACAGTAAGTGACATTTCGTTGGTATTATTTCGATTTTTTGACTTTTCGAAAAACTTCCCTTCATTGGTTTCTTTTTCTGGCTACTCTGTTGGTATACTGTAGCATGTTGCTAGGTAGTTCTTTAACTTCGTTTCATTTGATTAGTAATTTCACAAACAAATTTTCTTATTGTTAATGTTAACAATCCATGTTATATAAAATATTAGTTATTTATTATTATGATTCTCAATTGCTATTCTGATAGATCTAATTATATCCTAATGATGCTAATGTGTTTAGCAAAACGCTTGGTGGAAGATTGGAAACAAATGATTTTGTATTTTGCAAAAAATCTCATTGAGTTAAGTTTTCGCATCAAAGTTTACAATATATTCATTGTTGTGTTATGGTCCTTCCAAAATTTTATAAGAGTTTGACTAAAAACTTTTCTGGTTATTTTATCCATTAATATTCTATTCAAATAAGGAGGTAGGGTGCTTTTAAAAATATTGAATATGAATTAGAATTTATTATGGAATAGAATATTGTTATGGAAATATGATATGGAATGGAATATAAAAACGTTTTATAAGTATTGGGTTAATGCAAAAATCTGTCATTTGGTTCTAGATGGTATTCCATCCAGTGGCGGCTCCTGTGTTTTTAAAGTGGGAGGGCGTAGAAGAAAATAGTGGTGCTGAAGAATTTTTTTTACTTTCCCATTCCTCCTTTTTACTTTTTGTGCTATTGAAACCCTATACAGGAGGTGAACCAGGAAAACGAGTTAAAGGAAAGAAACTGAACGGAAATAAAATATGGTGTTTTGTTCTGAATTTTTTTTTACTGTGATAGATGCCTGAGGGGCAGCGCCCCAACGCCCTTCCTCATGAGCCACCACTGATTCTATCATAATACCAAAGTAATATCTACTTCATACGTGTAACGGTTTGATATTGTTTGCCAGAAAGAATTTCACTGAGTACTTGGAAAAAAATTAAGTTATTGTTTTTTTGAAATTTTACTAAGCCTTAAAAATTACTGAAAATAAGGAGCATATTCGACATATTATGCATTTGTATTTTCAAAATGGCAAGAATGCTTTGCAGACGCAAAACAAGGTGTGTATAGTGTACGGTTCGGGTTCCATTGATGATTCCACTTGCTCTAGGCGGTTCCGAAAGCTTCGATAAAACAATTTTATTCTTATCTATACACCATGTACTGGATAACCGATAGGGACAACCAAATATTGGCGCTAATTGTGAAGAGACCAGAGAATAGTCAATAATGCCAAATCGATTACGTTAACTTGAAATGGTGAGCTAGACCGATGTTTAGGTCTGTGATGCTAAACGATCCATTTTTAACACATAAGCGGGCGCGCGGTAATTGTAAAGATTTTTGAGATTTCGAAGACAAATAAAAAAAAAGTTGTTTATCTATTATAATTTATTTATTAACTTTAACGTACACATTAACTTTAACTTAGGAAACAATTTGGTAACAAAAATTTGGTTAAATATGAATTAAAATTGAATTTAGATCAATTAATAAAAATTAAATCAGTTTTTATTATTTACCTATTTTTATCTCTTAATTTTCGTTTAATTATATGTATACACGTTCTTTTTGGATTAAGAAATATTTTAGCAGCATAACTCTTACTTAAACGTAAACTAAAATCAAATTTCTACAATTAACAAGTTGGATAATGAGTTCAATGAAACAATAACAAAAATTTGTAATATCTGCATGTATTTAATTTGTTAATCTAGGTTTACTTTTCTTCATTATCTGTCTCTTCATCACGGTGACATGAATTGCAAAGAAATGTAGTGTGGTCTCGGCAAATATTCCTCAGACAAGCTGCACATTGTGTCTTGGATTGTCTCCTTTTTTTAAGAGGACATATTTTGCAGCTTCCTCTGCATACACTGGAACTTGTGCCTGGTTCGTTACATTAGTTTTCTGATTTTTCTTTTGAGTATTCTCGGAAATTATACCTTAACTACGGTGAGCATCGTAGCTCTTTTCTATACATACTCTTTTGCCAGCTGCATTTTCAATGTACGTAAATATTTTCGGCGTTTTTCTATAACTACTTTATTTACCCTCGAGATTATCATGGCGTTTATTCCTGCAATATCTAGAAAACGAAAATAGAGTTTTCCGCTACGACTAAAAAAATGCTATCTGTATGTTATGGACTGCGCACAGAAAGAGGGATATAGTCTCTTGTTTACGTGGTGGGTCTATAAGAAGTTAATAAAGATGGGAAATACTTGTGAAGTAGATGTGAGATTTTATGATCGAAAATGCGGTAATAATAAATGCGGTTGTGCGCGACCGCTGAAGGTTGACGCGGATGGTTACAGGTAATGAAAATTGAACTGTACATAATAATGTTAAGCATAAAATATCAATTATGTCAACGCGGAGCTACCTCTTCAAGCAGCCCAAAAGTCAGTTTACATCCGAAAGAAGTTAGTGTTACCTGAAAAGTAGACCATTCATTTGAATTATCTATTCGGAGAAATACTGTTCACAACTAAATAAATTCAAACGAGCAATCGGGTAGAAGTAGTTTGAGTTAGCCAACTGAAAGAGCATGGACTCTCATAGAGACCATGTATCTTTGGACACCCGACACATATTCTTACAACTTGACTGGGACGCTTTAGTCCATCGACTGTATTCTCCCGAGTTTGTGCTTTTAAAGTACCATTTATTTGGATCGCTTCAAAAAGGCATAGGTGGTAAAAACTTTAAATCCTTAGGAGACTTGAAAAATAACTTCTATGAGCGCGATATTATGCAACTACCAGAGAGATGGAAAAAGGTCATCGAACAAAACGACACATGCTACACTGATTAAATGTAATTTTTAATAAATCATTTTTTTCTTTAATTTCTCTCAAAAAAATGAAACGAAGTTTTGCACCAACACAAAACTATGTTGTAGCACTGTGATCGCTATGCTTCCAACTACCATATTTAATGGTGATCGTTAAAAAAACTGTTTTTGTCAATATGTTAATAAACTAAGTAGTCTTCTTGTAGTTCTGCAATAAGTTGTAAAATATCACGAGTTCATACACCAAGTTGTTTCAACCAATCCTCAGAATTTGAAAATAGTTATTGTTATGAATGCAGTAGGCTTAAGTTTTCGAGAAACAGTGTGACGATTCAATTTTGGACATGGATAGGAAGAGGACATGGATAAATTGGTTTGAATATCAGAGTTATGCTCGAGTTTGATGTTTTGATGATGAACGATATCTTAAACATCTTGTACGAAATCGACATGAAAATATCCCGAAAGTGCGAAATTCTTTTGTTATAGTTATATGTAGGACTCTATCGAGAACGATTGTTTTTCCAAATTTATTTTCATGATGGGGATGTGTGCTTATCGTCTGTATTCAGTACCGACTGTGACAATGTATCACAAGAAGCGTTGCGTTTCTTAGAATGGAGCCGATCTGAGCTTGAATGGGACCTAGAATGAAATTTGATTTGCTTTTGTAATGAGTTTAGATTTTATTTAGTTGCTCATGATATACACAGGGGGGCCAGATGTTTTCGGTGTAAAAGGAGAAAATAATAATTTACATTAAAACGACATACAGCTGTCGTTCCAGCAAGTATCATATGGAGTGCATTGGGTTGTATGCTTGGAACATTACATATCAAACAACATAAAATGTTGTTTGATATGTAACCGCAATATTAGAGCAAGTCGTTAGGTCGTATCTTTAAGCTCGTCCCATTACACTGCCATAATGTTTACAAAAATTATAATATTTATTTAATAATGTATATTTTTCATATTGTTGCTTTTTTATTCACCTCAATGTTCCATATACAGAATCTGGGGTTACCTTAATCCGTTCAAAACAAATCTGGTAGCTTTTGTTGCGGTACCAATTAGTTTATTTCTAAGGAAATGTTCATACATAAATTTTCAATTATGTTTTTTACTATAATTGTACACATACTCAATTATGGAATGTTCTGATTATTAGATTTATCATATAACATATCTATGTGTAAATTTATAAATATTATTTTAAAGTTGTCATTTAGTGATTCTTAAAAAAACTTTTCTTAGATTAATTAATTTCTGAATATTCTTTAATACAATATTTGGCTCTATTTAGACCTTTTTTACTTCAGGGACATGCTTTTTTTGGGGGAGATAAATCCAATTATAACAATTTGGCGACAAAAAAGAATGTAATAAATCCGATCCCTTTTTAAGATATCCAGTTGACTTGTTTCCCTTCGGCATTTTTAATTTGTGTCGTCACCACGGGGGTGCCTATTTACATTCCTCAAATTAAGTGAGAGACAAGCTGTCTATAAGATAAAAAGAAACGGTGATTCGTTGAAAAGTACCTGATGCGAGAATGGAAGAATCGGAATGACTGGTCCCATATTCGAGTCCAGGACGGCATTCAGTTTTTCCTTCATGACAGTAACTAACACACGTGTAAATATCATATATTGTTTTTTTGCTTTTTATCGCCGCTGGCTTTATTACCTCTTTAAACATGTAATAAATAATAATAATAATTTATTTCATCACGTCGGAAATACAAAACATGCATGTATTAAGCGAAAATGGAAGAATGTACAAGGTGGGAAATGGGAGTTTTTGGAATGGGTTGCACTCAGCTAGTAGAGCTACTAGAATGTCACTGCGGACTCGAGAGTATAGCATATTTGTTTAAGAAACTTTTGTCAAAAGTGGTGTGTCTGGTATTAAAAGGCAACGACTCTTCAGGTATGACAAGGTAACATGGTGAAACTCCCAACTTCAACACCATTTTAACATAGGAAGTTGCATTTTGTAGGTTTCATTAATGAAAACAAAACCGTTCTTCTCGTTTGGCATGTACACCTCGGAATATGGAGAGCGAGGAAAGCGATTCTGCGAAGTCCCAGCCGCAGTTGATCTAGTGATGAGTAAGAACACTGCAAAGCGTATTTTGTATATTTTGCTTTTATTGGTATAAACAGATGAGTATCTAACAGTTGAATGAAAGGGGACTATCAACAACGCCTCACATTTGATGAAATAATACTTGATATTTGAAGAAAACGAAGATTTGGCCATCATGTGACGCTCATTTCTACTTAAATGGGGAAATAAACAAAACTGCTGATATTGCGCCTTAGAAAGTCTTTATTAATAGCATCAGAGATGACTGCAGAGTCCAAAATTAACGATGTATAGCGAAATTTTCGCACGTAAGGCTACGTAATTATATTTAAAAAATTTTTCAATTTAGAACTTCGGAGATGAGTAATCAACAGGAGGGATGTGTGGTTTTAACAAGATGCCAATGCTCATACGGCCAGAATTTTTATGTAAGTTGTTTTAGTTTCATCCGATGTTCGGTAGCCTCCTGGTTTGCCGGACCTTTCCACCAAATCTCGCGTGCTTATGTAGCATCGCATACTGGCGATTATAAACAATTTAAGACCGCAATACGTCATCGAATTGAAGAAGTCGATAAAAAAATGTTGGGTGTAGAGGCAAACTCTGAAAAATGACTGTAAAAGTGTTGTCCATCAGTTTTGTCCATGTCCTTCACTTTTGCTTAAGACCCGAAGTCAGTGTCTCGTCCCAAGTTTTTAAAGATATTCATTTTGGATTTTATTGAAATTTATTGTTTACTGAGGAATGTATTTCTTAGGAAGTGATACACTTTCGTTGCGATGGAGTTGAATTATTTACTCTTCCGGTTACCATTATTTTTGTTTTTTCCTCATTGATTTTTAGGCGTTTTGACTCTAGTCCGTTACTCCATAATTGAAGGTTGTCTTGGAGGACTTTTTCATTTTCCCTAATAAGTACAGGCAATATAATTAGTAATATAATATCGTTCACATAAATAAATTCTCCAACTTCTCGTAGATGGCGCAATTAATGCTAGTTCTAGAGCAAATGTTTAAAATTTCGTTTTAGACAACCCTAGTATATCGAAAGCAGTCAAAATTTGTAATTGGTACAGTGGGTCAAAAAAAAATTCTTTTGGGTGGTAAAGCTGCAGCTGCATTATATTGCAAGCAATTGTAATGTTTATACTAAAAGTAGAATACAACCGAGAATTTTTACAATACCCATTGTATTTGTTACCTCTGGCGCCAAATGGTTCCTACGCCTTTTTAAAAGGAAAACAAGAAGGTCCAAAGATAATATAAAAAACCAAAAATATATTTATTAATTGATTTTATATATTAATTTATTAATTCTCAGAACTAAAATCATTTTTTTATCTGCGCCCTACCGAACCTACCGAACAATTAATAAGTACACACAATTATAAAATATATTAGAAAAAAATCAAATTATTGATATATTTCAATTCGGTCCTGGCCAAAACTTCTTGTTTGAGATCTTGTCCTAACAACTTCAAAAGATAGAAGACGCAAGGCACTAAAGGTGTAACTGATCACCCCTGCTCACACCTCAAATGATACTTAATAAGGTAGAAGCTTGGCGCGAGAGAACTTATTTATTTTTTACTGGCCGTTCTTAAAATTCTTCGAGGGACTTTTACTTTTATTACGAGGTAAAAAAAGGGGTTCGGTGCTCTGCTAATTAACACACGTTTTAATAACACGATCATCTTAGTAGTTAATGTTAGTGCATATAAAATATTACGATTAATTAATTAAAATGTTTTTTTTTTAATATTTTACATTTGCTATTAATTACTTAGTGACTTAGCAAGAGTTACTGAAATCAAGTAATCTCAAATTATAATTAATTAATTTTATTAGTAATAGTAAGTTGTCGCCGAGAATTTTTTAGTAAGAGAAAATGAAGGCAAGTACTTTCGTAAATTTTACCAATTAAACAAAAAGTTTTCTTAAAACATATATCTAAAATGCAACCATTTTCGCGGAAAACAGCTCACAACTTAACATAATTTTCTTAACAATTGGTTACGTCTCACCGTCTTGTTTATTTCCATCGGAATTCAGTTTTGTGTTGCATTAGCCTCTTAAGGTATTATTTAAAAATAAAATGCAATATTTTTATAGCCATTTATTCCATATAATTCAGCATACATTTGGTTTGTCTTGTTACAAAAAAAAAAAGAAAATCTTACACATTATTGTCGTTTAATATTAATGTGGAAATTATTAGAACTATGATTGATTATTTATTAAATTAAGTATTCAAAATGTCCACTATCCCATTCCTGGTGAAAGAAGCTTCGTGGGTTGATAAAATCTTGAATATTTTTGCATGATAGTACAATATTTGCACATGATAGGGCAGATTAATTACTCTTTTCGTATTATATGTATAATCCAATGAGAAACTTCAACTTGTCGCGCAAGACTTCGAGTACCATACCATATAGTATCATAGGTAGAATCCTGTTTACTGGTGATTTCACACCAGTAAAACAATAACAGGACAGTATGACTCAAACCTTTTGGATCAATTGGATGCAAAAATTCGTGAGAAAAGATCTGGCTTAGCGAAGAAAAAAATAAATTTTTCATCAATACATTGAAGCAGCTCACAGAGGTGTTTTTACAATGGCCAAATTTAAGGAGTTACACTACAAATTTTTAAAACATTCACCTTATTCATCAAATCTGGTCCCCTCTGACTTTCATCTATTCCCAAACCTCAATAAAATCATCAAATGAAGAAGCTATAGCAGCCGTAGATGAGTATTTTGAAGGACTTGCAGAAAATCACTTAAGATATAGAATAAACTAATTGGAGAATTGCTGGAAAAATGTATTGAGTTTAAGGGAGAATAAAGTAATTTTTTAAACTATAAACATGTTTTATCATTTCCGCTCCGTTAACTTTTCAATTAGCCTACTATATACATATATATATATATATATATATATATATATATATATATATATATATATATATATATATATATATATATATATATATATATATATATTATTCACGTATGGGCCCTAGTGGGCCACGCGAAGTACAATTAGAGGCGTTTCTTGTTGTTAGCCTTCCTTTGTGCCCATACTAATTTCATTCTTTCGCTATGAGCCTTTTTCCTTTCGTCAGACCAAGTTGTTCCAGTCTTCCTACATTTTTCTCTCTGGCCAACCTTCCAAACGTTAACCTTGTGTCTGAAACAGCCTCTATCCTGAATTTCACTTTGTCCTCGATGTCCTCGATGTCCCTCTTTCTATTCAAAATGAGCGTTTCCGCAGCATATAAACATTCTGGCTTAATAACTGTGTTGTAATGTCTCAGTTTTGTGTTTTTAGATAGGCATTTTTTGTTGTAAATGTTTTGTGTAAGTCTCAATGCCGTTTCCATTTTTTGACATCTACCCTTATTGGCCGCTTTTTCCAACCCATTTTCCATGATTATTTCACCCACATATTTGAATTGAGAGACTCGTCTGATGTTACCATATTTTAGTACCATGTTTTTAGAAATGGCATTCTTAGTCTGTTGCAGGTCATGTATTGTGTCTTTTCAAAGGAAATTTGGAGTCCTACATTTTTTGCTGTTTCTTTTAGGATTTCAATCTGTTTCTGTGCCGTTAATACATCTTGAGCTAAAATTGCTAGATCATCAGCAAATGCCAGACAATCAATCTTGATGTTGGTTCTCCCCAGTTTAATGGCCTGGTCAATATTCAGGGCCGACTTTTTTTCACGCCTCTCCTGTATTACTTTTTCTAGAACACAGTTAAATAAAAGTGGCGAGAGTCCATCCCCTTGTCTCACTCCAGTTTTAATTTCGAAGGGCTCCGAGATCTCACTCATGAATTTAACTTTTGACCTTGTGTTAGTTAACGTTGCTTTAATAATTGCCAGCGTTTTCAGATCTAGTCCTTGTTCTTTCAAGATTCGGAATAAAGATTCGCGGTCAATAGAATCATATGCTTTTTTGAAATCCACAAATGTACAGACGAGATTTTTATTGTACAGTTTTTGATGTCTTAGAATCAACTTCAGATTCAGGATCTGTTTAGGGCAGGATCTGCCCGGTCGAAAACCTGCTTGATATTCACCAATGTTAGGTTCTAACTGTCCCTGTGCTCTGTCTAGTAGATATTGAGATAGAATCTTGTAACAAACTGGGAGAAGAGATATCCCTCTATAGTTGTTTACATCCGTTCTATCTCCTTTCTTATGCAGTGGATGGATTAGAGCATCTTTCCAATCTTCCGGAATCTGTTCGGTTCGCCAAACTTCTTGTAGAATTTTGGTTATTTCCCTGATTGTACCTGGACCAGCGGATTTCAAAAGTTCCGCAGTGATTCCATCTTCACCAGAAGCTTTGTTATTTTTAAGCCGCTTGATTTGCCTAATTATTTCATCTTCATTCGGTGGTAATGAATCTGGGTTTGTTTGTTTAGGCTTTAGTGTTGCTAATTTGTTTAAGGGCTCAGGACAGTTCAGTATTTGTTCAAAATATTTCGCAAGTTCTTTGCAATTATCTTGGTTATTTAGAGCCATTTGTCCGTTTTCCTTTTGGAAGCAAAGACTTTGCGGTTGATAGCCTGTTACTTTAGTTTTAAATGTTTTGTAAAAGTTTCGAGTGTTATGTTTTTGGAAATCTTTTTCTATTTCATTAAGTTGATTGTTTTCATATTTTCTTTTAGTTTGTCTAATTAGCTTCGATGTTTCTTTTCTTACTTCCAAAAATATGTTATAGTTTATTGCTGTTTTTTGACTGTTCCAATCTTTGAATGCTTTACTTCGGCTTAATACTGCTTGCTCGCAAACTTCATCCCACCACGGATGTTTTCTACGTTTTTGTAAAGGGACCAACTTTAAGGCTGTTTTAATAATTTTTTGTTTCAATTCTTGCCAGTTCTGTGCTGGTTGTTTATCAAGTTCTTCTGTTAGGGCTGGTTTTATTTTCGTTGGGTCAAACTTTGGTATTAGCAGCCGCTTTTGAATAAGTTTTCGAGGTTTTAAGCTAAGTTTGATTCTAGTCAAGTAGTGATCCGTGTCTATATTTGCTCCTTTCCTGACTTGAACATTCAAAATCTCTTTATAATTGGGGTACGAAATGGCAACATGGTCAATTTGAAATTCACCATGTACGTGTTTGGGCACCTCCAGGTTTTTTGTTTTGATATTTTCTTCTTAAAATGGGTTGACATTATTTTTAGATTAAACTGCGAACATAGTTCAACTAATCTTCTACCATTATGGTTAGTCCATTTATGAGCGGGAAAACTGCCGACTGTTTTCCTGTACTTTTTTTCTTTCCCTAGCTGGGCGTTGAAATCACCCAATAGGATTTTTACATGGTTAGAGGGAATTTTAGAGATAGTCTTTTCTAGAATTTCCCAGGACTTATTTACTTTTTCAGGATTAGATTTATTTTCTTCGTTAACTGGGAGGTGTGCATTGATTAATGTATAGTTTTTGTTAGCACACTTAAGGGATAGTGTCATAAGTCGATTATTTACTGGCTGGACATTTGTTAGAGAACCAAGGATGTTTCTTGAGACAGCGAAAGCAACACCGAGATGTGGTGTATTTTTGAGTATTTTTTTGTCCGTTTTACTTGTAAAAAGTCTGTAGTTGCCGAATTCCAAGGTGTTATCATCTGTCAATCTAGTTTCTTGCAAAGCTAAAATTTTGATTTTTTGCTGATTTAAAGTTCGCCCCAATTCGTGTAGTTTTCGTGGACGCAGGAGAGAATTGATATTTACCGTTCCAAAGAAAGTTTTTGTTTTCGGTTTCAGACGTTGGCCAGAGGTCTCCGATTCCCTCTGAAAGATTTTGCGTTTAAGCCCGGACGCCCCAGAATCCGAAAGTCCGGTTGTACCAGCAAAGCTGGCAGAGGATTGTCTACGTCCTGGGGTAATTTTGTAATTACTAGAACGCTTCATCTTGTACTTTGAATTCAAGGTTTGAACCATGACGGTTCAGAAGTTAAGACTGGAGGGGTTAGTTCCAGAATTTAAATATCAACCGCACCACTGTTTGTCGATCGACATGTTTCAGGATGAAGGTCTCCCCAACATGTTACCAACTTGCGCGGTCCTGAGCTTTCCTCTGCCATTCGGGTCCAATATACTTGATGATGTCATCCGTCCATCGTGTTTTCGGCCTTAGAGGGCATATATGATCAAGCGGTATCCATTCCAGGATTGCTTTGGTCTACCTGTTGTCGCATCGCCTCGCGCCTGCCCACTTCCTGCCTACTTCCATTTCAACACTTTCACCCTTCCAATGGTGTCACATTCCTTCGTTTGTTCTCTGATCCATATGCAGGTCTTTGTGTCCCGCTTTATAATGTCAAGCATATACCTTTCCATTCCCCTCTGTGCTACCCGAAGCTTTTGAATTGATTGTAATGTGAATGTCCTTGTTTCATTTTCGTAGGTCAAAACAGGCAGCACGCACTGATTAAAAACCTTTATCTTTAGATAATGTGGAGGTTTGTTCTTAAACACTATATTGAGCCTGCCAAATATCTGCCAGCCACACTTAACACGCCGTTCCACTTCCCGGGCAGTAGCACCTTCCACTGAAATTTTTTACCCAAGATATATGTAGTGGTCCACAACTTCTAAATGGCTTCCTAAAATAGTAATTCTTCTGTTGACAGCTAATTTGTTGAACATAACCTCACTCTTCTTTAGGTCTATTTTCAAACCAAATGGTTCTCCAGCCCTTTGCAGTTCTTGTATGTGTTTTTCTAGTTCATCTGGGTCTTGTGAGAGGAGAATAATATCATCTGCGAATCTAAGATGGCTTAGGTACACATCATTGATTTTTATTCCGTCCTGTTCCTAATCCAGATTACCGAATACCTCTTCAAGGCAGGCTGAGAAAAGAACAGGCGATATTGAGTCACCTTGCCGTACACCCCGTTCTACGTTGATTTTAACTTCAAGGTTATCCATGTGCACTGCAGCTGTAGCTTCCTCACACATGGATCCCAGTAGGTTCACATAGGCTCTGTCTACCCCCTGCTGGTATATATATATATATATATATATATATATATATATATATATATATATATATATATATATATATATATATATATATATATATATATATATATATATAACATAAATATATAACATAAATAATATAAATATATAACATAAATAAGAAAAAATAATCACCGTGTTAAGTGATAATAGGCATATTTTTGACAATCTTGAAATGCGACACTGTAGGCTATATCTTTAGGTACTGTGATCACAAATTTTCCAATATTTCCAATGCTATTAATCGCAGTCACAAATGAAACAATTAAAAAAGATGGCCCATTTAGTCAAGATTTCAAAAGGTACAACAATTGGCATTTCAAAAAACTCATGCCATGAGAACAAATACTTTCAACATCACCAACTACTTAAATTTTCTACTACGATTTACAGACTTTGTTTGAGGATGTACGACACAATATCTACAGAGGAATGTGGTTTCAACAAGATGCTTGCCCAGCGCATTATGTTCGTCCTATATAGGATTATTTCAGCAGAAAGTATCCCGAAAGGTGGATTGGACCCCGTGGTTCAATTGGGTGGCCTCCTCGTTTTGCGGACCTAAACCCATAAAAGAAAAACTGTTATCAAAACCAATAGAAAATCTTGCCGAACTGCGTCACAGAATTGTTGAAAGAACAGATGAAATAAATGCAAGGAGATTCGCACGACGGGTGAACCGATTTTTTCGGACGCGATGCAGAGCATATATTCGTGCCGAAGGTATACAATTTGAGCATTTCCTTTAGTTTTAAAGAAAAATATTGTAATAAATAAAAGTATTACAATAATTCCTTTCATTTCATTCTGATTTGATTAAGTTTTATATTAATAAAATAATAGACCAATTATTAATTTGACTCTCTGACCTTTGGCTTGATTTTTTTTTTTAATTGTGGGTGTGTGTGGGTGTGTGGGTGGGAGCGTGCGCGTGCACGTGTGCGTGTGAGTGAGTGAGTGTGTGTGTGTGTGGGTGTGTGTGTGTGTGTGTGTGTGTGTGTGTGTGTGTGTGTGTGTGTGTGTGTGTGTGTGTGTGTGTGTGTGTGTGTGTGTGTGTGTGTGTGTGTGTGTGTGTGTGTGTGTGTGTGTGTGTGTGTGTGTGTGTGTGTGTGTGTGTGTGTGTGTGTGTGTGTGTGTGTGTGTGTGTGTGTGTGTGTGTGTGTGTGTGTGTGTGTGTGTGTGTGTGTGTGTGTGTGTGTGTGTGTGTGTGTGTGTGTGTGTGTGTGTGTGTGTGTGTGTGTGTGTGTGTGTGTGTGTGTGTGTGTGTGTGTGTGTGTGTGTGTGTGTGTGTGTGTGTGTGTGTGTGTGTGTGTGTGTGTGTGTGTGTGTGTGTGTGTGTGTGTGTGTGTGTGTGTGTGTGTGTGTGTGTGTGTGTGTGTGTGTGTGTGTGTGTGTGTGTGTGTGTGTGTGTGTGTGTGTGTGTGTGTGTGTGTGTGTGTGTGTGTGTGTGTGTGTGTGTGTGTGTGTGTGTGTGTGTGTGTGTGTGTGTGTGTGTGTGTGTGTGTGTGTGTGTGTGTGTGTGTGTGTGTGTGTGTGTGTGTGTGTGTGTGTGTGTGTGTGTGTGTGTGTGTGTGTGTGTGTGTGTGTGTGTGTGTGTGTGTGTGTGTGTGTGTGTGTGTGTGTGTGTGTGTGTGTGTGTGTGTGTGTGTGTGTGTGTGTGTGTGTGTGTGTGTGTGTGTGTGTGTGTGTGTGTGTGTGTGTGTGTGTGTGTGTGTGTGTGTGTGTGTGTGTGTGTGTGTGTGTGTGTGTGTGTGTGTGATAAGTATGACATTGAATTTGTTACGTTAAATGACGCACGTACATGGTACATGGTAAATATTATACAATATATAGGCAAAGTTGCTAATGAAAATAACTAATTAGTACCGTCATACTACGTACAAGTACTTGCCGTCAAGTACTTGCCAAGGATGTAGGTGCATCCAATTCGCATTTCTTGAAAATAAAATATTGCTGTCTTTTACTCCGAAGAAGAATAAAGTAGCTTTGTTAATGTCCACAAACCATTATTCAAATTCTATAGATGCTGAAACAGAAAAGCCTGAAATCATCATTGATTATAATGGTACAAAAGGTGGAACTGGCACCTTTGGTAAATTATGTCACACATACACAACCGCGCGTTCAACCAGACATTGACCAACGATAGTGTTTTGCGGAATGTTAGAGCACAGAGGCATAAATGCAATGATTCTATTTAGCGTGTCCAACGAAAATAAAAATATGAAGAAAAGAGATTTCTTGAATAGTTTAGCTTTCGATCTCGTCGAACCTTTCTTGAAGATAAGGTTAGAAACAACTCTCTAAGAAGAAGTATAAAGATGACAATCAGAGACATATTAGCTACAGAAGCAGTCGAAGTTCCTGTGCCGGTTTTAGAGAAATACGTTCGCTGTGCTTTCTGTGTAAGAAGCAAAGACAGAAAAACAAAGATTAATGTTTTACTTAATTGTATATATAGTTAAACCAATAATAATCATTGTCCGTTCTGATTCGAATTTAGTATTACTTTTTCAAGTTAAATCGAAACGAAAATAAATCGAGCTTCAGCATTTAATTTCGTATTAAATAAAACTTTGTTTGCTTTAATTAATACGTTTTTTTTTCTTATTAAGGGTATTTTCCAAACGTTATAGTTCATGTGAAGAAAGGAAATATAAATGCTGCAGTTTTTTACTATTAAAAAACTTGAAACTCATGTGGCGTTTAATACACTCCAGAGTATGTTCCGCGTGAAAAAAATTAACTGTTGGAGTAAAGGGTTAACTATTAAACCAATTGACGGGTACTATTCAGGTTAAACTGTCACATTTAGACAAAAAGAAAGTCCTCTTTCTCCAAGATAAAAATAAAACTCCAAGACTTATAAAATCACAAGGCCATATTAAAAAATATAAAATCTCAAAATATTATGTTTTGTATTTGAATATTGAACATCTTTAATTTAAACAGCCCTCGTAGCTGATGAGATCAGATAATAGTGTCCGTTCATATAAGGTGTTCGTTTATAAGGGGTACCTATTACGGGAGATTTCACTATGTCCATAAAAAACATCTACATTTGACATTCGCTAGCAGACTTTCTCAAATGTCTAGATAATTATCGGCAACAGATTACAAATGTATCTTAAATTCTGAAATTACTTATTATTTGATTATATTACTAAGTTATGCATATTTAAGCTAACATCAAAATGTCTAAAAATAAAATAATAAAATTTCTTAACGGACAATAAAATATTTAAATTTAGTATACGAGTAAGAAGAAATAATGTAAGTCATGTCTATTCATACTTTTACAACTTGAAATCGGGTAACTATAACTACTTTAAGACTGCCACCATTATTTGATTTAACTGCATATTACGGATCCTGATATTTATCACTGTGCATAATTTCTTGCGTTTAGCACATTGTAATATGACGCCTATAAATCTTATTCCGCAAATATTGCAAGGAAATCATGAAGCGGTTGAACTATTCCCGCGAAAAGAATGGAATTACATACGCCGAACAGGAATTTAACAATAATTTATTGTCTCCGGTTATACCCCCAACTCTTTCACTATCTCCTTTTCTATAAAGAATTGTTTTATGAGTAATATTTTAATGGAACATAATGTGCCATGATATAGTATCTTTTAAATATGAAGTTAATATATCTATAAAAATGGACAATTTCCTCTATACCCCATCAACTATTCATCTGCGGTTCAGTATTCATGTGGCGTATAGAGTTTTTGACAGTTTGAGATGAACATTTCCTAAATTTGATGAATAGGTGCGAATTCATCATTTTCTCTCCTTTGAATTATTGTAGCCTTGTCGTCAAACCTCAAAACAGGATGCTAAAAAATTTAAACGATTTTGCGATATTTTGCTTTAAAAAGTGATGACCCAAACTTGTTTGACCACAATTCTTTAAACAAGTGGTATAGAGGGGTATAGAGGAAATTGTCCATATTTATAGATATATTAACTTCATATTTACAAGATACTATATCATGGCACATTATGTTCCATTAAAATATTATTCATAAAACAATTCTTTATAGAAAAGGAGATAGTGAACGAGTTGGGGGTATAACCGGAGACAATAAATTATTGTTAAATTCATGTTCGACGGATGTAATTCCATTCTTTTCGCGGGAATAGTTCAACCGCTTCATGATTTCCTTGCAGTATTTGCGGAATAAGATTTATAGGCGTCATATTACAATGTGCTAAACGCAAGAAATTATGCACAGTGATAAATTTCAGGATCCGTAATATGCAGTTAAATGAAATAATGGTGGCAGTCTTAAAGTAATTATAGTTACCCGATTACAAACTGTAAAAGTATGAATAGACATGACTTACATTATTTCTTCATACTCGTATACGAAATTTAAATATTTTATTGTCCGTTAAGAAATTTTATTATTTTATTTTTAGACATTTTGATATTAGCTTAAATATGCATAACTTAGTAATATAGTCAAATAGATATTCTTCTAACCGTTAACAGTTAATTGAAATTTCAGAATTTAAGATACATTTGTAATCTGTTGCCGACAATTATCTAGACATTTAAGAAAGTCTGCTAGCGAATGTCAAATGTAGATGTTTTTTATGAACATAGTGAAATCTCCCGTAATAGGTACCCTTTATAAACGAACACCTTCTATCAACGGACACTATTACCTGGTCTCATCAGTTACGAGGGCTGTTTAAATTCAAGATGTTCAATGTTCAAATACAAAACATAATATTTTGAAATTTTGTATTTTTTAATATGGCCTTGTGATTTTATGGGTGTTGGAGTTTTGCAGCAACAAACCGAGATATGTGAGCAGGCACGTTTTTGTGGTGAAATATGACTTTCTTTTTGTCTAAATGTGACAGTTTCACCTGAATATTACCCGTCAATTGGTTTAATAGTTAACCCTTTACTCCAACAGTTATTTTTTTGACGCGGAACATACTTTGGAGTGTATTAAACGCCACATGAGTTTCACACAAGTGTTTTAATAGTCAAAAACTGCAGCATTTATATTTCCTTTCTTCACATGAACTATAACTTTTGGAAAACGCCCTTAATAAGAAAAAAAAACGTATTGATTGAAGCAAAAAAAGTTTTATTTAATACGAAATTAAATCCTGAAGCTCGATTTAATTTCGTTTCGATTTAACTTGAAAAATTAATACTAAATTCGAATCAGAACGGATAATGATTATTATTGGTTTAAATATGTATACAAATAAGTAAAACATTAATCTTTGTTTTTCTGTCATTACCTTACACAGAAAGCACAGCGAACGTATTTCTCTAAAACTGGCACAAGAACTTAGACTGCTTCTGTACCTAATATGTCTCTGATTGTCATCTTTATACTTCTTCTTAGAGAGTTGTTTCTAACCTTATCTTCAAGAAAGGTTCGACGAGATCGAAAGCTAAACTATTCAAGAAATCTTTTTTCTTCATATTTTTATTTTCATTGGACACGCTACATAGAATCATTACATTTATGCCTCTGTGCTCTAACATTCCGCAAAACTCTATCGTTGGTCAATGTCTGGTTGAAAGCGCGGTTGTGTATATGTGACATAATTTATCAAAGGTGCCAGTTCCACCTTTTGTACCATTATAATCAAAGATGATTTCAGGCTTTCCTGTTTCTGCATCTATAGAATTTGAATAATGGTTTGTGGACATTAGCAAAACTACTTTATTCTTCTTCGGAGTAAAAGACAGCAATATTTCATTTTCACAAAATGCGAATTTTGATACACCTACATCCTTGGCAAGTACTTGATGGCAAGTACTTGTACGTAGTATGACGGTACTTATTAGTTATTTTCAGTACCAACTTTGCCTATATATTGTATAATATTGACCATGTACCATGTACGTGCGTCATTTAACATAACAAATTGAATGTCATACTTGTCACACACACACACACACACACACACACACACACACACACACACACACACACACACACACACAGACACACACTTACACGCACACACACACACACACACACACACGCACACACACGCACACGCACACGCACACGCACACACACACGCACACGCACACGCACACGCACCCGCACACACACCCGCACCCGCACCCGCACACGCACACGCACACGCACACGCACACGCACACGCACACGCACACGCACACGCACACGCACACGCACACGCACACGTGCACGTGCACGCACACACCCACAAAACACCCACAACCACCCACAAGTTAATATATTTGCGCTATCTCTCGCCAGGTTGAAAACTTTTTGAACGATCTTCCTATACATAAGAATAAAATTGCGTAAACTCTTCTGTGTGGACTCTTTTTTATGCAGTTGCCGACACAATTTTTCTAATATTTTCACAGTAATATACAAGGTTTCTCAAATTTTTTTTGTTATAGTGATATAAATAAAAGAGGGACGTTCATCAAAAAAATCTTTATTAATTATTGAAATACCCATTTTAGGAAATTACTTTTTAAAAAAGTAAAAGTAAACCAAATGTAAACCTTACTTAACTCATCTAAACGAGGAGTAAAATTCCTTACGACGGTTCGACACATAATCTCTGGAACGGCTGCCATTTCGTCTCGGCTATTTTCTTTCTACTGCACCAAAGAACCCGGTTTATTAATGTAAACTTTCGATCAATCCGTAGGGCTCAAAGAAACAATCCGTAGGGCTCCAATCAGGACTATGTGGAGGCCAATTTATGTCACCTTGCATGGAGATCAATTTGTTTTGGAAAATTTCACGAACTCTTGGCAGAGACAAGTTGGAAGTGTCTGACGTTGCTCCCTCCTGCTGAAACCATGTTTTTTGATTATAACTAGCAAAGTTTTGCAATTCAGGTACCAAAAAATTGTTCAACATTCCCATATAACGTTCTTGATTGATGGTAATTGCGCGTCGCCGCCGTCTTCAAAAAACTACGGGCCCTATTTTTCTTCGAGCTAATTTGCAGTATTCGAGTTCGTTGCACTCCAGTAACGACAGTTCTGCTTATATACATGACCGTTGAGATAAAAATGAGCTCCAAATAATTGTTTTTGTAATATTTTTGGACACATAAAGCACAGTCTACTCCCGAGGAACGCTCCATATCGACTAAATTCTTAAACGTAGGGCGGTTAATTGGCATGCGCTCCGCGCCTCTCACAGTTGTTACGTTTGCGTAGTAAGTCAATGAAATAGAAACTTTCTTATGGGACACTTTGTATTACATTCTCCTGAATGGAAACATAAATAAATAAGAATGAACGTTATTTAAAAAAACAAACGCCTAATTCGTTCTGGTGAATCCCTTGTTGAATAATTCGTTGGGAATTTTCCAAACATCGAAAATGAGCCACTACCCATTTCAGCATAATTTATGTCTTTACTTAGTGTGTTATATAGTTCTTTTGTTTAACTATTGTTTAACTATTTTTGAAAATGGACTCATAAATAAAAAAAATTAATCTATTGAAGTGTACGATAAAAAAAGTTTCAGTAATTTATCGATATATTTCAACAGAAGGAAGTCGCAATCTGGAGACATCATTTACAATAGACATGGCTAATGTAAAAATCACGTTTTAAAAAAATTATTAATGTAAAAGAAGCTTTTTAAAAGGTAATTGTTTAACAATGGTTTAAACAGCTCCCAGAAAATCGGTAAGTATCTTATTGTTTTACGTAAACTTTTCGTTTTGACAATTACAAGAACATCGTTTTGTTTTGATATTTTTATTCAATTTTTATTTTAAAACATATATCTACAAGGTATGTAAATAGAATAATGAACCTGACTTTTTATAATTGTTTTATTCAGTTGAAATGACAATTCCACATTCTCTTCTTCAAAGTAGTTGTCTGAGAAGCAACACAACTCTCAAGATAGTTTGTTCACTCTTATTTGTTCAGGTTCGGTTAAGGCATTTTCAGTGTTTTCCTATGTATTAAAATGGTGTCCTTCGAACTGAATTTTCTGTCCTGGGAAAAAGGAAAATAAATCGGAGGGACTTAAGTCTGGCGAATAAAGAAATCTCTGGAACCATAGTGATGTTTTTATTTGCCAAAAACTCATTTATTGAAATCGCTGTGTGGGAAGGTGCATTGTCGCAAACTCTTTTAAGAACTTGTCTGTAAAAATGCTTGCCTTATCGCTTGGCCTTGATACACAAATTCCTTCTAGACGATCCCTTAGTGACCAAATAAGCAAATCAACATGCTTTTTATCTTTGATTTGCTTACTCTGGTTTTTTATTTGGTTGTGGTGAGGTTGGAGTGTACCATTCCTGGCTTTGGCGCTTCGTTTCCGGGTCGTATTCAAAAATCCAAGTCTCATGATGACACGTTTTTGAAAAGGAACGTAATTTTCAATCCACCCCAAAAAGTCAAGACATATTTTCCTCCTGTTTTTACCTCCCCAAATTTTCTTCATCCTCAATTCATTGGCAAAAATCTGATGAAAAGTTGCGTGAGTCAAATACACTCTGCCGCGATCATTCTGACCATCAACCCATGATCAGACCGAATCCCTGTTTTTGTGGACATTTTCATTACTTTTTGCAGCTGAAGGCTTTCCACTGCGAGGTTCATCTTTAACCGGGTCTCGGCCTTCTGAGAATATCTTAATTCACCTGAAAACCCGGTCTTTGACAGAACACCATAGTTAATGAGCTATGGTGGTCTGTTGAAGTTTTGCAACATTTTCTGTCGTACTATATTCAAGTGTGAAACAAAATTTGATTGTGCTGGAGGGACGGCACCCCAACGCCCACCCCCCCCCCTCACGAGCCGCCATTGATGTTATCCCATAAATGCTTTATCGGCGATAAACAGGAGGAAAACTGCAAAACTGAAAACTTTAAAAACTGCACTCTTTAACGAATTGTATGCAGTCCGGAGCCTTCGAAGCTGACGGGAATTTTATAACTAGAAAAAAAGAGATATGATACAATCATTTATTTTACTTGAAGAGGATGCAAGACCGATGGAAATGCAAATTAACATATAAAAGATGAAATTTATGTATGGAGTACGTACTGGAAGACTGCGCTCGCTTCAAAAACAAATCATTGAACGTTATAAATAACATAGTTCTAACAAGATAGTTAGAACTCTCAAGTTAGAAACAACAACGATACCAGTGCAGAAGTAAAGAGAAAAATATATCTAGCAAACAAGACTTACTTTTCAAGACGGACTTTACCATTTAAAATCGGACGTTGTGTGAAAACCCAACAATTGTAAAATATATATGACACTGATTGGAACTGTGCTAACTTATGCTTCGAAACCTGGGTTGTGACAATAAACCATGAAAAAAGCACATGCAAGAGAAATGTGCTCAGACATATTTACGGAGGAAATCAGATGAACGGGAAGTGGCGTAAACGATATAACTATGAGCTATATATAGAATATCGGAACATCGCTATAGTAACCTTTATGAAAGTTGGAAGACTGAGATGGATAGGACATGTTGAAAAATCGAGTGACAGTACTAAACAAAGTAAATAATTGGTCAAAGCCCAATAGGCACAAGACCCAAAGTAACTATTAGGAGAAACTATTAAAACAAAAGCCAGGAACAGGGACCAATGGCGCGACATTATACAACAGGTAAAGTCCCTTTAACGGTTGTAAAACCACAGATACAGATACTGTCTAAAGATTGACTAAAATATTTTGGTTATAACTTTCTATGATTGTTACTTCAATTACCTGCTTCTTAAACATAGAGTCTCTTATACTATAATTCCTGAAATAATATCGGTATGAAGTTCTAATGCGAAAGTTGCATTTCGCCTTTCACTTCGGATCTTTCTACATCAATCATGACTATCTATACAGAAGATCTATACGTCAGATAAGTCACTAAAGCAAATAAGGTTGCATTTAATTTTAGACCGACATTTCGACCGAAATGTGTGGTATGATTTCTACCGGAAAAATTGTGGTGTATTATAAAACGAATCAACAATGATCCTCAAAATATTTCCACCTTCAGCAATAAAAGCATATCACACCTGCCAGATATCTTCATATCAATTTACGGCAATAAGTTTTAGATATTGCTCATGTCCTTGAATTCTAGAATGACCAAAATGAAGTATTCGTACATAACTCTGATCTTCAAATGATTTTATCCTTTATAAGTCCTCATAATGATAAAACCAGAAATATCCAGTCGCCCTCCCATATGTCGTATATCAATAGCTCGTCTCTTTTCAAGGTCAGATAATTTCCTGAAATAGTGAGGTAGATGAATTCGTTAAATTGTAGCACTGAAGCAATAAGCACAAGAATACTTCTTAATTTAGTAGCATACGAAAAATACCTCACGATTTGCCCGTTTTCGTATCCCAATATAAATTGATTTGATCAATTCTTCTATATATTTCGCTAACAATGTTAGCATCATCAGGAGATAATTTACCAGATTGAATAACAAAACGCGCGTCGATAAATTAAAGAAAAGTTAAAGATTTGCTGGTTAGTGGTAAATCTCTTCGAATTTTGTTATAGAGTTAAAGCTCTTTATTCAGGGGGAATACGTTCCGTAAATATGCCGCGAATACAGAAACCATGAATACGAAATGGTAATTTGTAGGGGATTATAGGGGATATGTTCAAAGTTTACAAAATAAAAAGAAAAAATATATGATAAAAGTAATTTAATGAGAGATTTTTTAACAACATTAATAATCATTATCAGGTTTCGGCAATAGTTTAAATAACTTAGTATTTTTTTCCTGTTTTGTCACTTTTAAAAGGTCTTTTTGAATTTATATTTGGCTGTGGCATTAACAATTTGCCTTTTAAAAAGAAGACTTCTTTCCATAAACGGATACATTTTTATGAAGAAATCACATAGCCGATTTTCCATTCGTAAACCTTCGCTCAGGTTTTCTAAGTTTAATCTCACCTTTTCAGTGCTTGTTGAGACTTCGTCTTCAATGAAATGGGTATTAAGCATTTCCTCCAATTTGGTTTCAGTCAAATCTTCATTTTGCGATTCAAACAATTCTTGAATGTTACTTGATTCTATCTGTTCCAAATCATCTCGTCATATGCCATTTGCAACTTGAGCAATGTTTTCAATTAATGTTTGAATTTGCACGGATTCTTCATCATCATCGACAGTTAGATCAGGCCACAGTTTTTACCACCATGATTTCAATGTGTATGGTTTCAGCTCTTGCAAAAATTCTTTTATATTTACAATGCACTTTGCTATGTCAAATTTTTACTAGCATTGCATAACATTCATATCAGTATAACATTCCATGGTGTTCAGTATGAAATCACCGTTTTGTATTTTTTCTCCTTTATTTGGGTTTTTCGCCACTGTCTAAAACTCAAAAAATATCAAAAATACCTGTTCTTATTTAAAGAAAGAGATTAAAAAGGGGGAAAAATTAAAGGGGGGAGATTGCCCTCCGAAACGTTAACGTTAAAAGTGTGTAAATTTTTTATAACATTTTTATATATTTAAAAATATTGTTCGTTAGGCAAATTTATTACAAAAAAGAATCACTGAGAAATTTCTCTCCGTTTGGTTTTTTGTTTTTACCCAGTGATTCTTTCTTTAAATAATAACAGGTATTTTTGATATTTTTTGAGTTTTAGACAGTGGCGAAAAACCCAAATAAAGGAGAAAAAATATATGAACACACCATAATCATTCAGACATTACCGTTTTGTCTAATATAATAGAGCTTAACCACGCCTTTAAGCTCTATTATTTCTTGGTCTATAGGTTTGAGTAAGATTGTCGTATTAGGAGGCAAAAATATCACCTTTGTATTTGAATGCATAGCTTCAAGCTCACGAGGGTGACCTGGAGCATTGTCTAAAACTAGAACTGCCTTGAAATCTAAATTATTTTTCTTTAAATAAGTTTCAACTTCAGGAACAAAACAATCCTGGAACCAGTCACAGAAAATTACACCAGCGCTTTCTTGTTTGAACGCCAAAACACTGGTAGGTTGTTCTTGTTTTGATTCTCAATGAAATAATCTCCTCATACATTAGAACAGAACAACAGTGTAACTCTATTATTTTCTGCCTTAAAACCAGAGACAGACTTTTCACTTTTGGATATAAAAGTTTTGTTAGGCATTCTTTTTCAAAACAGCATTAAACAGTTTTTCAGGTTTGTATCCACCATCAACAATTAAAACTTTGAAAATTCTTCTAGATATGTTGATCCTGCTGAAGTGTCTGCAGATGCTAATTTTCCAACAGTTTTAATGTTATGCAGCAATTGTCGCACCTTGAAGTTATTGAACCAACCTTCCGATGTTTGAAATCCTTTATCCGTATGTTTATCACTAGGTTGTTTAAAATGTGCGTAAAGACGTTTTGCTTTCTTAAGGATTATAGCACCACTTAGAGGCACTCTCTCTTTGGCGACAGTTTTCAATCCATAATGATAATGCAGCTTTCCTATTTTCAATTGCTCGATAATGAACAATTTTTGCTGACAGTGAGGTTGAAGCTGTAGAATCCTTTAGTTTGTCTTCTGACTTCTTCAAAAAAAACATAATGGGGATGCAAAAAACGGTCAAGCATTTCTGTTTTTACCTTAAGCGGCCACACGACTTTTTCCGTGTACACTGCAAATCGAATTGTGTTAAATTTACACCCACGTGTTTTTTCTTGTTGTCGTTTTATACACACAAAAAGGCATGTTAAATTCGTAACAGGTGTTACAATGTTTCTCCTAATGTACTATACGTGTAGCTTGTAGAAATAAATATTCCTAAAAATTTAAAATAAATTTAATTTTTTTTATTTATATTCTTTAATATCTTTATTTATGAAACATTTTTAACTTTATTTGAGAGAAAACATCATCATATAAAAAAATAAAATAAAATAAAATATGTGAATTTATATTGGAGTGTATTAGAATAATTAGTTGAATATTCACGGTGGCAAATGAAATAAGTCGCTATGAATCCATAAGTATTTTTTGTAGTTGTTGGATTCTTGATCTCCATTCTGATTTCCTCATTGGCCACTATATATGCACATGAAATTTTATTTTAATCAATATAAACCACAGCTCGTGGTGCATCTCCTGGTTTAGTAGTTAGAATTGCTGTTGAACTCGTAACCTATCATAAGATACACAAAAAAATGTTATTGTTGCTAAAAAATTACTAATTATTTGAGTCTACTAAATTACTTCTTTCATAATAAATAGTGACATGTTCTTATTTGTTTCCTTTAACACCCTTCTTACTCGTCAATCGCTCATTTAATCTTATAATTGTTGTCATTCTGTAAATTTCACCATTTTCTTTAATAGCAAATAGTATCATTAATTTACTTATCATACGATCGACTTTGTCAAAAATTAACTGTTCACAAATTTTTTTTAGATTTAAAAATTATAAAAATACCTATTCATAAGCATTTATGCTGAATTAAACAAGTGTTATTTTAAATTTCTCAGTTCTGAAGACACACTTAAAAGTGTACAATAATGTATCGCGCGTTCTTTTAACACACCTACCTATATATTTGTGATGAGCGTGTTATTCTCTTGCTGCACCACCAAATGTGATTTGTTTCTAACACACATATCTGTGTCAATATTGCTCATTACACGTGTCGATATGACACATTATGTACTAAAATCGTATTTTTTAACATGATAAAAACAATAAACATACTTACACGCGTCGATATAACACGGCTTGTAATATGCCTTGATTTACTCGACATTATAAATCGTGAACAAAGAGAAGAGACACGTGCTATTCACTGGAAATTATTGCGACGAATGACAGGTGTGTAACAATAAAACAAAAGATTCGGCACCGATCGTGCGGTCGTCAAAAGCCATGACGTCACGCGTAACCCGGTGACGCGTATGGCGGCGGCAACTTATTTGTCAAAGAATTTTCGTCCAAGCGGTAATAAGACTTGTTTGTTTTAAAATACTTGTTTGTTTTGAAAGGTAACTGGTAAATAAATACATTTTATTCTAAAAATAATAAAATAATCATTAGTTTTGGATCCGCGAATGAAGAAATTTTCAGCCATGAATACAAGAAGTGGTCACAATTATTTTATCCTCGAATTCTGAAAACATGAATAACGGGAAAGGGAATAAGGAGCTTTGATTTTTTGATTGATTGATTTGATTTTATTTTGTATCTTATATAAACTATATTTTATTTATTACACTCTAAAAACTGAAAGAACTATTATTATCAAATCAACATATTATATTGAATGTGTAAACGCAATATTCGAACTATTTGTGTTAACGACCGTTGAGGTATGTTACATATAAATTCTAGCAAGATATAATGTTTCCTCATTACCGGCACCCATTTAGGTAGTTGTTTAGCGATCATTATCCAATCCAATTAATATATGATAAAAACAAAACCGCAATGAATCAAGGAGTTATTTTTTCTTTATAACCGAGCCTTGTTAATAATGTTGAATCAGTTATTTATAAAGAATATGAATTACGATATATGCACCTCGTTTGTAAAGTACTAGGTCGACAATAATGTTCGTTCGAATTTTAACGAGCGAATTGAAATTTTTTTTTTAGTAATTTAAAATATTTAATGGAGAATATTTACCACTAAACAACAAATCACTTTTTTAAAGTTCTCGACGCACGTTTTGCTAACCATGATAGCATCATCAGGAGATTACTTAATCTGATTCTAAAACTAAACTATGTTCTATTTATATGATAACAGTGACTAATGAAACGTATAAAAATCATGAACCGTGAAGTTTACTGAACATTACATTAATAATTGAAAAAGTTGACCCAACAGAATAGGTCCTTTATCCCGGTTCATGGTTTTCTTACATTTTTCAATTTGAATGCTTTCATATGCATCCAAAGCCCTATTATTATTAACACTTTTAATCTATATCGATTGCATGTTGGGCAAAACAATTTTGCTTTATATATAATCTTGTTAAGGAGATGTACTTATAAACAATCTTGTTATTAAAATCGTTTAACTCCCTCAGGTATTTCAAGGTATGTGGAATCGGAACACTCGAAAACAACGAAACGTTGTTTTCAGCTTAATAACAGGTTTTACCAACAACAAGAAGGAACCGCAATGGGCAATCCTCAATCACTGTTCTTAGCCAACTTATTCAATAATAAATTTGAAACCGAGGCGAAGGATGAATTCAGTTGCTTTCTTAAGGTATGGTTGATATAAGTGGGTAAAGTTTTTGCGATTTTTGATTCAAAAAATTAAAACTTAGATGATTTTATTAAGAACATAAATAGTAAGTCTCAAAGCATAGTATTCATGCATGAACTCGAAAACAATGATAGTTTACCATTTCTGGATGTTTTAGTTAGTAGTAACAATAAAAATAGGTTAGATTTTGATATTTTTAGGAAAAACACCACTACTTTGAGATACATTTCTAATGATTCGAATCATAGCTTCCAAAATAAGATGGCTAGTTTAAATTTTATGGTAAATAGATTAATCTATTTTCCTTTAAACAGATAGACATAGATAGAAACAGATAAAGATAATTATAACAAAGAATTAAAATTAATTAGGGAGGTATCCGAAGTGAACGGTTATAATAATAACATTGTAAATAAATTAATTAGAAAATATACGTTGAGAAGATTATTAAAAAAATCTTCGACTTTTCAAAAGGATCAGAACAAAAATAAGGGCTAGGTTTAGAGGGCTAGACAAAATTTTGAAACAAGTGGACATTAAGGTTCTGTACAAACTATATAATAAATTAAGAGAAGTCCTGGGTAATCCAAAGGATAAGGTAGATCAACATGAAAAGTCGGAGATTTATGAAATTAGTTGTCAAGATTGTGATCGAAGGTATATTGGGCAAACTAAAAGATTCATATTAACGAGATATAAAGAACACATTGCCCACATTAGATATGGGAGAAATGAAAAATCTTATGTTACCCAACATGCAATAGACTACGATCACAATATAGATATTAGTAATTAAACACTGGTTAAAAGTGTAAATGACAATGTTACTTTGGATGCGCATGAAAGCATTCAAATAGAAAAATGTAAGAAAACCTTGAATAAAGGACTTATTCCTTTCAGTCAACTTTTTCAATTAACGTTCAGTAAACATCACGGTTCATGATTTTTACACACTTCATTAGGTACGGTTATAATATAAATAGAGCATAGTTCTAGAATTATATTCAATCATCTCTTGATGATGTTATCATGGATAGCGAAAACATGCGTCAAGAAGTTTAAAAAATCGATTTAGTTTTTAGTGGTAAATCTCTCCGAATTCGAGAATATTGGGTTGATGTAAAAATTATCCTATTATTGTCGCTAGATGGCACAGCATCGCAAAACCGAATTACATTCACTTAAAGTTTTGATGTTGTTTTACAAAAGAAATTTCAACGAGCATTTGGGAAACGAATTGCATTATTATATTGCGTTTTTAATTTTTGTTAAGCATTAAAAATTATAGAAAATAAAGAGCATTTTCGATATATAATGCTTTTTTATTTGTGAAAAGGCAAGAATGCTTCGCTGATATAAAATGAGATATGTGCTGTGTACTTTTGATGGTTCCGTTGATGATTCCAGGTACTGTAAGTGGATCAGAAAGTTTCGTGAAAGCAATTTTAATCTCAGAGATGCATATCGTATTGGACAACCGGTTTAGGCTAATGGCAACAAAATATTGGCGCTAATTGAAAGTAGTATAGAAGAACTCGAGAGATCGGAGAACTTCTTAGAATCAACTATGTCATGGTAATTAACGTCAATTTGGAATGATTAGGATGGCCGATATATGATTGAATTAACACCACATGAATTAACGCAGAAAAAATTGATTGGCCGAATTTCTGTTGCGATTGTCTCTTGAAACATTTAAATATGGAGCTTAAACAGACTATGCCTAAAGAAAGAACAATGATTTCAATATCTCGAGAACGCGTTTGGTTATTGGTGATTCCAGTTATCAAAGGGTTAATGAGACTTCATCATATCTCAACCATATCAGCTCAACAATATATTTAGCGATCATTACAACGTATAAATATCATAAGAAATATCAATTTACCATTAACCAAAAAATATGCTTTAATGGGTTGTTCCATAAGTTCCCACTATTTTTATAATTCGTTTGTTTTTCCTTCATTTTTATTTTGTTTTGTCAATTGTATATATTGAAGGGCATTCGAAAGCCATTTTCTTACTTTACAAAACTATTTGCATCATTTTTTTGAAAAACTTAATTTTAATTAATTTTCAGGTTTTTGAAATGGAATTTCCAGGCGGCAAAAAACTTAATTTTTGACTCTTGATATATTTCGCCTTTCATCGTGCTGAAAAAGCTACAGAACGATTGGATTAGATCATTAGTTTGCCAAATTTAAAAATGGTAACTTCGACCTGGACGACATGCGCCTCTCGGGTCAACCTTCCGACGTCGACGAGGACTATCGTAAAGTGCTTTTGAAGGAGGAGAGCCGCTAAACAAGTCGAGATTTGGCTGAGAAGTTGGACTGCGGCCTTATGGCAATCCATGAACATCTTCAATCTATGAGATTTACTCAAAAACTTGGAGCTTGGGAACACAGACTAACTGATTACAAGATGCTCAAAATCTGACTAGATCTCGTCTACAAGTAACGCTTTATGTACAGAATCGTCACGGGATATGAGAAATGGTATATTTACGTCAATATAAAGCAAAGTAAGAAGTGGGTGACTTTACAATCTCTATCCCAAGAAGACCATGATCTGGGTTTGGTGAGACTTGGAGGGTCTTGTGTACTGGGAAATGCTGCAGAAGAAGAAGATGGTCGATAAGGAACGCTATCACGCTCAGCTGTACCATGTAAATTAGATTAATCAACTGAAGCAACTTAAAGCATCCCGATACACAAGGCCAAATCCTCTTGCTCCACGACAGTGTACGACCGCATATTGTAACCATTATTAAGGATGCCCTGAATGATCTTGAAAGGGAAGTTCTTCTGCACCCGCCGTACTCTCCAGATATTGCGCCAACCGATTATTACCTAATCCATTCGCTATCCAACCAAATGCGGGGCGTAACCTTCGCCAACCATGAGGACTTCAAAAACTAGCTTAACAACTGCTTCAAGTGGAGGCTCGGCGATTTCTGGAGAAACGGCATCAATAAAGTGATCGAAAGTGGGAGCAGGCATAAAACTTTTTAATAAAGAAACGGCGGGAACTTATGCAACAATCCAATGTATTAGTCATGAATTATCTCATACATTATATAAGCGAAATACTATTATAACAGGTGTTTCACAATTCTGAATTAAATACTAAGAAGAGGTTTAAATGTTAAATAAGTATGCATCTAGGTTGTTTTATTTGCTCACAAATATTTACTAGAAGTTTTTAACAAGTAGTTACATTAAAAAATGTAAATAAAGCAGATATGTCTGGAACATTTCTTAAATTGGAAAGGAATGAATATTATGTAATAAGTCTCAATAATTTTTAACGTTGTTTGTATTTATTAGGCCCTCAATTTAATTCTCAGCCCCTAAATTTCGTTAATTATAGAACCTATCCGAATCACATTTTTTTCCACCAGTTAAGTATTCTAATGCACCATTTTTGAGCTGAAGGCGAGGTATGATATAAAAACCTACTATGAATATAACCTGTAACATTTAACTCATTGCCTTCATTTCGCCTTTGAACTGAAAAAATTCTGCGGAAGCTCAGCACCTGATTTGTGCAGCTTTGGCAAATAATACTATGTCGTACAGTATTTGTAAGTGATTCCAGCAAACCAGAACTGGATAAACTGAGACAGAGCGTCCGGAGCAACAAAAAAAGTCGAGGATGAAGAATTGTAAGCACTGTAGGAAATGGAATTCTTATTGTAGACTACTAGAGCTCGAATGAGAACCAGTAGCAACAAAGCAAAAAGCAAATTTCTAAACATTTACGCAGACTACAGACAATTCAGACAATTCATGCAGTGTCATTGGGTTCCCAATGAAAGCACAGCTGACAATAAGAGTAAACTTTGACGTTTTTGTGTCATTGCTCTCCAGATCCAAGAAAAAAGAATGTCAGCAGATTTCTGAAGATTGTGACGTAAGGTGAAAATTCAATCCTCTACATCGTTTCCCAACCTTTTTAATGCTACCCCCTAAATAGCTAAGAAGTTAAGTAAAAAACGTTGTGACCTCTTCACTACAATACCATATGTTAATTTGACGTTTATAAAAGTTTTACATCGGCCCGTTAACACGGCACGATTCGTCCTTTTTTCAGTTCTGTGGTTTATGAAGAATCCTTTTTATTTTTAAATGAACATTGCGATGCTCCATATTCTGATTTCGATCTCCTAAGGATCATGACCTTCAGGTTGAGAAACGTTGCTGTATGATAATATAAAAAGGAGAAAATGGACTTAGAGTTTTAGTTAGAGTTTCTGTGTATGTGGTGGGATCACCTGGTTGTGATGCATTATGAGTTGCTAATCAAGCAGTCACTGCTGACCATTATTAGCAGTAACTAATTCATGTTAGTGACTCTCTGGGAGAAGAAATGGCTTTATACTGGCAAGAAAAGAACTGAAATCAATATGTTGTCACCGAGTTGGGCTAGGATATTTTATCGTATCCCGTATATTATTCAGACTTGACCTTTTCTCTCTTTATACCTACAACATCACCTAGTTGATAGCAGCATCGGATATCTTGAAGAAGTTAAAAAAGTCTCAATGACTTTATTACATCAAAACTGCCTATTTTTTGTCGATCTGAGATTCGGCAGTTGTCTAAAATTGTAATTTTGTTGCATTATTATCGGGCATTGCTTAGAAGATGTAAAGAAGACAGAAAACCCCCACTTTTTCGTAGAGGGCATGTGCATTGAACTGTAGGAAATATGGTTCGAGGAATATGTATATATGCGATTTGATATTTATCTGAAATAACTTGACATAGCGTAATACAGTAGAAATTCTGAAGCGCCATGTGCAATACTCCACTAGAATGCTCCAGACTCCATTTTTCAATAGGATAATGTGTGCTTGAGTGCATTCTTCCATATAGTGAGTGTAACGTTAAATTTCTTAAATCTTTTTAAAGCTTCCTTTTATCTTGGCCACCCAGATCTCCAGATGAAGTGAACTTCCGAATTTTAGTTTAATACTTTTTTAGAATAAGCCTAAAACTCAGACTCACTTGTGCAACAAACTAAATTTGTTATTTTTTTTTTTGAAAATGAAAGAAAAAATCATGAACCGTGAAGTGTACTAAGCCTTATATTAATAATTGAAAAAGTTGACTGAAAGGAATCGGTCCTTTATCTCGGTTCATGGTTTTCTTACATTTTTCTATTTTAATGCTCTCATATGCATCCAAAGCCCTATTATTATTAACACTTTTAATTAGTCTTAAATTACTAATATCTATACTGTGGTCATGTTCGATTGCATGTTGGGCAACACAAGATTTTTCATTTCTCCCATATCTAATATGGGCAATTTGTTCTTTATATCTGGTCAATATGAATTTTTTTGTTTGCCCAATATAGTTGTCAAGACTGTGATCGAAGGTATATTGGGTAAATAATATTCGAGTTTAGAGTTTCATTGGTATAAAGTCTTGATTATAATCAATTCTGCTTACAGGTGCAACTGATGATTCAATTTGCTGGATTGAGATGATCCCAAGATGATTAGTGAAAGGCGCATTAAAAAAGTAAAAAAAAAATAAATGTTAAACCTCAACATCAACGTCTGAAGATAATTAAGTTTACTTTACAGAAATCCAAAAAGAAACGTTTCAGAGATTAGCAGTGAATTGGATATTATGTCATTCTTATAAAATAGAAATTTTGTAAATATATAAATTCCTAAAACTTGTACACCAGTAAAAATAGTAAGTTTGCATAACATAAATCATAATCTATACGTAAATATCTAGCGTAGTATATAATCCGGCAATAAACACCGAACACCGACTTAAAATTAAAGTACTCCCATGTAGTTTGTTATACCATTGGAGTTAGTTTGCTTTTAGACACAAATATTTACACTCCACTTCGTTTTCGATGTATAACGCAATGGTCACCATTATCTGCGGACGCGTCGCCATGAATGAGCATTAAAATATGAATAGTGGCTGGCGCCTATAGTCGCATAAACAAGCTACAATAATAAATATGCGGTGGCTCCGCAAAAAGTCGACGTAAATATCCTGAACGCTGTGAATTTGTTTGTTTTTGGCGATGTAATAGCGTAAACGAGACGGATTTTTATGAGGATTTTTAAAATTTGTTGTTTATTTCTTCGTTCCTTGCCAGGTGCGATATTAAATACCTGCTGATTTTTTTTTGTGGTGATTTGGAGTTTGATTAATGTTTAAAAACAATTTCGGACAAATGTCTACCGCGGCTATTTCTAACAAAGCGCATTCTGTCAATAAAGTTTTTGACCACTTTTTCAAGCAATTGGGTCTTTCTCCGCAATTGTCCGAGTTATAATGGCTTTTAAAGCTTCAATAGTTTTTGGACGTAGACTGGGTAGACTGGTTTATCGGTATAGATCAAAGGTTTAACATAACTTTAAAGAAAATAACCTAAAGGCGGTAAATCACATGACCTTGGTGGCCAATTAACAGGTCTGTTCCTAAAAATAATTTTCTCTCCGAATTGTCCCCTCAATAAATCCATTATAGCTTTGGCTGTATGACATGTAGATCCGTCCTATTAGAACCATATCTCCTTTAGATCAATACCATTAAAATTCGGAATTAAATAATCCACGTCGTCGAATAACAAAGTCCTACTCCCTGCAAACGGCGACGAATTAATAAATTTGTATCTTTATTCAATCTGCCAGCAACTGCGGCGATATTTTCGTCGGAACGCACAATTTGTTTGTCTTCTTTTTGTTTTAATTTCGAGCAGTGTGAAATGCGATAAGAATTTGTCGATAATTCGGCGAATACTTGACGGAGTTTAAATTCACGAAGTGTTCCATAAGTTTGACGTAGAGAACACTGACTTTGATAATAAATTTCGAGACTTTGCAAGCGTTGCTCTGATGTTGCTTTGATGATGATTTGCCAAATTATTGAGATAGAGATTTAGACTTGCGCGTCAACTCACAGTTGGTTTGACAGCGACCCCTATAGGAGTATAGTTTTTAAGAACAAACTCTCACTTTGTCTGAAGAGAAAGGTTTTTAATCAGTGCGTGCTGCCTTTGACATACGGGAATGAAACATGGGCACGCACATCACAATCAGTTCAAAAGCTTCGGGTAGTACAGAGGGGAATGGAAATTTGTATTCTTGACATTACAAAGCGTAACAGAAAGACCTGCATATGGATCAGAGAACAAACGAGAGTGTGTGACATCGTGGGAAGGGTAAAATAATTGAAATGAAAGTGGGCAGGCCATATAGAGAGGCGATGTGACGTCAGATTGAATAAGGCAATCCTGGAATGGATACTACTTGATCATAAATGCCCACGAAGAAGATCGAAAATACGATGGACGGTTGACATCATCAAGTTTATTGGACCCGAATGGTAGAAGAAAGCTCAGGACCGCGCGAGTTGAAAGCATGCTGGGGAGGCCTTCATTCTGCAGTGGATCGACAATGACTGAATGATGATGATATATATATATATATATATATATATATATATATATATATATATATATATATATATATATATATATATATATATATACTAAAACTATCCTGTGATTTAATAATGTGTCGCGAATTTTTCCTTTCTTTCTTCGTGATGTAGTTAGAAAGTCTACTTTTTCTATAATTAATAAAATGGAAAATGGTGATAAACTAGCGGATATTGGATAATCTAAATCTTTAAAAATACTAAAGAAAAAAAAATATTGCAATCTTATAGAATTTCTAGAATAAATATAAGAATTCGAAAGTTAATTAAAAAATTGATGAGGGGTTACTACAGTAGTTTACGTACCAAAGAACTCTCCAGGCTAAAGTAGAATAGTTCGCAAAATTATTTAACGTTGCATGATTTTATTGTAATTCCGGATGGTTGCATACATTTACACAGCGACACAACCTAAGTGATAATAAACCCCACAGATAAGCTACAATTGTGAATATGGACAACATTATAGAAAGGGTTACATAAACATTATGAACTATGACACGAGTGATAGCTTATCTATTTCAAAGGTGAAAAATGGGTGGTCTTGTGTACCAGAAGCGAAAAACGCAAACTTCTGGTTATTGGTAAATTTAATATTCCCAGATATTTTCAGAATGTAAAAAAGTTTTCGGTTAGTTACAAAGTAAACAAACGTATGAATAACTTCATACATTTTTTAAAGCAAATTATGATATTGAGGTGAGCAATTAGTAAAACAATTTAATATCACTACAATAGACAATTTTGTTGAAATATATAATAATCTTTCAACAACAGACATACCTACAGATTGGTGATGATGAACAACTTGAAAATGAAGAAGATGATGGTGATTTAGAAGAAATTATTAATCAGTTTCGATGGCTCCATTAAAGGGATGAAAAAATTTAAACAACTTTTAGAAAGTAGAACCAATAAGGGATTAGAATAAAATACATAGAGTTCGATAGTGTGATAGTGTTGTTTTCGAGGGAGCTGGAAGTTAGTCTGACCATCTTATTTGTTATGTGAATATTTTCGCTACCTTCAATATAGGATGACTTTTTAGTGCGTCCGAACATTAAATTCAAATAAAAAAACAATCAAATTAAATTCCTTGAAAGTCTTTATTTTATGTGAAATAACATTCAATGGTATTAATGTTTGAAAACAGTTTTGGAGAAATATCCGCCGCGGCTACTTCTGATAAAGGGCATTCTGTCAATCCAATTTCCATGCAATTAGGGTCTTATATTCGCAGTTGTCCGAATTATGTTAGCAAAGATTTAACATACCCCAAAGAAAATAATCTAAAGGCGTTAAATCACATGACTTTGATTGCCAATTAACATGTCCGTTCCTCGAAATATTTTTCTCACCGAATTATTCCCTCATAAATCGGTTGTTGCGTTGGCACATGTCAAGCCATCCTGTTAGAACCACATCTAATCCAGATCAATACCATTCAAATTCGAAATTAAATAATCCATTTAGTCGAATAACAAAACCCAACTTCCTGTTAATGGCGACGAATCTTTTGCTTTGCAACGATTGCTTTCAAATGCTCTATAAGCTTTTTTTCACGAAGTTCAAATGCTCTATAAGTTTGGTACACAGGACACTGATTATGATAATAAATTTCGACAATTTGCAAGCGTTGCTCTGATGTTAAACGTTCCATAATGATTTGCCAGACATATGTTTCCAGATTTGCTCACAAACTCATAGTTCGTTTTACAACGACCCCTATCGGAAGTTCGAACACCCTAAAAAAATCACCCTTTATTTGAAGTTCCAATGAAAAGAACCTGTTACAAGGACACTTCCAAGATGGAGACTGTTGCAACCAAACAAACATTAAAAAATAGTTTATATAAAATTTAAAAGTCTAAAATTATTTAAAATAGGTTCATTAGATTATATTTTCAGAAATTAATTACAGCACTGAAACTAGTACTTTCTTATTACACTGATTTTAAACTTGAATAAATTATGACTTCTTATCCTCATCCAGTTCAAGCATTTTTTAGTTTGGAATATATCTCAGTATTCATCATTCAAGCGTGCAAAAACTAAAGACATGAAGATAAAAATTGATTATTATTTTCTTCTTTTTCTTCAACCTTCCGATGCCCATCGTGGATATAAGTAACCAGTTCTTCCTTTTATCTGCTTCTTTCTTAGGTTGTAGAGTGTCACTGCATTCCTGCTATATTCATTATGTCACCACCACCATCTTAGTAATGGTCTTCCGACGCTTTTTCCATTATCTGTTTCCATTTATCTTGTTTAGCTTATAGCTTGGCTTATATTCGGTTTTCTGGTGAATAATATGGCCTGGGTCTTCCTCGGATTGATTTGCTGCAGCATTGAGCTACCTCTAGAGTCTGTTTCTGTTCATACTGCTTGACGCGATGTATGTGTCAACCATGAAAAAAGTCGATTTAAGGTTATACAAGTATAGATATATTGATCCTGTAAAGGTAGAACACAAGAACTGAAGCTAAGGGGAACCCTGGACGAATTCTTCGTGGAAGTGTTGTCTTCAGTTTAACTTGGAAGAATCTACTTCCTAGAAGGGATCTGATAAGTGTGATTAGGTCCCGAAGAAAATTTAATTCGTAATCTTTGTGCCATATTTTGTTGATTCGGTGTCGTGAGATCAAGAAAGACTGCAACGAGGTGCTTCTTTCCGAGAGAGCTGAATGGAAAAACTCTATAGGAACAATTGTCCTTCTCGAAATCCGAATTGCTCATTTGGGATGGGTTTCTGGCTGTTAGCAAAGTCGGTGAGAATATGAAAAATCACTTCTCCCTCGATCTATGAAAGCATGCTAATTAGGCTGACTGGCCTCTAATTTGAAGGGAAGCTGCTGCTATTTTCTAGGGATTCAGGTCTAAAGGGCATGTATCCATAAGCTTGGGAAAAATTGCAGTCAGAATATGGAGTTCCGGATGTTTGTTATTCCCGCGATTTGTATCGAACAATATACCCTATAGGTAAATTTTAAGGAACAGGATACGTTGAATACAGATTGTAAACTGACAAAGATGCTAATTGATATATTGTACTTTGAATTGCTTCAAACCATATCAAAATATGATTTGTAGTAATAACAAATTAGAATTTGTTTTACGTGTTTTATAAAGTTGATTTTTTGAACTAAAAATAGGAAGAATATCTCCGCTACAGTTTTCTTTAAAACATTACTATGATCAAATCGATTTTGAAAGCGCACTGCGTTCTGAAGCCTAAATTTTAGCAGACTGACAAGATAAAATAAATATATGGTGACATATAAATGCTAACATAGATGAGCGTCAGCTTAATGGTCCCATCTTGGAAATCAATTGCTGCTACAAAACCTGATGCGAGGTGTGTAGATAGAGTAATGAAATTGATTTTTACAGTTTTATTATTCAGTTGAAATTATAATTCTACATTGTTTCCTTCAAAGTAGTTGCCCTGAGAATCCAAACAACGCTGATAACGGTTTGTCCACTCTTCATAGTAGTGTCGGAAGTTAGATAGTGAAATTGCCGTCAGCTGGTCGCTTACGATCGTTCTGTTTTCCATTGTTCCAAAATCATATTCATCGAGGTGAATTTTCAATCTTGGGAAAAGGAAACAGTCTAGTGAAAATAGGGCTGCGGAGCCACAGGTTTTACTTGCCAATATCTTGTAGTTGATGTTTGAATGACCCTTTCTCGAAGTCTTTTAAGGACCACTCGATATAAATGTTGGTTTACCGTTTGGCATTGAGACACAAATTATTTATGGATGATCTCTAGGGAATCAAAAAAGCAAATCAGCATGCTTTTGATGTTTGCTTTGCTTGTTCTGAGACGCACTGTCTGTAGATATTTTCATTACTTCTTGTAGTTGAAGACATTCCGCTGCGAGGTTTCTCTTCAATCGAGTCTCGACCTCCTGAGAATGCTTCAAAACATCTCAAAACCTGGACTCTTGACAAAACAGGGTTTCCATAGACCTGTTGAAGTTTTGCAAAAGTTTCCGTCGAAGTGTGTCTGTCCAATGTCAGTTGTTCTAAAGATTTAAATGAAAGACATTTTTTCCGAAAAGTTAAAATTAAGGCATATTCACTGTCAAAAATTAGTTAAAATTATTTATATTATTTGTAATTGTTAATTTAATTCTAGATTATAAGTAAAATTTGTTCTTTCTTTTTGAATTACACATTATTTTCTAGCATAATCTTTATTAATTTTCCTTTTCTATGTTCTGTAAAGCAAAGATATTCACGAATTTATAATTTTCACTATTTTAGCCTACGATTATACCTCCGATGCGTCCTTAAAATGATCACCGCACTTAATTTGAAATTATTTAAAAAATGTATTTAACAAGAATTAAAAAAAAAATTGATAAACTAAATATTCCTCAGTGATAAATTTATATAACCATCTTATTTATATAACCATCTTACATCATTTATGATATAGAAACAATCTACTTTAAAAAATATGAAAATTTAATTATTATTATTCGGTTTCTGTATAAAAACCTATTCTGGAAATGGCATTTTGTTTGTTTTTGGTGGTGCTATAGAGTAAACTAGACGGATTTTTATGAGGATTTTCCAGATTTTGGTTTATTTTTTTTTGGTCGGTTACCAGGTGCGATATTAAACACGCATCGATTTTATTTCTTCCCTGCGTTGATAGAAGCAATTTGGACATTAACACATATTCTAGGTAATTAAAATATTATAAGAGTTTATATTACTTTACTCTAGAAGATTACCTACAAAACATTAAATAATTTGTTGATATTTTATCGACACGCATTTCTTTCACAATGTTAAGATTGGGATATCAGGGATTTTGTGGAAAATCTCATTGAATTAGATATACATACATGCTTGACACCTAATATTTATTATTAGTTTTTTCTTCTTGGTATTTCAGAAACTAGATAGTTACCATTAAAAAAATAATTATTCTATGAAAAATGTTGTTTGTCTTTCGTTTTCATTAAAGCTTAAATAAATCAAAACATACAGGACCGTATTTCAAATAAAGAAACCTTTGAAGCAAATTATTTTTATTTTTAGATTCAGTGAAATTTAAATTCAAAAAGTGCTTTATAAGTGTGGTGCACAAAACACTGATTTTAATAATAAATTTCGACAATTTGCAAGCGTTACTCTGATGTCAAATGTTCCATGATGATTTGCCAGACCATTGAGACACAGATCATTACTTGGAATCATTATTGGAAATTATTACTATTTCTTAATATCAAATCTGTATTTAAAAATAATGCGGAATGCAAATGCAAATGCGGAATTTCTTTCGTTTTAATTTTGACCACATATACGATTTGTTGATAAAGCGTCAACGCTAACAAATAACTGATTCTAAAATAGGCTAACCAAAGCAATTTAAATTGTAAAATAAAATAATTTCTTTTTCGAAAGGAAGGAGATATTATTTATTTTGAATTATTGTAAATTGACCAAACAATTCCAAATTTTAGAAAATATTTTCTCTAATCAAATTTGCTAACATTTATATACATATATACATTTTTCTGTGCATTAAATTTGAAGTTTTTTACATTACGAATAGATTTTTAGTTTTATATCTTTCAAGATGTTCTGACTATTTTTATACATTTTATATGTTCTGATTACTTTTATTATACCTATGTGTTTAGATGCGTTCATGTACTTGCGTACATGTCCCAAAGGTAAGACATTTTCTTATCAATTGGCAATGTAGCCAATTGTTATTTCGATCGAAAGAAAGAATACCAATTGTTTTTGTCTGTGTGAAAAATCAGCGGGCAAGAGTGCCGTATTCTTTGTACATGATGAGGGTAGAGTAATTGCTCATTGCTATATATATATATATATATATATATATATATATATATATATATATATATATATATATATATATATATATATATATATATCGGTCGACAGTCGGCAACCGGGTACTCGGATTCTGGGAAACCCGGACTTTCACGATCTCAAAAAAAGTCGGAGCTTTCTGGCAAATTTCTACACAAAACACCTACATATATTGGCACCTTCAACATCAACACGCTGATAAACCATGAAAATTTCTCAAACTAACTTCAAAACTTGACAGGCAAAAGATACTTGGGCTTGCCCTACAAGAAATGCGCATCACGGATGAAGACATGGTGGACTACGGGAACTATCACATATTCAAAAGCAGGACAGACAAAAGAGTCGCCAAGGGCGCCCCACTTCTGGGCATGGCCTTTGTTGTACACAAAGGAATAGTTAATTCTATTAAGGAAATCACCCCCATAAACAATAGACTAATGACAATGCGTCAATAAAAAATACACTATAATCAACGTACATGCCTCCACAAACGGGGACAACAAGAAAGACCCCAAGTCTGCAGATAAATTCTGGGCAACACTAGAGAAGGTAATGGCAAAGGTCCTAAAGGATGGCATCAAAATTTTACTGGGCGACTTTAACGCACAAATCGGTAGAGAAAAAATCCATCAGAAAACCGTAGGCGAATTCTCTCGAAACAGGAATAGCACAAAACTCATCGAACTATGCCAACAGAAAAACCTGAAGATCATGTCAACATCCCTAAGAAAGTCTCCACGAAAACAAAAAACATGGAGATCGCCTCTACAACAGGTTGGTGAATTCCAAATAAACCACGTTGCGATATCATACCCATAACAAAGAGAGATTCAAGATGCCTACGTCCGCTGGGGCGCGAACATTCACTAATACTACTACCTATCCCAAATCAAAGTCAAGTTCACCCCAATGAAAATTCATCAGAAGAAAGCACATCTTCAGAAATTTGACACGAAAAAGATCAAGGAATCCGACATAAGAGAGGAATGGGAAAAGGAACAGGCATATACATGGGAAAAAATCCACAAAAAATGACACAAAAAGCACAGGAACTGATCCCATTAAAAAAGAACACAAAACGCCCTTGGTGGGACTCGGAATGCAAAAGTGCATTGCAACGACGCAAACGAGCATTTCATTCAAATACAACACTAAAAAATCCCCAGAAAGTCTACGTGACTAGACTAGACTTTTTGACGTGACTAGAAAACAGGCCGCAAGGGTTATCAGGCAAACTAAGAGGAAGTACATGAAGGAACAACTAGACTCTATAGGGGTATATATTGGACATTCGCAAAAGAAATCCGTTGTTACACACCACAAAATCTTTGTTTCAGAAAGCGGAATGGGGGATTAGCGCTAACCAATCAGGAGAATTGTCAGGAGCTGGCACACTATTTCTCTGATTTCTTCAATTACCCTGAACGCGACACAAGATTCCACAAGGAAAATTATATCTATATCCACTCAGAATCACCACTACCAACATAGGAAGAAATCCACAGATACATACGCAAACTAAAGAATAACAGAACATCCGGTGAAGATGGTATCACCACGGAACTATTGAAAAATCTCGCACTAAATTCACTGCGGGAACTTACGCAAATTATCACGAACATCTGGCAAACAGAAAAATTGTCAGATGAATGGAAATGTGTTCTTATTCGCCCACTGCACAAGAAGGGAGAGAGAACAGATGTAAACAATCACAGAGGAATCTCCTTTCTACAAGTCACTTACAAAATCCTCTTAGCATGCCTTCTCCAGAGAACACAAGAACAACTAGAACACAAAATTGGTGAGTACCAGGCAGGCTTTGCACTGAACAAATCTTTAACTTAAAAATAATACTGAAATACAAAGCTATCAGGAACGTCCCAGTCATGTGCACGTTCGTAGAATTCAAGAAAGCATACGACTGCATTGACCGGAAATCTCCGTTCAACATCCTAGATGAACAAGGACTCGATCCCAAAACATTAGGATTGATCAAGCAAACACTGACCGACACAACCTCTAAAGTGGAATTTAAGGGAGAAATTTTAGAACCCTTCCTGATTAAAACCATAGTACGCTAAGGAGATGGGTTATCCCCACTCCTCTTCAACCTGGTCCTGGACAAAGTTATAAGGGAATGGGAAAAAGAACTGAAAAATCAAAGACACTGGAAATCAATACGACTCGGACGACCCAAAAACAACATAGAAATCTCATGCCTAGCCTTCGCAGGCGACCTAGCCATACTCGCAGACAATGAAACAAGGGCAAACAAATAGATAGAAGTCCTCAAGGAATGTGCAGAGAAAGTGGGCCTATAAATCTCCATTCATAAAACCGAATTCTTCTGTTCAAAATTAGATGTCCAAAATTTGAACATGAAATACGGCGAGATAAATAGAGTTCACTTACTTCAAATACCTGGGCAAGATCCTTGAACCCACAGGAGGAAAGAAGATAGCACAGAAGACTCGATTAAAGAAGATGAAGTGGGCATATGGTAAGACACACAATATCTACATTAAGAAATGCATATCCACACATGCAAAAATAAGACATTACAAGACAGTGATCAAACCAGAGGTAGTATACGCAAGCGACACACTTACACTCCGTACAAAAAGCGACATAGAAAACATACTATAAGAAGATTGCAAAATTATGAGGAAAATTCTCGGCCCAAAACTAACAGAGGAAGGATACAGACTACATTCCAGAAATACCACCGAGAGAATGTCCAACGTAGCGGCGGACATAAGGAAAAGAAGGTTGAAATTCTATGGACATATCAGTAGACTTCCACCGACAAGACTCACCAACAGAGTTCGTATATACATACAAGGGGCCAAGTCAACAGTACCATGGATTGCACAAGTCAAAACTGATCTGGGAAAGGCACAAATGGACCCGACAGAGACTGATGATAGAAGAACGTACAGAAACAAAATATATATGTGGATTTTATTGTTCGATGTGGTTTGTATGAGGTTGATATATTATGTCTTCGAAGCAGTCTCGTCCAATGTGGTCTGTGACACCTTTGGTATAAGGCAGAATTGTTACAGGCATATTTTCGTATTTATTTGGCTTCTATTGGTAGAGTGAGTAACCGTCTGCCTTAGAGCGTCGATGATTATTTTAAGCTTTTTTGGTTGGTTGGTGTTGTCGGTTAGTCGGAGAGACCTGTTTTTCTATCGTACTTCTACCTACGCCTTTCGTACGTACGCCGTACGTTCGCCTTTATCGTACTTCTATTAGGGGGAAAATGGTAGTTTTGACTAATTGCACAGTGTATTGATTGATTTTGTTATTCCACAGGACAAACAATCCATGTGTTGTTACTGTCGCTCAAAGACTACTACCAGGTATCGTGAATGTGATGTTGGTGTTCAATGTCAAATGCTTTGTCCACATTATCATTTCATGTAAAATTATTATTAGTTATATAAGTACTTGTTATGTTCCTAACGTTCTCTATGTAGGCCTGTCCCTTCAAAGTCCCATAAGACTCTGGTACATGCGTAATATTTTTTTGTTGTATATCCTTAAAATGAATAAAACATTTGAAAAAAAATCCCTTGTTTTAAAAAGATGGTTTCAAGCATATCTGGGTTAAATAACATTATATAGTTTATTTGATCAGTTTAGATAATTATGCTTGTTTTAATTAGTATGATCTGCAGTAAACTGGATGTTCTTCTTATCAAAAACATCAATTGGTATCATTATCAAATCACTGACAAATAAATCATATATCGATAATATCGATCTAAAATATTGAGTTAACCTGCTTTGAAAACTGAAGAGTCTGATTGTATTACAATTTATTTCATATTGGAAAAGTGTTATCAGTTGAAAAGGTTGCTATTGACATCAGATAATTATGTATAAATAAAGATGAACTTATTTTGTAATCACTCTATATCAGTTAGAAACATTACGGAAAAAAATAGATGAATATATGTAATGCAAAAATATAATTAAACATATTTATTTAAACAAGTTTTTAGATATGAGACGACCTTGTGTTGCACGTTTATTGCGTCTATTAAAACTGTCTCAATATAGAATCAGTGCAAAATTAAAAGACATTTTCGGAATCATTATACTATAATTGTAAATCGAAGGTTTAATTTTAATACTGTGTGACAATATTTGATGTTTACTAGGTGTCATTTATGGAAAAGTTGCCATTGATATCGCATAGGTCGATTATAAATTTTAGTAAATTTGAAAATTTGATTAAAACAAAACTACTTTTATATGAAAATAAAAATTTATTACAAGTAAAGAAAAAATATGGACATTTATTACTAGGGTATAAACGGGTACTTGCGTTTTTTCTTTGTTTATAAATAAACGATTATACAAGGTGTCCAATATTGTTGTTCAGTTTTGTAGGTATAATTAACAGAAGTCGATTTAAGGTATAATAATTATATTATTATAAGATTATAGTACGGTGTTTGAAAATTTATTTAGAAAAAATAATTCTAACGAGATGGTGACCTTCCCGGCGATGGCATTGTTGAAGGCATGATTGAAAATGTGCTATCACCCTGCGGCACATATGTCTGGATATCGAGTGGATCTTATGAACAATATTCTCCTTTAGTTGCAATATGGTACGTGATTTATTTTCATTAACTTTGCTCTTGACATAATCCCATAAGAAAAAAACAAGTGGAGTTAAATCTGAATTTCTTGGGGTCAATTTATGTAACCTCTACTAGGTCACCTAAAATAATTCCTGTAGTTTTTTTTTATTTCTTGCAACATTTGAATTTTATAGCGATGAAGACGAATATTTTTTTTAAATGACATGCAATGAAAATGTCTTAATGTATACCTGGCTACTTTGCTTCCGAACGGATTGGGATGGATTTTCTCTAACCGACTCACGCACACGTTCAATGTTGTTTGCACCTCTGCTTAACCTTGAACGAGTAAGTTTAGAGTTGATCGTGTAGTTTCAATCTTTTTTATTCATTTCTTTATTAAATTAACAGTTGGGGCCTCGTTTATGTCGTATAAATTATACTAGGCCACTCGCAGCTGGTATATAAGAGCTGCAGAGCTGCAGGGCCCTGCAGACCCCCCAAAAAATATAATATATATATATATATATATATATATATATATATATATATATATATATATATATATATATATTGCTATGCAGAACCTGCATATTTCAAACTCACGAACCGCCACTATGCTCGTCCCTATAAAGACGACGAGCCGTAATAAGTGAATTGTTGTTTTGATAATACGCGCGAACCCAGAAAGTACATTGTTGTCAGGTGAAACGTTCCATGACAACTAATTTTCCCTGAACCAAGCTTTGATGTAAAGTTAATACGGCCAGGGCGTTCTGCGCCACCTAGGAACAAACAAGTAATTAAATATGAACGACATTTCTGAATACCTGGTAGTTCACAAAGGTTTAATATGATTTTCTTTCCGTTCCAACTAATAAACAGTCCTTCTTCAGTATTAAAATGATTTCACAGGTCATCTACGTCTCTCGATGCTGATATTTTAAGAGCAGCTGTGACTGCAGATGCTAGAATAAGCACTCGGAAACTTTCAGGGGAATTAGGAGTATCTCATACTACCGTTAACTGACATTTGTTTGAAGCATAGGAATGACGTCAAAGATCTGTAGAAGCGTCTCTCATGTACTGTTGTTGCAGCAAAAACGCAAACAAATTTATTACACCCCAGAAGGATCATAAACTGTAAAACCCATCCTGCATGATAAGACAAATGACTACTTGAAATCATATGTTGATGTTATTTAATTAATCCAAACACATATCAAAATAATCAATGCAGAAGAGCGTGTAAAACGTTTTATAGTTATCCTAAATTTTTTTCTTTTATTTTGAATGAAACAAATTTAAAACATGTTAAAATCTAAAATGGGAACCCTTTTATTAAAAGTCTTAACATACGGGGGCTGTATGATAAGTACCTGGCCTAAGCCAGAGATAATGCTGCTAGTATTTAAAAAGTGATATTTTTCGTAAACCAAATTTTTCGTAAACCGTTTCCAAATGTGGTTACAACTTCAGAAATGAAAAAAAAAATCCACGTAATTGTGATAAATGATCGAATACTGAAAGTGCCAGAGATTCCTCAAACTGTGGGCATCTCAAATGAATGGGTGCAGGATATTTTAACAACTCATTTGGATATGAAAAAGCTACAATAAACACTCGCGTGTAAACATTAAACGAATGTTTAGCGATGTTAAAGCGCAATCAGAATGATTTTGGGCGTCTTAACTGTCGGGTTGGTTTGGTTTGGTTTTTGGGGTTGGGTTCATAACTGTTGATGAAACATTGATTCATCACAGCACACCAGAGACCAAAGAACAAGCAGTGGGTTTTCCGATGCGAATCTGCGACAACGAAGATCGTATTTTTTAGAGGGAATAAAAAGGTAGAAAATTGTTGGACTAAGTGTATCGAACTGAAAAGTGATTGCATTGAAAAATAAAATAAATTTTAGATATAAAAATGTTTTTTTTTTGTCAAGGCCAGGTGCTTATCATACAATCCTCGTACATGACAGACAATCAAATTTTCGAAAGTGTACTTAAAAAAAATGTAGATTTTTAAAAGTGTACATTGACTCCTTTGGGCCATAATTGGGCTTTTGAACAATTTTTTTTTTGTAATAAATGGAAATATCATATATAAATTTTATAACAAAACTATTTTTATTTAAATTTTTTTCCTTCTAATTAAAATGTTATATCAAATTGAAAACAAATTTTTAAATCTAGTATCGATGACACGCCGACAATTCCCGAAAAAAACGCGAACCATTGTGACCTTACAATTATACCGAAGGCCAATATCGCCAATATCGGTACGGCTCGGAACAATTCGGTTATACTGAAATTTTCTTTCGCGCTCTTTCTGAAAAGACATTCGGAAAGCTTCGGAGTCTAGGGTAAATATAACAATTTATCGATCTTAGTCATTGTTCTATGGGTTTAACCTATATCTCTGACTGCATTTGGTGGTTTGCTATCGATTTGAAAATATACTTTCTTTTAATTGTTATTTAGACTTTTGGTGCTGTTTTACACGTTATACTCATATATCTTTATATAAGATATGGAGGCTCAAAAGTATGCTCAGAATGAAATCAGATTAGGGTTCCTTTTGTTTTTTCCATTCGTTTTTATAACTTTTATTAATATTATTTAATTCATGCAGGGAAAACAAATTAACGTGTCAAATTTATAAGAAGGAATATTCCTGTCTGTCCGCAAATAATCTACATGTAGCAACACAACAGAGGGTAGTAACAATGAGAAAGCCCTAGAGGATCGTCTATTTTGTAGGATGCGAATAACAATATTCGCATTTAGATTTAGACAAGAATAGACAAGAATAGACAAGAACAAAATTCGACTACGAATTTGCAAAGTAATCGTATATGAAAAGTCTTATACTTATGAAAGTTTTACAGGATTAACTAATTTGTAGATGGTCTAAGATTACAGAAATTTGTGATCAGTTAGATAAACATCAACTAGTTAAATTAAGGACTGGCAAAGCAGTTTTTCATAGAAATAAAATAAACATCTGTAGGAGTATGCAAAAAAAGAAAAATAGAGAAGCAAACCTACTATTCAAACAAAATGTAAATAAAATGGTATTTTTCTATTCTAAATAAAACAAAAGAGTTCAAATATTTAGTGTTTTTCAGGATTTTGCTACATTTCATCCATTAATTAACATGTTTTTTTGATAAGGTATGTTTAAACATAGGTTAGAATTTTATTATAGGCATTGAAGACTGATGGTAGGCTGACAGTGGTTCCAGGATATGTTGTGGCACATAGTGGTTTTCTAGTGGGTAGACCTTAACAGGAGAGTCTCACACTTCGACTATAAAAGTTTACCACTCAAAAAGGTGCCTTCTCTTATTTGGGACATCTCTGGCTGGTCATGCATTAGAGTTAGTTGGCAGCCAGATTTATCTATATTTGCAAATATTATCAAGAGTCTAATGGGGTGGTTTATAAAACATGTAAGGCGAAAAAATGGCCGTCGTTTTAAAAATACTGAAAAACCTTAATTAAAACAATAAAGTATGGGTGGATTTTTTTTGAAAATATTGTTAATAGAGTTTAGTGTGGAAGTTTGAAGAATCGGTGTGGTTTTAAAAGTATTGCAAACTTCAATGAAAGCAATAAACAAATATGTACATAATTTTGGGTAGTGACTGTTTTTATTCTGAATTGATTATTAATGTAGTTTACATATTATAATCTACTGTACTATATTATCCTAGTTGGGGGAAGTTTTAATATATATATTGAATATATTGAACAGTGTATTTTTTATTAAAATAAAATTGGTACAAATATATACAAAAGATTACTATTTATAACATTATATTATTTTTTGTTTGAGTATTATCTGCTGAAGGTGCACAATCGTGACATTGAGTGTCTTGAAGTTTTCTTAATTTTTCATTAATAATCAAGGTAGCTGAATAAGCTTTACTCCGAATATTATGTTCTGGATATACGTCCAGAATACAATTTTTGCAGTTAAGTTGAACAAAACCTATAGCCTTGTCACCGTAACTTTCTCGTGATACCTTAGAAATAGTTTAATTATATTTAATAGAAATATTTTGTTTGTTATTTACTTTTACATTATAATTATTTTTTAAAAAACTTACATCGATGGTTTAGCACCTCGACCTTCAACTGAATTGAACTGAATGTAATTTTTCAGAAAATCTGTGACCATACAATATCCACAGCAGGTATATTATAAGAATTAGCCTTTATGGACCTTTTGTCACACATTACTGAACTAAAAAATGTTGACAGTATATATACGAATAGAAGCCGTTGACCGTACTGACGTGAAAAAACTGTAGAATTCTGACGTCACAAACATAGCAGCCAATCGCGGCCCCTTCGTAATCACGTGATTTTTTAAATGTATACATTTTAATTCATTTATAATTAATTGTAATAAGTTTTTAAAAATCTTTTTGCATCGATTATCAATATTATTTATGATAAAGTTTTAACATAAAGTAAAAAAATCGATAATTATTTTTTATTCAAAAATCCAATTCACATCAAACACATCCTTCTAGAGTTTTGGATGCTAGAGGTGCATCCCGGTTTGATTACCAGACTCATATAGGCTTTTTAGACTGTTTTACAAAACCACAAACATATTTCTTTTGTTTTAGTGCCATACGAAAAGTACTTCATTAAATTATAAAAACAACGTTTTTTGAACTGTTATCTTTTCCATATTTTTTGGAATCGTAAACAGATACTCAAAGGCAAACAGGCAAAAGGGTATTAGTTCTTGAATTTAAGATATTCTATACGAGGGTTGCTATTTATGTATCCGGAATAATAAATAAAAACAAATATTTATCATTGAAAATGGATTTATTGCTTTTTAAAATATTCTTCGTGATGATCGATACATTTTTGCATATGCTTGAATCAATTTTCATAGTACTTTTTCCATTCCCATTGACTACGTAGTTTATTCTTTACTGCCGGGAACAAAAATAAATCATTGGGCACCAAATCAGGACTGTGTGGCGGATGACCCATCAATTCGATATGTGAGAGCTCGCAATGTCATGATGAAGAATAATCCTGGTTGTTTTTTCTTATTTCTTCAAAGACTTCTGGCAAACAAATGGTTGTGTACCATTTATAATTGACCATTCTACGATTCTCTAGTAGCACTGTAGGCACATGCCTATTTATCCTAAAAAGGAGCGACCATTTGCTTCGAAGTTCTTCTTGCGCGAACAACTTTTTTTGGGTCTGGCTCATTTTGAAAGACTCATACAGTCGACTGCTGTTTACTTTCGGGCGCATACGCATAAATCCAAGATTCGTCACTTGTGTGGATATTATACACGGCTTGTGATGCACCATGATTGTATATTTTGAGCATTTCTATGCATCAATCGACACGAGTTTTTTTTGAGCGATTGTCAAATTAAGCGGAATCCAACGCGCACAAATATTTTTCACCGCTTTCACGCAGCGGTGGTTCGTGGAGGAAAAAACAGGTGGAGCACGCATAACCAAACTTTGGAACGGGGATAGGGAAATGCGTCGCAATCAAAAATTTTACATTTCTTAGAATCATACACACAAAACTTGAAGAGACTTACCACTAAACACCAAATCACTTGGTAAAGTGGTTAACAAAGGAATTTGAAAATTTACCAAACCAACTACCTTCCTGTTCTGTGATAAACTCAACCAAATTCATAGAAAAAGTTAAAAACACACATCTACAGGATGGTTTTGATTTCCTTTGACGTTTTATCGTTGTTTCCGAGTGTCGCAATTCCACATACCTTGATAGATATGTAGATAAATTAATTAGAAAACATAAGTTCAGAAAATTATTGAAAGTATCTTTGACTTTGCAAAAGGTTCAGAACACAAAGAAATTTTTGGTAATACCATTTGATGCCCAATTAACAAGAGGGCTAGACAAAATTTTGAAAAAAGTGGACATTAAGGTTGTGTACAAACCATAAAAGTTCTGGGTAATCCAAAGGATAAAGTAGCGCAACACGAAAAGTCCGGGATTTACGTAATTAGTTGTCAAGACTGTGATCGAAGGTATATTGGGCAAACAAAAAAATCCATACTGACAAGATATAAAGAACATATTGCCCCATTAGATATAGGAGAAATGAAAAATCTTGTGTTGCCCAACTTGCAATCGAACACGACCACAGTATAGATATTAGTAATTTAAGACTAATTAAAAGTATTAATAATAATAAGGCTTTGGATGCATATGAAAGCATTTAAATAGAAAAATGTAAGAAAATTATGAACCGAGATAAAGGACTTATCCCATTCAGTCAACTTTTTTAATTATTAATGTAAAGCTTAGCAAACTTCACCGTTCATGATTTTTACACGCTTCGTTAGGTCGGGTTTTTCATATAAACAGAACATAGTTTAGTTCTAGAATTAGATTAAATCATCTTCTGATGATGCTAACATGGTTAGCGAAACGTGCGTCGAGCAGTTCAAAAAAAGTGATTTGGTGTTTAGTGGCAAATCTCTTCAAGTTTAGTGTTTTATACCAAGGTTCCAATAAAAGAATTGATCATACACACACTTTGATGTGTAGAAATACGAGTGTAACTATCAGACATCAATTTTTTTTTATTGTTAATGTTTAGGTGGGGCACGTGCCCACGTGCCCTTATGGACCAATGGATCTTATGTTTTCTGGCCCAACAATCGATTTTGGAGGACTTTACTTAAATTTGTTCGTGAGCGAACGACGGCTATAATTAAATTGACAAAACAAGTGCTATACAGTGGTTTTAGATGGTGCTTCATCGCCAAAAGTCGAAATGAGTTGGTCGATGCACTGTTGTTGAGATAATCCATGTTGAAACTCGTAGTAAATAATCGCACGAAAATTCTCACGAGCTAATTCCATTTTTGACTGATATAACATTTTTAAGTCACCAAACGACATAAATAGCGTCCGTATGACAAAACATTCTGAGTATGTATCGAGTCAACGATGTCAAACTTTACGATGTTTATGTCAGGGGGCGCCTAGCAACACCATTGTAACCAATTCCGGAACATAAATAGTAACCTCCGTACACCGATTGCATTTTCAGTTTAATTCAAATATGAATACTGGGCGTTGCGTTGTTTTGTTTCCTCAGCATATTTATAGTAATTTAGCGTCACCGTGTAGTAAAATAATCATCAGCAAAACAGACACCACCGTACTTACGTTATCAGTAGTTTAAAAATAACTTTACTACACAACCAAGCACGATAAATCCCATCGTATCAGCTAATTTTTGAGTAATTTGTATTTAATCCAATCATAATTTAATATGTCTAAAATTTCGAGACAAAATCTCTGTTATTTATTATGGATTGTCATTTGAAAATTATTTTTAGAATAAGGTCAATCGACCATACCATAAAATTGGTCGAATTTTATTGCTCGCTTGATTTAGTGATGCCTAAATATAAACAAGAAATATTATATCTTTTTTTTTTGCTTATGGGTCATTCACGGGCTAGCGTACATCAAATGTTAAAAACAGGAACTTTCATATAACACATTAATCAAAGAATAAATATACTACCGCTCGGAAGATTTCCTGGATATTATATACTTTTGCAAAAGTTTAACTTTTTTTATTCAGGATTCGCGAATATTTTACATCAAATGTAAATTTATTTCTACCATTAGGAAATATATTATATAATTGTGATTGCAATTTTGAAAAGTACAATTTATTAAACCGATATGTTATTTCATTTTGTTTTGGCAGTGTGGGAAAGCATTATAAGTTCGATATTTTTGCTACGATGTGAAACACAACGCCACTTTTTGTGTGGAAAAACGCATGGTGCAAACTGAAGAAAAGTTGAAAACATTTTATGGAACTCTGCTCCTTTACATTTCATAGTTCATAAAAGGTTTATTGGGTTTTGAATTAGTCGAATTAGCATGAGTAATGCGTCGCTGAGGATGGTCTGTTGAGGTCACTACTGAGGAGATGATTAACAATATCCATGTTATCGTCTTGGTCGATTGCAGAGTCAGTTGAAGATAATAAACATCTCTATAAGTTCAATTCAAAGGAGTCGTGGAGACTTGTGATTGTTGATAAAAGTTGGATCATTAGATACCAGAAATGAAGGATATATTACAGTGGGTTTTACCTGACGAACGTATTCGAAAAAGCAAAGGCGCGTCCATTGACCAGAAAAGGCATGACCCCTGTTTTGCGGTATTCACAAAGCCCTATCTTCACAAAGCACTTCACTATTTGGAAAAGTGGAAGACGATTACAGCAAAGGATTATGCTACATTGTTGGTCAAATTTCACGAAGAGTCGGTTAAAAATGGCCTCATTAGGTGAAAGAAAGTGCTGTTCCAGCATGATAATGCATCCGTAATTCGGTCGCTGTTGTAACAGTGAAATTGTCCGCTACGAATTGATTCCGCACTACCTTAGTGTCCGATCTCGGCACTCCGACTTCTTTCCCTATCCAAACATGAAGCGATGGTTGACTAGAAAGAAACTCACATAAAATGAAGAAATAATCTTTGAAACAGAGAACTATTTTGCAGACTTCGATAGCTCGTCCCTTTTGGAAGGCATACAAAAGCTGGAAAATAGTCGGGCGAAATATATCGAGCTTTTTCGAACAAAAATAATATTTACTTTATAACGTATCTGAGTTTTCACTGTACCCTTGTGTACATACAAAACGCTATGTGGGTTTTCTTAGTAAATTCTTCAAAAATGACAATAGTAAAAATAGATAAAATTGTATGAGATTTGGAAGGATAAAATACTGGAGTGTTTTACCAATTATTGGCTCTAATATTGTAGCCTTTTCACAAGTAAAAAGTTATGAGTATGCAAGAATGCATACAATTAAAATGATAGTTGTCATAAAGTATATTTTTAACATAGAGTTTATCCCAATAAAAATGTATAACGGTATTATTGGTATATTAGGAGAGGAGCCTCCTATCTTTTTAAGAACAGTACGAACCATGTACGTGTCATGTACGAGCATTAAAAATGTTAGGGAGGTTAATAATAAATATTTATATAAGAAACTATATAACTTTAACAATATCTATTCAAACAGAACCTGGAAAAATAGCAGATATTTTAATTCGCAACCGGTATTGAAATAGGGCTAATAGAACTATGGGCTTGTTTTGTTGTACGAGGGTTGCTATTTATGTATCCGGAATTGGGAACAATGATCTTGCTAGACGCCATCTGATATTGTTCCATTCTAAAGTTTGACATTGTTGACTTATGCGTACTCAGAACGGTTTGTCAAGCGGATGCCATTTTTGTTGTTTAGTAACTTGAAAATGGCATCTTAGTCAAAAAATGGAATTCTCTCGTGAGAATTTTCGTGCGATGATTATATACTACTTTCGACGTGGATTATCTCAACAAAAGTGCATCGATGAACTTACTTCGATTTATTGCGATGAAGCACCATCTAAACTACTGTATATAAACTTGTTTAGTGAATTCCAAACGTGGCCATCGTTCGTTCAAGGACGACTTTAAAGAAAGCCGTCCAAAATCGGTTGTTGTGACAGAAAACATCGATATTGTGCACAAACTGATAAAGCAAGATCGCCATATGACATACCGTGTGATTGAGGCATCCGTGGGGCATTAATATAACAAGCGTACACAAGATTTTACGGGAACCTTTAGCCATGAAAAAGATTTGTGCGCATTGAATTCCGCATAATTTGACAATCGCTCAAAAAAGGCTCGTGTCGATTAATGCAAAGAAATGCTCCAAAAATGCAATCGTGGTGCGTCAAAAGCCGTGTATAACATTTACGCAGGTGACGAATCTTGGATTTAGGCATATGAGCCTGAAAGTAAGGGTCGACTGTCGACTGTAAGGGTCTTCAAAATGAGGCAAACCAAAACAAAGGTTGTTCGCGCAAGAAGCACTTCGAAGCAAATGGTCACCTAGTTTTTTTGGATAAATGAGCAGGTGGTTTCAGTGCCACTACAGAATCATAGGATGGTTAATTCTGAATGGTACACAACCATTTGTTTGCTAGAAGTCTTTAAATATTAAGAAGAAATAACCAAGGATGCAGGATCATTCTTCACCATGATAATGCGAGCTCTCACACATCGGATCAAACAACTCAATATTTGACTAGTTAAAACATCGAATTGATGGGTCGTCCGACATATAGTAGATACTTCAATTGGAATGGAAAAAGCGCAATAAAAATTGGTTTAAACTTATGCAGTATGCCTTGCGGAGAATATTGTGAAAAACAATAAAACAATTTTCAATGATAAATATTTGTTTTTATATATTATTCCGCATACATAAATAGTAACCCTCGTAATTAGAACTACTTTATTATATATTTTTTATTTAATGGCTTTGCTACTAAGCATTTCACTAGCTCATTTATTCTTAGAAATTATTCAATGCACCAATGGGCAAAACATGCACAAATATGCACCAGCGAAAACACATACACACATCCATGCCCGCACCAGGATTTGAACCCGGGAACCTTCGATTGCCAAGCGAGCAACTAATCCAGTAGACCACCGCGGTCGGTAAACTATTTTATTAATATTGGGTTGAGGCAAATGTTAATCCTGTTTTTGGCTCGTTAAACATTAAAAATGGCAGGAAATAAGGAGCATTTTCGTCATATTATGTTTTTTAAATCGTGAAAAGGTGCTTCGCAGATCCAAAAGTAGATATGTGCGGTGTACGATGGGGATGTCGTTGAGGGTTCCACCATATTTGCCGTATATAAAGTATATCGGCATAGAATAAATTGAAAGATCGCAGAAATTCTTGGAATCAACTAGTCAACAGTGCCAAGGCAACGATAACGTCTACTTGGAATAGTTCGCAAGGACAATATATGGGTGTCGCTTGAGTTAATGGACAAAAATTTGCTAAACCGAATTTCTGGTGGCGATTCCATATTGAAACACAATGAAATCGATTCATTTTTAAACCGCATGATTACAGGTGATTAAAAATAAATTGTATATAATTATTTAATGCGTAAGAGATCATGTAAGCGCGGAGATGTCCCTTCAACCAACTTAAAAACCAGTGTGTTTTTGAATACAGTTTTGCTATGGTGGGACTGGAGGGAAATCGTATACCAAACCAATACTAATATATATTGTACCAACATATGTTTTGGTCTGTCGATCGTACTCTCCCGATTTTGCACTCTCCGACTACATTTATTTAGATTGCCTCAAGACAGCTTAGACGGTAAAAACTTAAACTTTCTTTGAATTGTAGAAAAACTCCCTGAATCAGTTCTTTAGCCAGAAACCTGTTTTGATCCATCCACCATACTTTTCCGAACTTACATCCTCCAACTATAATTTATTTAGATCGCGACAAAACAGCTTAGATGGTAAAAAATTTTCTTCTTTGGAAAACTTGAAAAATCACTTGGAGTAGTGCTTTAGGCAGAAACATCAAAACTTCTATGAGCTCGTGATTATGCATCTACCGGAGAGATGAGGAACAAACATCGAACACAACGATACATACCAAATTAATTAAATGAAATTTTTAGTAATAAAAAGTTCTTTATTTTGTTCAAAATAATGGGACAAACTTTCATATCAACCCAATATTTTTACAATAATTGCAATAACTACTGAAGTATTACGCTGCTAAACACAGCAGTGAAAGTCTATGAAATAATATTTGAACAAAAGCTTACAAAAATATTAGAATCAACGTTAAATCAATCACAATGTGCATTCAGGAAAAGCAGATAAGCATAGTACTACGTATGTACAATAAAAAAATATAAACAGAACAAGCAAAGGAAGATAAGTATATTTGTATGGGAACACCTAGAAAAGTGTATACAAAACTTGTTAAAGTAAAAAACTTGGTTATAGCTTAGAAAGAAACTCTGACATATTCAGAAACATATATAAACACAGTAATAAGCCAGAATAGAACATCGAAACTATTCGTCATAAGACATAGACTAAGCCCCGTACCATTTATATCATTTATGTTTCAAATAATTAAAGACATGAACACTTGTCCGTAAAATAAGGTCTCCATTTTTTTTCACAAAAAAAGTCATATTTGTATAGCATTTTTCGTATACCCGTGTCATAGAACTCTCCCGCCGCGATGCGCAGGTAGCGTACGACCTCTTCTTTAAACTCCTCATCGGTCCTGAAATTCAATCCACCCAGGTGTGACTTCAACGCAGGAAAAAGTTGATAATAACTTTGTGCTAGATCCGGGCTATACGGGGGGGGGGGGGGGCACTAACTCATTGGTTGAAATTGGTTGATGAATTCATTTGTTGCACTGGCGGCGTAGGGACGAGCGTTGTCCTGAAGCAAACGAACTCCCTTCGTCAGTATGCCTCTTCTTTTGTTTTGAATTGCAATTCGTGGCTGTTTCTCACCAATGACTCGAATAATTTCATGCTTTACTTCAGAAATCAATTGTGGACTGTTCTTATAGACCTGGCTTTTCACATCATTCCGAAGAAAATAGTCTAACGATGTTAAATCATATGATCTTGGTGGCCAATTAACACCACTGCTTCTTGCAATAACATGTCTAGGACATTTTTCTCTCAATAAATTAGTTGTTTCATTAGCAGAGGTGAGGTGTAAAAACCATCCTGTTAGAACCACATATCCTTCAGATCAACATTTTTCCATTCAGCCTACAATAATCTAGTTATCATCTCACGATATCGAACACCATTCACAGTTAAAAGAAATGCGGCCTAATTACACATTCTGGCTATAATGTACACCGAACAGTGACTCGTTTAGGATGTAAAGGTTTCTCATGAATCAATTGTGGATTTTCCTCTTTCCAAATGCGGCAATTTTATTTTGTAACACAGCAACCAATTTCAAAATGTGCTTTATCTGAGATGATTTTTGGAGAAAAATCATCTGTTTGTTTTTTGATCCATTTGACAAATGCAAGACGTTTGGAATGACCCAGAAGCTTTAGTTCCTGTATTATTTGAACCTTATATGCCTTCAGGGCTAAATGTTTTGTAAAATACGCCATGTTGTAGATTCACTGAGTGTAAATTGTTGTAAACGACGACTAATGGAAATGTATGGGTCTTCAGCAACAATTCCACGTACCAAATCAATATGCTCTTGTGAACGGTCTCTACGACTATATATTGATCTTTAATTAACTAACTCCGAACCAGTTTCTTGAAATTTTTGAACAATTCGATTGATAGTGCTTTTAGATGAACGATTATGCAAACCTCAAATACAAATACAAAATTTCTAAAAATATTTTTCACCGAAGACTCGTCCTCGTTAGTTCTTCTGATGCAAACCAACTCCCTTCGTCAGCATGCCTCTTTTTTTGTTTTGAATTGCCTGGTAAAAATTCTTCAAAGTCTGACAGTAGTGATCAGCTTTTACTGTTGTCCCGGTATACATGAACTCGCACAACAATATCCGCTTCTTATCCCAAAACATAGTCGTCATCACTTTGCTGGCAGGCAATGTTTGTTTAAACTTTCGCGGCTTTGGCGATCGTGAATGCCACAACTGATGGGACTGTTCTTTTGTCTCTGATGTCGTGTAATATACCCAGGCTTCCTTGCCCTTTTTTACGTAGCAATCAAGGAATTCGCGGGCCGCTTCAACACGTTACCGTTTGTAATCTTCGATAAGCATTCCCACCTTGCATACATCTTGTGATAATGCAAATGTTCTGTTAAAATCTTGTAAATAGTAATCTTACTGACATCAGGGATCAATTTACAAAGCTCCCGAATCGTCACCCGTAGATCTTCAAACATTATCCTCTCCACTTTTGCAATCGTTTCGAGAGAAACCGATGGCCGTCCGCCACGCTCTTCATCACGGATGTCTGTCTGCCCATTTTTAAAATCTTTGCCCCATTTCCTCACATTTTTTATGTCCATACACTTTACATAATTGATACATTTCTAGAGGCGTAGTGCCTTTGGAAAACAAAACACGAATCGGAACTCACTCATCTGGCGGTAGCGGTGGGTGGAAGCTTCATCGCGAACGGCTACCAAACAAAGACTAAGCGTCGCAGACAGCTCTGAGTGACGGGGATTTGTTGGCGGGAAACCAATCTACACACCAGTGCTGCCGGATCTTGCATTAAACCTTACTTTACAGACAACCCTCTTATATGATACAGAAACCTAGAGAAAATAAAAATTACGGAATGCGCCTTCGTTGAAAAGTAACATCTGATTCAAAATTCTTTCCTGGAAAGGAGACGGAGAAAAGTTTTTGGAAATATTTGTGATCTATGAATTTGAGTCAAACAAAAAAGTATAAAGTATGGAATGGCAGAAATAGAATTTACATCCATCAACATTTCGGCTTAGTTTTTCTGATCGAAATAAAAAAATAACTTGAGCACATTGTCCCAAATGAGTGTTATCAGATCTTACATATTAAATCAAATCATACCAAACCAAAAGTTCGTAAAGCAATATAAAGGGTCTTTCAAACTGAGCGGTTTTTTAATTCTTGAATAAAACACAGAATTTACGTTTGTCAAAAAATTTTGTGTTGATAATTGATGCATAGTGTATGACACTTAAACACGAAAGACAATATCTGCCAAATGACCATCTCTTGCAGCTCCATAGACGTCTACTCTTTTGTCAAAATTTTAGATGATATTTTGGCATAACCCTGGCTCTGTCTCACCAGTGACTCGAAAGATTTCAATCTTTAATTCAGGAATCGATTGTGGATTGTTCTTATAGACCTGTCTTTTCACGTAATCTTAAAGAAAATAGTTCCACGATGTCAAATCACGTGATTTTGGTGGCCAATTAACCTCACCATACTTTGCAATAACTCATTCAAGAAAATTTTCTCTCTATAAATCAATTGTTTGATTAGCAGAGTGCGATGTAGCGCCATCAATTCAGCCCACAAAAATCCAGTTTTCATCTCACGATATCGAACACCATTCACAGTTACAGTTTTACCAGCAGTATTCTGAAAGAAATATGGCCCAATTATACCTCCTGACTTAGGAGTTAAAGACGTTTAGGAGTTAAAGGTTTCTCATGAATCAATCGTGGATTTTCCTCAGCCCAAATGCGGCAATTTTGTTTTTTAACATAGCTACCAATTTTAAAATGTGCTTATAAACGTTACAAGTCGTAATGATGTTTGTTACTATTGTAAAAGTAATTCTGGGACTGAGTTACAGGAGCTCACTAGGTAAAGATCTAAAAGACCAACAATGAATACTCCATAAGTCATGTCGATAACCAGCATGTGTATAACCGAATGATTTTAATTTGGTCACTTAAAATTAGTGTGGCTACCAAGTGGCCACAAATACAACAATAATCTTACTGATATGCTCTGTGTAAGGATTCGAAAAGGATATATAATAACTATGTGTATGAAATTGAAGTTTTGCGAAAGATTATTGGTGTTAACAAAAAATAAAACACAAACAATACTTAAATTAGAAACATAAGCAAATAAATAAAAATATATTATTGAGTTGGGTAATTGATTTATTGGAATTAATTTATATTATATAGATAACATATTATCGATAATAGACCAAGGTATTTTTCATATTATTATGGATGCAATTAAATTACAAATACTAATGAATTGTTAACATAATTACAGTGTATTTTCATCAAACTTCTTCATTTAAAATCTATTCTTGTAATGTTACATTGCTCTTCTTATACGAGGATCACTCTAAGTTTTTTTGATATGGCAATACGAGCACAATTAAGTTTAAATTGTTTGATTATTTCATTCTTTATTAAAACATAGAATTTGCATTGATAATTGAAGCATAGTGTATGAAATTTAAATACGAAAGAGAATATCTACCCAATATCTGTCAATCTGACCACCTCTTGCTGCTCCACAGACGTCCACTCTTTTGTAAAAATTTTGGATGACATTTTGGCATAACCGTGGCTTTCACGTTTCCCCAAAAAAATAGTTCCACAGTGTCAAATCATATGATCTTGGTGGCCAATTAACATCACTGTTTCTTGCAATAACTCGTCTAGGAAATTTTTCTCTCGATAAATCACTGTAGCACCATCAAATCAAGTGTAGCACCATCCTATTGGAACCACATATCCTCCAGATAAACATTATTCAATTCAGCTCACAAAATTCTAGTTATCATCTCACGATATCAAACACTATTCACAGTTACAAGAAATACGCCCCAGTTACACCTCTTGGCCACAATGCACATCAAACAGTGACTCGTTTATGATGTAAAGGTTTCTCTTAAATTAATCGTGGATTTTCCACACCCCAAATGAGGCAATTTTGTTTATTAACATAGCCACCAATTTCAAAATGTGCTTCATCTGTAAAGATGATTTTTTGAGAAATATCATTTGTTTGTTCTTTGATCCAATTAACAAATGCACATCGTTTTGAATGATCCGGTCGTTTTAGTTCCAGTGTTATTTGAACCTTATACGCCTCCAGAGCTAAATCCTTTTGTAAAATACTACATATTGTGATTTCACTGAGTCCAAATAATTGTGAACAGAATTGTGACTAATGGATGTTTCTAGGTCTTTGTGCCCATAGTGATTTCATTCTTTCACTATGAGCTTGTTTTCATTCGTCAGACCAAGTTGTTCCGTCTTCCTACATTTTTCTCTCTGGCCAACCTTCCAAACGTTAACCTTGTGTCTGAAACAAAAAAAACACGAATATTTCCAAAAACTTTTCTCCGTCTCCTTGCCAGGAGAGAATTTTGAATCAGATGTTACTTTTCAACGAAGGCACATTCCGTAATTTTTATTTTCTCTAGGGTTTTATATCATATAAGAGGGTTGTCTGTAAAGTAAGGTTTAATGCAAGATCCGGCAGCACTGGCGTGTAGATTGGTTTCCCGCCTATAAATCCCCATTACTCAGAGCTGTCTGCGACGCTTAGTCTTTGTTTGATAGGCGTTCGCGATGAAGCTTCCACCCACCGCTACCGCCAGATGAGTGAGTTGTGTTTTTTGTGTGCCAGGGGCACTATGCCTATAGAAATGTATCATCAATTATGTGAAGTGTATGGACATCAAAAATGTGAGGAAATGGGGCAGAGATTTTAAAAATGGACAGACAGACGTCCATGATGAACAGCGTGCTGGACGGCCATCGGTTTCTCTCGAAACGATTGCAAAAGTGGAGAGAGTAATGCTTGAAGATCTACGGATGACGATTCGTGAGCTTTGCAAATTGATGCCTGATGTCAGTAAGATTACTATTTACAAGATTTTAACTGAACATTTGCATTATCACAAGATGTGTGCAAGTTGAGAATGCTCACCGAAGTTCACAAACGGTAACGGGTTGAAGCGGCCCGCGAATTCCTTGATTGCTACGTAAAAAAGGGCAAGGAAGCCTGGCCATATTACACGACATCAGAGACAAAAGAACAGTCCCGTCAGTAGTGGCATATATATCGTCATAACAATAAAAATAGCAAAATTCAATCGTCTCTCTATTTCACGAAAATATAAACCTGTGTTTATCAACTAATATATATTTCCTTTTTTAAATTCGGATTCTTTCCTAAGATAACACAATATTTAAACTCGTAGCATTTTAGCATTGTTGATGAACTACAATAAAAATACTGCGTAGCATAAGGTTAAAAAAGTAAAAAACGTATCAGGTTTTGTATTTAACATATAATATACTGTGAGTACATTTTTTGTTTGGTTCAAATATACTGGGTGTTGCACTTTTAATATTTATTTGTCTTATTTATTATCTCAAGGTTATTTTCATTGAGTTATTTAATAAGTATTTTGTTTGAAAATAATTAATTGAATAATTTAAAATATTTTATGAAGACAGTGTTTTGCTTCGCAGTTTGATGTCCGTTATAAACAAATATCATATAATGATATTCAAAACTGCTCATAAAAATATTAAATGCCATCAAGCGGGTTATTTTAAATATGTTATATACTGAAAATTTTCTTCTGGTAAACATTCAACAACTTAATTTAAATTATAGGTTATATAAGTAATAGATTAATTTAAATAGTCCGCTATGGCTCATTCATTTCCGCAAGTTACCACCTTGTCATTTTGTAGAGCACACATAATTTATACATGGTGTCCCAGAAGAAAGCTTCTTTTTGATATAGTCAAAGATATATATATATATATATATATATATATATATATATATATATATATATATATATATATATATATATATATATATATATATATATATATATATATATAAATCAAAGAGAGACGTCCTTAAAAAAAACGTTACTAATTATTGAAACATACATTTTAGGAAATCACTTTTTAAAAATAATATCATGCAAATATAAAGCATTACGCTCACGGCGCTCATCTAAACGAACAGCAAATTTCCTTAAGACGGCTCGGCACATAATCTCTAGAATGGTTGCCATTTCGTATCGGATATATTTTTTTAACTGCACCAACGAACCCGGTTTATTGATGTAAACTTTCAAAAGTCTTTAATTTGTTTGGGAAAATTTCACGAACTTGTGGCAGAAATGTGTTGGAAGTGTGTGACGTTGCTCCGTCCTGCTAAAACCATGTTCTTTAATTATAACGAGCAGTTTTGCAGTTCAGATTTACCAAAAATTGTCCTACGTCTTCAAAAAAGCACGAGCCGGTTATTCCTCGCGCTTACATTACTGCCCGCCGATACAGTGACTTTAGGCGAATATAGAGGTTTTTGATGCTCGTGTTTACGGATTCGTTTCACTTCAGTAACGACAGTTCTGTTTATTTACATGACCGTTGAGATAAAAGTGAGCTTCAAGGCACTGTTATTGTAAAATAACGCTCGCTTAGCGTCCCTCACTTATGTTGCGAGAAGTGGCCTTCTTTCGGTTGATATCATCTTTGACTGGCATCCATAGAGCGGATGGGTATATCTCACAAATTAATTCGTAATATTTTACTTGATATTTTGGCCAAAGAGGCATTACGGTCAGGCCAAAGGACCTGACATATGTCCCTACATTCATGAAACGCTTCATCATTTCTGTTTTTAATCTTTATCTTTGTCCAAAAAGTGCCCTGAATATTACCTATTATCAAAAAGTGTTTATTTTTGATAAAATATATCAAACTTGAATATTCCCATTTGCTGAGTATTGTAATTTCCCAAGTTACTTAAAGTAATCTAGATCTGTGCCTGATATCATATGTCTAATTGTTAAGGGAACTCTTGAACTGCTGTGTATGCAGTTATCTCAACAAATGCTTAAAATTTGTCATTGATTTATCCAAGAATCCCATCTACACAAAGGACTTTTGCGGTTGAATGTTCTCTAATGATTCACTTATTCAGTTTTAAAACCTGATGTTTAACCTTTTAAGCCTGACACAATGATGGCGCCTTATTTAACAGTCGACCAAAGATGCATTCGAATGAACACTTCTCAAAACTTTCTCACTGTTTGGACTTATTTAAACGTGATTTTACTGACATTTCTCTATGTTTTATAACGGTAAATGAAATATGGATGGAACTATTATATGTCAGAAAAGTAGACATAAATAGACGTAACCATAGGTCAAAGTACGCCAAAAGAAGCGAACATGTTTCCAGCAGCTGGAAATGTTATTGCTACGGTTTTCTGGCATTCTCGTGATGTGGTGCTTATAGACCACATAGTAAAAGACACGACTATTACAGTGAAGTATTACGCTTCAATACTTGGCCAATTTAGAGGTGCTATTTAGGCTAAACATCTACATCAGGCCAAGACGATGTACTTTTTCACTATGACAATTCGCATTCATTTATGTTTCGAGTTGTTGCTGTAAAATCCCACGATCTATATTTCAAATGCTTCCATATTAGTCGGATTTAACTCCCAGCGATTACTTATTATTTCCAAACTTGAAGGAATTGCTCTCTCATGAAGATTTACTTCAATGATGAGGTCATAACTTTCACGGCCGCATATTTTACAAATTTGGACAAATCACATTATACTGAGACTAATAATTAGTTGGAACATCGTTGGTTTAAATATTTCGAATTGCAAGATAACCATATTGAAAAATTTTAAACATTTTCTCAAAAATCTTATTTCCTTTGTCAGGCCAAGGACTATTCGAACGTCATCTAGTGTAACATTTTTTTTTGGAATCCGCGATGCACCGAACGTTCGTTTATTTAATATTTGCTTTGAATTGATTTAATCTAGTGCCAATTTGACAACTGTATGTTTTGGCATTTGTAAAACTTAGTAGATGCCATTTATAAAATTGGCGTCGTACTGTACGGAACAATATATACAATTTGTTTAACTTTAACTATCGTTCTCTGATAAATGTTTTTTCCTTACAATGGTGTGGTCTATAGTCTGGAGGAGTCTATAGGTTTATACTTTGTTGAAGATTAAGTATGTATCAGAGGTATAATCGGAGGCAAAATGACTGAAAATGAATATTCATAAAACTGCAAAATTGGTTCCAATTTTAAGTTACTTTAAGTTACATAATCCGATAGTTTGGAATGCTTGATAGTTTTTCTTGGTATATTTGAAGAATGTTTAACTTGATATGTTTGTAAATCTCCATAACATCACGAATACACAGTGGCTTAAAGATTGAGTAAAGAATATTCTGTCAAAAACTATGTCTGTTTTAAAACATTTTCTAGCATTTTGACATACCTCCGATACATTCTTAAAATTTAAAATATTTATCATTAATAATTATGAAAAATATTTAGAGGTTTTAATTAATATTTAATAATTATTAAAATTTTCGTGTTCGTAGTTCTAAAGGTTTAAATTAAAAATGTTTTTGCCGAAAAATTAAAATCAAAGCATATTCACTACCAAAAGTTAGTTAACATTTTTTCATATTATTTATTATTTATTTAATTCTAGATTATTGGTGAAACTTGCTCTTTCTTTTTTAATTATAGATTATTTTCTAGCATTATCTTCATTAATTTTCCTTTTCTATGTTCTGTAAAGCAAACATATTTACGAATTTATGATTTTCAGTACTTTTACCTCCGATTGTACCTCCGATACATCCTTAAGTTTAAAAAATGAAAAATTTTAATAGAAGTAAAATATTATGAACCATAAATTTCAAAGTTTTAAAAATTTTTCAAAATGAAAATGACAACTGTTCAAGAAGCATATTCAAAGAATAATTTCTTTCGAAAATAGACGGAACATGTTAATAATACAAAAAAGCCGACATTATTTTCTTCTCCTTCTTCTTCTTCCTGTTGCGCTACAGCTCATCAGTGAGCCTTAACACTTTAACCGAAAGAAGGACCTGTGAGACCCGTGGAGAAATTTTGAAATTTAATGTTGGCAACCCTGCTTTTTCGAATGAATTGTGGCTCTCAGTATATTTTCCTCCACCTATCCACCACCCACCTCCCTCTATGACTTCTTTCTTAGTTGACTGTCTTTGTTTGGCCTAGATAGATTGATTTGTTAAAACATGCGGATCTCTCAGACCCGGTCTTTCGCCTTACGCAAATTATTTTTACTTTTCTTTTTATTGCTTGTTGAATTGTTAATTTTATTTGTACACAATGGAGAGGAAAAACCCATCAAGAAACATAAAAAAAGTATGTGCACCCCACCGCGACTTTGCTAGTCGCGTCATGCAGATGTGATCATGTAGAATCAATATCATGTCAGAAACGATGAAGAAACTAGCTCAGATGAAGGAGAATACTTTAGCGATTCAGATGATGATTCGGACTATATTTTGCAAGCTCAATTGCAATACCACAGCGAGAAAACGAATGAGGAAGTTCTGATAGAAGGTGAGATTGTTGTGTGATTGTGAGATTGTGTGATCGATCTATTGATGGTATTGGTGTTTTTGATGAAGTTTGAGGTGCTGATAACATGGTTGTTGAAGAAGAACAAAGTAGACGACTACCTGATTATATATTTGGTCAGATGAGAAAACATTAATCTGGACCACTCTATTTTTGGTCAACTAAAAAACCATTTAGAGAGAACCATTCTCAAGGGTGCCCATAAAAAATAAAGTCATTGTTTTCATAAGATGTTACAAACAGATCCTATTTCAATGCCTCAAAAACGTTTTTGATATTTTCAAACTTGCAAAAAGCATATTGTCCTACTGAAAATTTGACAATCGATGACATGTTAGTGCCATTTCGTGGTAGGTGGCTTCAAGGTATATACACTTAAAAAACCTAATAAATATAGCGTGAAAACAATGTGATTGTATGATGCAAAGATGTTTACCTTTATAACGCATACATTTACACGGCAGCGGGTTCTGAAGGCATAGACTTGATACCAAATGAGCTAAACTTGCAAAAACCAATTCAGTGTGTTGTACGACTTTGTGAAGTAGTTGAACATATGAACAGGAACGTGGCATGAACTATTTGACTTCTATTCAGTCTGTTGATGAAATTGCTAAAAGCGGTCTAACTTATGTTGGGACAATGCGGAAGGATAAGCTGGTTATCCCAAAGGAATTTCTTCCTAGTAACAGCAAAGTTGCAGGGTTAGCTGATCACTGTTTCAATGGGTCAAACACCCTTGTTTCTTTTGTGCCTAAAAAAATAAAGCAGTCGTGCTGATTTCAAATATGCCCCAAAGAGCAGAAATAAATCCACAAAATAAAAAACCGAAAATAATTTACTTTTACAACGAAACCAAATGTGGTTTCGCATCAAATACGCAGTATACGGGTCCAACAGAAAAACTAGAAGATGACCGCTGGCTGTATTCTATAGAATATTAACTATTTGTAGCGTCAATTCTTTTATCATTTGCCAAAGCTACGAAGATTCACCTTTGCTAAACCGTCTTTCAACCCTGAGGGGTTTGGCAAAGGATATGATTGAACTGCACTTGAGAATAATACTTTCGATTCAAAATATTCCAACGGAGCTAAGAGCACTTATTGTAAAATGACTTTCAAATTCAAATAGCGAGTAGCAAGCAGTTGAAGAAATTATAGTTCCCACACATAAGCTCCAAAAACGAAAACTATATGTCCATACACCAAACAAAGGAATCAGCTGTTCTAACGCTATTTGTTTAGAACATAGCAGAAATGTTTGTGTAGATTGTATGCTGATGGTTCCTACTCCAGGTACTACCAGGTACACAATAATATAGATAATTTTTTGATTTATTTTATTTTAGGTTTACTTTTTTTGAGCAAGTGTATATTTTAAATTAATTGTATCAATAATTAATATTTTATTTTCAATTAATTTCCTTCTTATTGTCAATAAATGTTCCTTTTCATTCAATATATTTTACTAAACTTAATGATTTTGCCAATAAAAATAACGAATTAATTAAAAAAGGGCATCAAAATTGAGCATGGTCTCTCCAACCAGATCTTTCACTTTACGTAACTTAAGATCGTCTTTCGGTCAAACTGTTAAGCTCCTTCAACATTCGCCTTCAAATGGATCGATTCCCAAACAGCCATTTTTCAATTCTGGATTTTTAGTAGTTCTTCAACATCTCTTCTTACATTGTCCTGGCGCTGTGTCTTTGATCTATCGCTTTTTCGGTTACCCCATAATATATATTTGTCCTTCCATGATACTCCTGGATATTCGGATTTTTAGCATTGAACGTAACGTGTCCCGCTCGTCTCAGTCGCTGAACCCTCACATAGTCCGTAATATCCAGATTCTTGTATAATTGCTTGAGTTCCAAGTTTTACCTGATGGTCCAAATTCTGTTCATTCACAGCATTCGTAGTATTCAAGTATTCTTTTGGCACTTCTTCTGAGTACTCTTCTTTCAAATACTGTAAGCGTTTCTTCTGTTTTCTTTATGAGGGCCCACGTGTCGCATCCATAAGTGACTACTGGCCGAATCAGTGTTGTATAGATCTTAACTCTCGTGTTCTTTTATATAAGTTTAGATCTTAAGATTGGCTCTAGGGAATAAGCATTTGTGGTACCCTTCATAATATGATTTCATTATTTTCTTATCTATCTACTAATAACCCTGAGTTACACAAAACATTTGACCAATATGTAGTGGATTTAATTGGATTTTAAATATAAAAACAAACAAGTTTGACTTTATCTATTCGAGTATATTTTGCTTAATTGTTTATCTACAATTACATATTTTTCTAAATCGTTACGAGTTTAGTGACCAGTGAATTCAAGATAGCCAACAAGACGTTTTCGTCTAGACAAAATTCGACTCTCTTAAGCATTATTATAAACCATTATGTTCAATCCTCACAACACCATAAATATATATTAAGCCACTCAAATTGTGTAACACTATCCGGTATTTAAAAGATTAAAAGACCATTCAAATCTATAAATAAAATGCAAATTAAAATTCATTTACGACAATTTAATTTAAAGGAGAGAAAAAAGTCTATCGGCGCCTAATGCACTCTTTTTCAATGATGTCATATTTATTTATTGATAAGCCATTTCAATATTCATTGAGTTAATTATGACATGCAATTGGTTAGTTAATATATAGGGTGTATATTGCTGACTACTTGTAAATTGTAATGATTCTTTTAATATTTCTTACTAAACTAAGAAATTGCCTTTCAATTCGAACTGAATTTGTTACATTAAAGGTAAATAAATCCCAAAAACACCACACACCGCTATGTAATAAAAGGGAAATATGTATATGCAATATATATTGCAATGTCAGATTTCTTTGGACTGCGTTCCTAGGTACCCTGAAGAGTCTAAGCATCAAGAGACGAAACATATGCCCTCCAGTTGAAGGGATGGGTGGGGCTCGTCTCCAGTCATCATACAAAAAAATGCTTATATATATATATATATATATATATATATATATATATATATATATATATATATATATATATATATATATATATATATATAGCCGTACTACAGACCTTTAGACCTACAGCTTTGAGATGCTTCTCCATGTTGTCCTTCCTGCCTCTGGTCACTGCAGTGCTTAATTTCTCTTCCTTCCTTCTTTCTCAGATCTTTCATGACAGCCATCGCTTCGTTAGTCTTCCTTCCCTTCTTTCATCTTGTAGTCTTCTCCATGCAATCTTCTTCACCAATCTACTTTCTCCCATTATTTCTATGTGGCCCAGCCATTGCAGTTTTCTCACTTTTACTATCTAGTTTATCCTTGAATTCTTGGAAATATCATACATTTTCTCATGTGCTCTTCTCATATTCAAGTCATCGATCTTCTTTCCTCCTTTTATCGTTCTGATTATTCTACCTTCCCATCTTAACAGTTTCTCTTCTTCTTTCTTGTTTAGTACTCATGTCTTACATCTGTACAATGCGGTGGGTTGCAATACAGCCTTATATAATTTTAATTTGCTATTTTTGGATATTAATCTCGATCTTATTAGATAGTTCAAAGCTCCTGCTCATTTGTTAGCTTTAATCAACCTTAGGTGTATCTCCTTCTCTTCTTCACACTTGTTATCCTTGTTATCCTTACGCCTAAGTATACAAATTTTTCCACTCATTCAAAAGTTATTCTTCCTAGTTCTCTATCTATTTCCACTTTCGAGACCTTTTCTTGTGTACCTTCTATTATCATTACTTATCATTGCTTTCTTTTTGATTGCTTTTTAAACCAAATTTGTATGCTGCCTCCACTAGCCTTTTTGGGACTTCTTTCAAAATCATGTTGAATAATAGTGTCGATAGTGGATCCCCTTGCCTTAGGACAGCCTTGATCAGAAAATCTTCTGTCGTTCCTCCTTTAACTTCTACAATATATATATATATATATATATATATATATATATATATATATATATATATATATATATATATATTATAAATTGCCCATGTCAGATGTCGGGTGTAATCACATTCTGCTAATGTCATCCTGAGGCGGACGTTTGCAGCAGTTAAGATTGCGCGAATCCATCCATGCCTCGCCAAAGCCCTGTATATGACATCAGGTATGCTTGAAATGTTGCATAGTGTGCTCGTGGAGAAGCATCCATGAAAAGTTGTATAGTGGGCCCGCGGAGAAAAATATTAATAAGCAAAGAAAATTCCTTCAGCTGCCAAAACGTCTTTCTGTTAATAGTTTATTAGTACTTAAAATACTTGGATTTTTGCGACGTCCCGACGAGATCGCACTCATCATTCCCTAATATTCAGTTTGAAGGTTTCAGATAGATTGATTGACAGATGATCTGTCAAAAGGTCGTTGTTTATCCATTTTACATCCATTTTATAAATCGTGGTTTTTTGTTAATTTCAAATATTTTATTGTGAATGAGAAATGACTACAAAAAAAAACATTTACGTTAAATGTTTTTTTTGTAGTCATTTCTATAATCGCAAAATATAATATTAAATAAATAATTTTCAGAATGTATTTCACTCACACATCCATATCGAAACCAAGAATCAAACCTGCTATCACTCAGTTCCAATGCAAGCTATTTAACCATTAAGACTAAAATAGTTAGCTAAATATGTTACTACTATATTTAGTTATTACTACATACTGTATAGTAACTTCTATAGTTCCTTACTACTATACTAACTTAGTTCCTTACTACCATATTTATTCTTTTCATTGAGTCGTTTGTGAGTGCTCTTGTCACCGCAACTTAATCAGAATTCTGTGTATACTTTTGCCAGAATAGAATTGTATATATATATATATATATATATATATATATATATATATATATATATATATATATATATATATATATATATATATATATATATATATATATATATATTGACGACAAATTCATGGCTTTCGATCTTTGCACATTTTTAGGTTAGTCAATTTCCTAATAACGGGAAGATCTACAGAAAAATGTAAAAAATGTATGTATTTGGACAGGAAATATTTCATGATAATTAATAAGACTTGTTTTTGTTTAAAATTAAATAACGTTTAAGGTACATAATAATGTTAAAATGAACATAAGCTATAAGAAAGGAAAATTTGATGAATGGCATCGCTATAGTAATATATTTGATACGAAAAGCAACGCAATTATTTATTGATTAAATAATTAATTTAGTTTCATTAAATTATTTGAATATATTTATAAAATTTGCATAAATGTGTTATAAAATAAAATTATAATTATAATATAGTAATCCCATAACCACAATACAAATATATTTATAATAAACTAATATTAACACTTTTAAATTAATTAAATCAAAAATATGAGTAATGTTTCCTCTAAGGTGTTGAGATATTCATCTGTCCAATAGACATAATAATAAATAAATCATCTGTTCGTGTAGAAACCTTCCTTTGAAAATGGTGAAAAAGTTCTTTGTACTATAATTATCTTAATAGAATAGCAATAAATTATATTTTGTTCTCTATGTGGGTGAATTATTACTATTCATAGTTGGATAATTATAAGAGAAACACCATTTTAATATTTGAAAGCGCATTTCACAAGTGAATAATTAGAAATACCGCTGAGGAAGTGTTATACTATGTATAAAAATCAATTGATTAATTAGTCACTTTTAATCAGAAATACATTTTTTTTTGCATAAAAATTTTTTGAAATTTTAAAAAGTTAAACTGTAGGAAATTTTTATATAAAAACACTGATTTGTTTAAAATAAGCTCTTTCTGTAGCAATACAAGGTTCGAGATGATGAATAGGCATATAAAAAAATAGTTAAAGTTTTTGAAGTGGTAATTTGAGTTTTGGAAACAAAAAATGTCACATGGATTATATTTGGAGAATATGATACTTCATTCATTTGGAATTGGGTCATTTGGAATTCCGCGTAAATAGCATCACGGTAATTATGGAAAATAGTCAACATGACTTTATTTTTCGAGCGACTTTGATGTGTTGCTCGTTCATCTACGTTCGGCTACGTTCGTCTACGTTCGTTTACGTTCGTCTACGTTCGTCTACGTTCGTCTACGTTCGTCTACGTTCGTCTACGTTCGTCTACGTTCGTTTGCGTTCGTTTACGTTTGTCTACGTTCGTCTACGTTCGTCTACGTTCGTTGACCTTCGTCTACGTTCGTCTATGTTCTGCTACGTCTCGTCATCCATTATGATGTACTTTATGAATGTGGAGTCTGAAAAATTCAGCTCCTTCGAAACAAGCCATACCTAGACACGTCTCATTCTCAATACATTAACTTAAATGCTACAAACGTATTTGTGAGACTTGAATATCATTGTCAGATTCTGAGCCATCTCTATTGAGCTTGATTAATGATTTTTCATGTTGATTTCCAATAAATTATTGATGTCGAACACGTTGAAGCTCGACCGGCGTAAAAAAAAGTTATCGACGTTCTTCCCTCCGACGTATCTCCTCGACGTTTTTTGAATTCTTTAGACCAGTCGTTTGCTCCTTTTTACAGATACAGATGTTTTAATTATGATATTGTTTTGTGATAAATCGGTTGCTGTAGAATTTAATGTTTCCAAAGTAGAAAATAGTCAAAAAGGTAAGAAAATAAGATTTTTTTATTATCTTTATTTTTTATTATCTGCAATTATATCCGGATTTTAAAGTATAGCAAATATCAATAAATCATTGATTAAAATGGGGACATATTTCCTATAACATACAACAAATAAAAGAAAATTTCGGAAAATTATCTTTGTAATACAAGGTTATCCATTTCGTGGTTCGGAAAATACAGCCCTATATTTTGACAACTGTCAAACTTAAATGTCAAGTGTGATTTGTTTAGTTTAAGGTTTGTCATTTTACTTATGGATCGTTAAACCACCGAACAACGCATTAGAATTGTCAAAAGTTTTTACAAAAATGGTGATACTGCCGAGCCACGTTTCGCGCCTTACGAGCAGAATGCGGTCCCCATAACCGTCCTTCTGAGCGAACAATTTCAAAGACAGTCAAGAAATTTGAAAATACTGGGTCTGTTATGAATGTGATAAGATATGTATATCATCGTAACACTCGCTCTATGGAGAATATCGCTGTTGTTAGTAAAAGTGTGGCTGAAGACCCAAATTTATTGATTCCTCGGCGTTCACAGTCTGCGGGCTTGTCTTACAGCATATTATGGCGTATTTTGCATTTGGACTTGCATCTTTATCCTTATAAAGTTCAACTCACGCAAGAATTGAAGCCTGCCGACCATGGAATGCGCCGAATATACGCCGATTGTGTGCTTGATCATTCACCTGATTTTTCGAACAAAAAATTCTTCATCGATGAGGCTCGTTTCTCGCTTGGCGGATAAGTAGATAAGCAACATTGCCATATATGGGGCTCTGAAAACTCACAAGTGATTGTGGAGAATCTATTATATCCTCAAAAGCTGACTATTTAGTGCGCGTTATCGTCTGGTGATGTCATTAGTACGGTTAAATTCGAAAACGAAGAAGGAGTGACTGTTAACGTCAATTCTGAGCGCAATAACCCAATGATAGCCGATTATTTTTGCTCAGAAATTGAAGATTTCGATGTGAGCGATATGTGATTCCAACAAGATGTTGCCACACGCCAAACAACTCAACCAATTTTGGCTTTATTGCGCAAGAAGTTCCCAGGCTGCGTAATTTCGAGATTTGATTTGATTTGACGAGATTTGACTTTTTTTTGAGGCTTCGTGAAAGATAGTGATAGAAAGATAGGATTGAGTCATGCAAGTGGTCACGTGGTGGGCATTTGATGTATTCCACACGTAATGGCAAAGTCCAAGCAATAAAATAAAAAAAAGCATCGAAATCTCAATTCTTTGTGTGCTTTCTTGTAATTTTACTTTCCAAAGCACAAAATGATGATGAAAAATCCTTTATAATAAAACAAATGGTCCAAAATAATTTTAAAGAAATAAAATAATTCGTTCGTTTAGTATTTATCCTTGTACACTACCTGCGAAAAGCATGGTAAAAGAAACATTAAAAAAACAGTTTGTCGGAATATTTAGAACACCACCGTTGTATATATTCCGTTGTATATACTTTATATATTTCTAGAACGGAAATATATGTATCACTCTATTGACTAAGTTATAGATAAGAATTTTATTAATATTAGAGGTTAACGAGTATAGTAATTCCTTATTTAAACCTTATTTGTTCAATCTCATATCTTAAGTTTGTAATAATCGTTAAAACGAATGGTGTTATTTCATTATAACTGAACTGAAAATGTATTATTTATAATTAACAGACAATAAGTTCACCTGCCAAATGATAAAGGCCTTTGGTATTGGATCTGCTATACAGAAGTTTTTTCTTCTTTGTCAATTAGTTATATACATTTATGAATATAGATAGATAAAATTCCTGTATTTTTCTCTGTCAGGCCTCATTCGATATTGTGGTCCAGCACTTTTTCCATCATTCGGGAGAGCGGCCTTGTGATCTTCTGCAGTCTGGTTTGGATATTTTTGCCTTTTTAGTCAGTTTTGTACCGTCTATTCTTTTCAGGTGTTTATTCAGAATTTGAGAACTAAAAAATTGATGAATCCATGCATGATTTATTAATGGTGGTCGCAGGATCATTTCTCAAATTACAATTACATTTTACATTAACTTATTTTCCTTTGTACGCCATGTAGATATGCCAAACATGACATGAAATATAGGTAATTGAAAATGACCCAACATTTCAGTGAAGAAAAATGATCCAGTAAAAAAGAAATATCAGTTATTTTTTGGTAAAATGTTTAAAATTTTGGAAACGCTATTAAGCAATATTAGCTACCTTAAGGTTTTTCAAGGTCTGAACCTAACTATAGCTTTGGTTTCTTTTATAGATTCTTTCAATCTGGTGTTTTTTATATATCACCTTAATCGAAGTAATTATTTAAAATTATTTTCTCTAAGTAATGGCTGCGTATTGAAGTGGGGTTTAAAGCGGTAGCTGGACGGTACGGTATTTAGCATGGTAGCGAGTTTGACTCTAGTTCTCGGTGTGGATGTTTATTCATTCTCATGTTTGTGAATGTTTTTAGAATGTAAAATCTGACAAGGAATCACTAGCCAGTCACGATCAGGCTGTATAAGGCCGAATGGCTTACATCAGTCGGGGTAGGTTTCTCGATAGCTTTATGGTTAAGCACAAAATCAAGGATTAATAACTCGAGGTGGCTACTGACTGGGTTTATCGGTAGCCGATGACCGTGGTTCGGAACACACGTTAAGCTGTAGATCCAGTCGGTAAATAGCCAAAGTTGCTAATGCGCATCGAATCCCAAATATCTACCTTCCTTCTTTAATTAATTAAATAGTTTGTATTGCCTTTCCAAATAGTCACTCTTTAGTCAATTTTTACATGTTATATAATTGTGGTTTTGTCCCATCAAGGCTAGCTTATAAATATCATAAAATCATTTTAAGATTATCTTCATTATTCAGCCATTGTCGATCCACTGCAGGATGAAGGCCTCCCCAACATGCTTCCAACTGGCACGGTTCTGAGCTTTCCTGTGCCATTCGGGTCTAATATATTTGATGACATCATCGATCCATCGTGTTTTAGGTCTTCTTTGTGGACGTTTATGATCAACCGGTATCCATCAAGGATTGCTTTGGTCCATTCGTCGTCACATCGCCTCGCTATATGGCCTGCCCACCACCATTTCAATTCCTTCACCTTTCCAATAATGTCACACACTTTCGTCTGTTTTCTGATCCATGTGCAGGTTTTTCTGTCCCGCTTTGTAATGCCAAGCATATATCTTTCCGTTCTGATTGGTTGAGCTGATTGTGATGTTAGTGTCGATGTTTCACTTCTGTATGTCAAAATAGGCAGCACGCACTAATCAAAAACTTTTCTCTTCAAAAAAAGTGGGTGGGTTGTTCTTAACACTATGTTGAACCTGCCAAATGCTTGTCAGGCACACATACCACGCCGTTCCACTTTTCGGGCAGTATCAACCTCCATTGAAATCCTTTGCTCAAGATATATGTAGCGGTCCACAATAAATGTAAATCGCTTCCTAAAATAGATATTCTTCTGTTTTCAGCAAATTTGTTGAACATGACCTGACCCGTTTTTGGGTTTATTTTTAAGCCAAATGGTTTTCGCGCCCTTTGCAGCTCTTGTATGTATTTTTGTAGTTCATCTAGGTCTTGTGACAGGAGAACAATATCATCTGGATTGGCAAATGTAATCCAGATTAATCTGGATTACATTTGCCAATCCAGATTACGGATCTGGATTGGCAAATCCAAGATTACGGAATACCTTTTCAAGACAGATTGCCGTACACTCTGCCGTACACCCCGTTCTATATTGATTTTAACTTCAAGATCATCCATGTGAACTGTTGCTTCATCATACGTCGATCTCAGTAGATTCACATAGGCTCTGTCTATCCCTTGATTGACCAATGCGTCCGTTATGGCTTGCATTGATATTTCATATATTGAGTCAAATTGAGTCAAAGTCCTTTTTATAGCCAATAAAAGCCAAACATAGTAGCATGATATATTCATTGTGCCTTTTTATGGCCTGTTGGACCACCGGAATATGATCCATGGTACTCTTTTGAATCTTGCTTGTTCTTTTGGTTGTGTGTCATTCAGTGTTCTTAATATTTTTTAGATATTATCTTGGAAATTGGCTGTTTGGCTTGAAAATTACCTATGGAAAAACGGCTCATTTTGAAAGACCCATACAGTCGACAGCCGTTTACTTTCGGGCACATACGCATAGATCCAAAATTTGTCACCTGTGTAGATATTATTCACGGCTTTTGACCCAATATGATTGTATTTTTTGAGCATCTTTTTGCACAAATCGCCATGAACCTTTTTTTTAGAGATTGTCAAATTTTAGAGAATCAAACGATATTAACAATATATAACAATAAATCTTTTTCACGGTCAAATGTCGAATAATGCCCAGGGATGCTTCAATATCACGCTGAGTCACATGATGATCTTGCTTTATCAGTTTTGCGCAGTATCAATGTTTTCTGGCACAACAATCGATTTTGGACGAGCTTCTTCGACCCTGACCCTGAGTTGACAACGGCCACGATTAAATTCGCTAAACTAGTGATATACAGTGGTTTTAGATGGCGCTGCCTCGTCAAAAGTCGAAGTGGGTTGATCGATGCACTGTTGTTGAAATAATTCACGTCGAAAGTCGTTGTAAATCATCGCACGAAAATTCTAACGAGTTATTTTTTTTTGACTGATATATATGTCAGATGGTGCCTAGCAACACCATTGTTGCTAATTCCGGATATTTAAATAGCAACCCTCGTAACACTTTTCGTGTACCGGATTTTTCTTGTCCGTTCTGCAGCAAATCAGCATGCTTCGTATCTTTACATTGCTCAGGTGAGGTTGGAGTGCGACATTCCTGGCTTTGGCGCTTGGTACCGGGTCGTATTCAGAATTTCAAGACTCGTTACCAGTAATGACAAGTTCCAGAAAATGATGGTCATGAAAATGACCATCATCAAGGGGCAGTATTGAAATACATGTTTCTCTCCTATTGTCCTTTTAATGCTGCGGTTTTTTCGAATCATTTTCGCGCAGATTTTCTTCACTCCCAATACATTGGTCAAAATATGATGAACAGCTGTGTTAGTCAAATTCAAATCTTTTTAGATTATTTTGACAGTCAAGCGGTAATCAGAATCTGGATTATGTGAACATTTTCAGCACTTTTTGCAATTGAAAGCCTTCCGTCGCGAAGTTCATCTTCAATCGAATCTTGGCCTTCTGCGAATATCTTAAACCACCTGAAAACATGGGTTCTTGACAAAACGCTGTTTTCATAGGCCTTTTGATAAGTTATAAAAGTTTCCGTTGTATTGTGACCAAATCTCAAACAAAACTTGATTTGGCGTCCATGCTCAAAATTGTCACTCATTTTCAGAACGCGCTATAGAAATCTCGTTCACGAAAAGTGACTCTAGGAAGTTCAAACTCGCATCTAACGCAACATATGTTGAAATGTCTCTTCTCCAAAGAGAAAACCAACAGTGTTGCCAAATCGAACGTTGAGCTACTAGTCTCATTACATCATTTACACACCATGTATATTGCTTTAATTAATGAAATTTTTGCATGATCTGATTTACATATCAAAGTATTTTCTTTGTATAATGTAATTTTTATTTTAATGTTATTTTATTGATGAATTCTTAGTTGTGCAATTTTACATAATAATAAATCATTACAATTGAATAGGAATTTGTACTGTTAGAAAATGAATCGAGTTTCGTGTCAAATAACTATTAACGAACGATTCTAATTTAACGTACCAACTATTCGCATTGGTGAGATCGTCATCTGAATAGCCTGTCATAAATCTTGAACAATTTACTGTGTTACTGATTATTGATTTATTAAATACAACTTTATGCATCTACTTGCAGTTAAAAATATACATTAAGTCAACTAATAACAATGCTCTCGTGATTGATGACATAAGTACAGTTTAGTTTGAAATTGCCATGTAATTAAGCGATATATAAATCTCTTTTTTGTTCGGCCATTCCTTTTATTATACCGCTGATATCAATAGTGTATTTGGTGGTTATACAAACAAAGACTTTTCCATATTTTTTATTTGAAAATTAAATCTTTTGTTAGTTAGATTTTTTAATCAAAATTTGCATCTAATTTTTTGATTCTTTTAATTCTATAATCTTTGTTGTTAAATAAAAACTTTATAATGAGTTTTCCACACACACTAAATGGTATAGAAATTATTCGATGCGCGTTTCGCTCACCGAGTTAGCATGATATTTTTGGTAATTAAAATATACGGGGGTTGCTACTTATATATATGTATCCGGAATTGGCAACAATGGTGTTGCTAGGCGCCATTTGACATGTACATCGTAAAGTGTGACATTGTTGACTGTATTCGTACTCAGAATGTTTTGTCATACGGACGCTATTTGTGTAGTTTAGTGACTTGAACATTTCATCTCAGACTTTCAACGTGGATTATCTCAACAACTGTATATTACTGGTTTAGTGAATTCAATCGTGGCTGTCGTTCGGTCACGGACGAATTTAAAGAGGGTCCAAAATCGGTTGTTGAGACAGAAAACATCGATACTGTGTGCGAACTGATAAATCAAAACCATCATGTGACATGCCATGAGATTGAGGCATCCCTAGGCATTAGTATAACAAGCATACACACGATTTTACATGAATATTTAGCCGTGAAAAAGATTTGTGCGCATTCGATTACGCAAAATTTGACAATAGGTCAAAAAAAGACTCGTGTCGCTTGGTGGAAAGAAAAGCTCAAAAATACAATCGTGAACAAATCTTGGATGTATGTGTATGAGCCCGAAAGTAAATAGTACTCGACTGTATGGGTCTTTCAAAATGAGCCAAACCCAACACAAAAGTTGTTCGCCTAAATGGTCGGTTTTTCGGATAAATGGGCATGTGGCTACAGTGCCACTAGAGAATCGTAGAAGAAGTCTTTGAAGAAATATGAAGAAACAACCAGCGACGCAGGATCATTGTTCACCATGACAACGACAGCTGTCACACATAGTACCGAACAACTCAATATTTGACCGGTCAAAATAACGAATTAATGGGTTATCCGCCGTACAGTCCCGATTTAGCACCCAGTGATTTCTGTATGTTCCCACCCGTGAAGAATAATCTACGTGGTCAACGATTTTCGGCGCAAGAAGAAGCGGTTGATGTGTTCAAAATGCAAGTTTTGGAGTTACCTTAATCGGAATAGAAAAAGTTTAATGAAAATTAGTTCAAACGGATACAAAAGTCTATCGATCATCGCGGAGAACATTTTTAAAAACCATAAAATCATTTTCAAGAGAATTTATTTTTTTTAATAACATCATCGCGATGCGTGCCTTCACTTGGACACTCATCTAATCTATCTGTTAATTATACAATTCACAAACTGTAATATTTGTGAAACCAGCAGAATTGACAAAGTCATCTCTGTCTTTAGCCACATATAGCAGCGCGATATTAAATAAAACAACACGATCTTAAAGATGTATTGGAGGTACAACCGGAGGCAAAATTACTGAAAATCATAAATTCGTCAATATTTTTGGTTTACAGAATATAGAAAAGGAAAATTAATAAAGATAATGTGAAAAAATAATGTATAATTTAAGAAAAAAGAGTAAATTTCACCTATAATCTAGAATTAAATTATTAATAACAAATGATATGAAAAAATCTTGAAATATGAAAAAACTAACTTTTAGTAGTGAATATGCCTTGATTTTAACTTTTCGGCAAGAAAACATTTAAATCTTTAGAACTACAAAAATAGATTTTTTAATATTAAATATTAATTAAAAATTCTAAATATTATTTATTTTTGATAATTATTAATGATAAATATTTTAAACTTTTAAGATGTTTTGGAGGTATGTCAAAATATTACAAAACGTTCAAAAAATTTGATAGAATATTCTTTACTCAATCCTTAGACCACCGTGCAAATTTTAATTTCAGTGACCGAGCCGTTCAAAAGTTACTACAATTTAAAATTATCGTTATTTCATAGATGATCTTATGGAGATTCACTAACATAGTAACTATATGTGAAAGTTTTCCGACGATAGAAAAAGTAGATTTGAAAACTGAATTGAATTTTTTTATTCAAGGCCCAAGATTTGTCAAAATGAAGACATTAAAAGCTGTTTAAAGACATTAAATTTTATTTTGAACATGGGGCTGGATACAGTTTTTAAAGAAATCACTAAGGCATTGAGAATACTAGTGGCTATTCCGATGACCACTGCCGAAGCCGAAAGGTGCTTTTCGACTTTAAACTTGATTAAAACATATTTAAGAAATTCAATGGGGGAAGATAGACTAAATGCTTTAGATATGTTAAATATTGAGAGTGCTATGGTCGAACTAATTCCGGCCTTTAATAAAAAAGTTATTGAAAAATTTATTTTGGACGAAAACAGGCGAACGGAATTTCGTTTTAAAAATTAGGAAACGGTGAGATTCTATTCACCAACAAAAATGTGAACAATAACCCTTTTTGTCATAAAACTTTGATATTTTTTTAAACTTTTCGTACTTCCCATGAACTTTTTCGAATTTTCTCTATTGATTTGCAGTTACAATAAACGATTTAAATGGTTTACATTTTGGAAAACGGTAAGTAGCTATTTATCCATTCCTTTATCTACCCAACAAGTAACAACCCATCCTTCAATGTCCTTGTAAGTAGTAACAATACAAAATTTTAATGTTTTCCTGGTTCACCTCTTGTATAGGGTTTCAATAGAACGAAAAATAAAAAGGAGGAAGGACACTATTTTCTTCTACGTTCTCCCACTTTAAAAACCCACGAGTCACCACTGAAATAAATACACTAAAGCAATAAAAGTGAAATCAAAGTAATTAGATTTCAAAAACAGATAACAAAAATTAACTAGTAATGTCACAATATTCGATATTTTTTTCATTTTTTGGGTTTTCCGCTACGAACTAAAACTCAAGAATATCTGTTCTTATATAAATAAAAGAATCACTGGGTAAAAAACACCTAACGAACAAAAAATTTAAAGTATACAAGATTTTTTAAACTAAATTCAAACTTTTGAATGTTAACGTTTCGGGAGGTCTTTTCTTTCCATTTTCAAAACGAATCTAAAAATAATTTATATTAATTTCTATATAATACTTAAAAAGAGAGTAAGTAAATATATTTTGTATATGTCAATGATACTTACATAAATAATAATATTTTTTACTATGACAATGACATCATACCAAAAAAAATATATAAATGAGATTTGCCGTTTTTTTATTGTTTTTTTTTAGAATAGGGAACCATATTCAATTTAAATCTACTGAAGGCATAGCAATACTGTAATTTTTATTTAAATTAATTATAGCTGCTTCTTTTAATCTTCTGTATTTAGTTACCGATTATTTTAATACCGTTTTGGAATTATTCCAATTGATGTTATGTCCCAATTCCCATGCGTATTGGCAAATTCTAAATTTATTACAATCACCCTTTCTAAGACGGTTTTTATGTTCTTTTATTCTAACATCTAACTGTCTAGATGTCTCGTCTATATAAAATCTTGAAGCAGGCGATTGTGTCATTTGGTAAATATCTTCAATCCGTCTTGTACTAACGCTTGGTTCATTTTCAACGATGTCAAAGATTGCCTCTTCTTGTTCAGGATCAAGTTTCCATTGCCGTTCAGATACAATTCTCACATTTGGAAATATACCAGATTCTCCAGTAGTGATAAAAACTTGTTAAAAAACCTTTCTATCTGGCAGTATCAGCTTCGGGAAATGACCCTGATATTCAGAGACTGCGCGATTTCAGCTTCCGTTACAAAAGCCATATACAAACAATCTATGTCAGTATATTCACAATGAGAGAATAACAAAGGCATAATGAAATCAATAAAATAACTTTAAAGCAATTTGCTAATGACAAACTAATAATAACTGATATAAAACAATGGTTGCTTAGCAGTAAAAAAACTAAAAGTACATTTTCTCACTATTATATTTGCCATCCATAAAGATGTTTACCCTTATATGTCTGTAACAGTTCAGAATAGGTCCCATGTTTATAAAAAATTTAATAATATTAATTTTCGGTCCCTGAATATGTAATTGAAATAATATTGTCATTTACTCCTGAATCACCTATATATATATATATATATATATATATATATATATATATATATATATATATATATATATATATATATATATATATATATATATATATATATATATATATATATATATATATATATATATATATATATATATATATATATATATATATATATATATATATATATATATATATATATATATATATATAATATTATTAAGTAGCTATTAGATTCCCTAATGTATTTAAAGCTAAACAGCTTTAATAAAATTTGCTGATAATTTTTAAGAATATCGTTTAATGGGCATTTGAGGTTCTGGCGGTGACCGGATAGATGTGTAATAATAATGTTTAATAGAGTACATGTGTGAGACATGGGAGGAAATGTTTGTAATTTTATGGGTGTGTTGTTTTTTCTGTCTAGAGCTTAAGATCGCAAGGTTGGTTGAGTAGAATAGTAATTTATGCTAGACTTCGCCAACTTGCAGATCAACCAATAGAGAAGTTGCATTTTGTTTATATATTCCTTGTCATTAATGTGATTCAATAAAGGTATTATATTATTGTTATTATTATAATTATACCGTTGAGGATAATACCGAGGAGATGCTGCTTCGTTCTAACTTTCTTTTGTGTAGATATGTTTGTCCGACGGGTAATCCCTGATGTTCGCAGCATCCTCCTCTTGCATCACATCTTGAAAGCTTCGGTCATTCTTCTGCAGATTTTCTTCAAGGTACAGGTTTAATAAATTGGCACACCAATCTATTCGACTATAATTTTGTTGTCTTAATTGTTAAGCTGTTGTTCTCCCCAATATATTTTTAAGTATGGTCAATGATGTTCTTCCTATCTGCATGCACCGAGATGTACTGAAGAAGGTAGAGAAAGAACTAATGTACACCTGCGATATTTGATGTAATACACGACGTTCTGAAGTTTATTTATCGCATTATGCGTTTCTCATTTATCACATTCTTATCATCAATTATCGGCTCTTTTAGATGGAAATGAAAATCTTATCGACAATTTGTTTATATCTCATATTTTCACCTCTTGAGTCTTGATAAATGATTGAATGTGAATAAACAAAATTTTCGATATTGGTCTGATAACAATCCTTGCCAACTGCATGAGGAACTAGAACAGAGTACAAACAACAGAACAGTACAAAGGTCACATAGTGGTGTAGAATATCACCTTTTGAGCTTATTACTCAGCTACTGTTACGTCTGCTCGGTATATTCATCCGATCGATATGTTTATGATGACACATCGTTTTAGTAAGATCGCGTTACTGATCATTAATGTTATGCTTATATGTATACTAATAATCGCAATTGAATACTCGTTTCCCAATCATGTTATCTCCAGATATTGGGACATAGGTTGGCCAGCAAGATACTCAGATTTAATGGCATGTGATTTTTATTTGTGGGGTTATTTGAAGAGCAAACTCTATGTTGAACGTCCACAAAATACTACCAAGCTAAAACTCAGAGTTCAACAAGAAATAATCTGAATTCCATTAGAAATGCTGCGCGTGTAATGAGTTATGAAAAAGCACGTGAAATTATGTATGAAACAATAAGAACTTGTATGAACGACCACAGGGAGAAATCCTAAATCTGGATGCATTTTTAGCCAAAGGATAATTCAGTTGTTTACCAAGGATGTGACTATGTTATATGGATAGTGGTTTTGTCAATATTTTACTCAAAATATAAAAAATATGCTAAAATAATATTGATTATAAATAATAATAAGTTAATTGGTATTTTAGTCAGAATTTAGGTCATATAGCAATGGTTCAAATTATGGTATAACTTTCAGACTAAAACAGCTAATTTGAATTTTTTGGTAGCAAGATTAATAAAAAGAATCATCTCAATAATAAGTGTTATTAAGAACGAAATAGAATTGATTAGAAAGGTAGCTAAACCAAATGGGTATAATAGAACCATTGTAGATAGCTTAGTTGAAAATCATGTTTTTATAATAATAATCAAATAATATTGGACTTGTTGCTAACGCGCAAAAATAAACCAAATTCTTGATATGAAATGAAACATCAATAAAATCAGGACACATAATATTTCAGAAACATATTGCATTTCAGATCTTAATATGATAGAAAAATTTTTGAATGATAGTCTTCATGCAATTTGAATATCTACGAAAATGACCGTTTTTTATAATGGCTCTGATAATGAGACCAAGCTGCATTTTAGGATAATTAAATCCGTCCCCATTCCTATTAATTTATATCCAGTATAGAAAAAATGTTATTTGTAACTTCTAGTGTTGCTATTTGGACATTTTTTAGTAAGGTAGGGTGATGTAAGATGACGCGGGCGATAGGTTGGCGCATTGGCGATTGGCTGGGTCTGGTGTGTCTTGTTGAGTGTCGTGTTTTGTTGATTATCTGTGCCGGCACGTGCTCGCAAAAAAATTTAAAAATTTCGACCACTTTTGATCTCATTTTATTATAACTTGAAAGCAGTCTCGTTCAAAAAATTGGTGAATATTCAGTGTTTCGACTGACTTGTTGATTAAAATTTTATTTCACCTTAACTTAACAATCGATATATTTCTAACATTTTATAACAGATGGCGTTAGCATATCGATTTTTGCATTACGGGAAAATATGTAAGATGACGCGCTACCTTATTTCAATATTTGGAATTTGGACAGATTTTTAATTATTTCTTAATTGTTCAATTGCAGAATGTCATGGCGCGAAAGGAAAAGTGACAGACAAACATGGGCACCTTCCGTTATTGAAGAAACATGCAAACTTCTCGACCAAGGAAAAAGTAAAAGTTCTGTCGCAAAATCTTTAGGAATGCCAAAATCTACTTTGAGGAGGTTATTGAAAAAAACTGTATGTCCAACTAAACTTAGTAGATATGACATTCCCTTTAGAACAGAGGTCGAAAAAACTTTCCTCCACACCGTATTTACAATATGGATGAAACGGTTTTATTCACGGTACCTAACAGGCCATCCAAAATTCCTACAACAAATGGAAAACGAGCAGAGCAGCAACGAGACAAAATAGCAAGCGCTGAGAGAGGCATAAATGTGACTTTTGTAAATGCTATGTCTACGACTGGCCACTTTGTTCCACCTGCTTTTATATTCGACAGGAAACGTATGAAATTCTGATTTTAATGACTTCTGATTCTAGCTTTATTAATGCGGATCTCTTTATTGATTGGTTAAGTCATTTCAGAGATTATACTAAACCTACTGAAAATGACCACATTCTTCTCGTGCTAGACAATCACTCCTCACATTGCTCAATTAAAGCTGTGGATTTCTTCCGGAAAAATAATATTGTTGCACTGACTCTGCCACCACAAAGCAGCCATAAAATGCAGTCCCTTGATAGAGGTTTTCACGGTGTTCTCAAGAAGCATTACTCTGAGGACTGTGAGAAATGGTTGAGAAGCCCGTCATCCAGGACAGGCGATTACAGTATTCCAGAGAGCATCATTATTTACATCTGGCAATAACAGAGCTGCGAATATTTAATGTGCTGTTGAAAGTTTCCGAGTTGCAGGAATGTGGCCTTGGAATCTAGATGTTTTTAATGATGCTGATTTTATGTAAAGTACTGTCACAGAACAAGAAAATCAAGAATATTTCGCAGAAAACACGGTAGAAACGACTAGCCAGGCTGCTGTTACATCACAAGATCCTCATTCAAACAAAGAAGTGATTGATCAGATCGAAAATTATTTCCAATCCATCAGGACTCAACTACAAATGGTGTTTGAAACTCGTACAGTAAATATGAAGCAAACAAACATCTCAACATCAAATGAAGCCAAAGTCAAAAATCCTAGTGTCATTCAAGTATTTACGTTCTATCCTAAAGCAACATCTGTTGATGCCCAATTTTCCCAATCGAGTCTATGAATGAATTCTGATTATGTTATAACTACAAATACGGATATAATGCAACCTTCTACTTCAACAAATGTAGAATGTTCACACGATATGTCAATCTATGATAAAATACAAAATATTAAACCTGTCCCTAAATCTCAGACAAAAGATCAGACTAAGAGAAAACGCATGAAATCTGAAATAATAGTAGTTCACCGTATAAATCCAATTTAGAAGAAGCAAGGAAGCAGAAAGCTGAACCAAAACCCAAAAAGACTAAGAAGCCTTTGAAAGCACCGAAGAAAAGTAAAACAAACAAGGTTTGGACGTGTCTTGGATGGCAAGAAATATTTACGGAAGACTGATGTAAAAATGACATCGCATGACCTACGCCATCTTATCGGCTTTTCTGCGCCAACTTACCCAACGAGTTGTGTAAAAGTGCGCATTTCTATTTCTTTTAGGTTTTGGTACAAATTAACCCAAAGTTTTAAAATATTTTTTTTTTAGTTACCACTTAGTCAAAGATCAAAAATTTAAAGTCAAAGATTTAAAATATATATATTTGATTTTGAAACGACCCTAACCACCCTAACCTATTCATTGTCTGTTCTTTTCATATCTGTTCTGTTTGGCCAATCTTTATAATAAAATACCTATTTTTTCGTGATTGCTTACTCATTCCAAACACATTTAATTTATTCTAGTAGTTCACTTAATAGAGATACAACAAAATTAAAGGTAGGTTAGGTTAAATTATTATTATTAAAAATATTTCACAAATATTAGAATACAATTTTTTTTAAGAACTAGCTTTATCTCTTATCTTAAATAAGCAATATATATATATATATATATATATATATATATATATATATATATATATATATATATATATATATATATATATATATATATATATATATATATTATACCGCAGGATGGCGTGGCTGCATGTGATTGCAGCCTCCATTCGGCATGGCCAATTTAAATGGTCATGGCTTTAGTTGTTCCATCATCCGCTCTTCAGGTGTCCAGCTTGAGCCCAACTGATGACGGCTTAAGACCCGAAACCGGTCTTGGGAGACGGTTGCGGGCACTTTGGATGGCGGATGAAGGAATGGCGAAGCACGACGTGGAGCATGGGTGAACTTCCTTAGCTTTTTAAAACTTTTCTCCACGGGCCCAGTTCACAATTTTTCGATCATACCTGGCACTTACCCGAGGTTAGACGGGTCACGAACGGTTTTGCACAGTCTCACTGCTGTGACCGTTTACCGCAGGATGGCGTGGCTGCATGTGATTGCAGCCTCGATTCGACATGCCCCATTTAAATGGTCATGGCTTTAGTCGTTCCTTCATCCACTCTTCAGGTGTCCAGCTTGAACCCAACTGATGATGGCTTAAGGCCAGAAACCGGTCTTGGGAGACGCTTGCTGGCGCTTTGGATAGCGGATGAAGGAATGGAAAAGCACGACGTGGAGCACGGGTGAACTTCCTTAGCTTTTATATATATATATATATATATATATATATATATATATATATATATATATATATATATATATATATATATATATATATATATATATATATATATATATATATATTTGTTAGTATAAACTAATGACGTCTATAGTCTTTTGGAGAGTAAATATACGCCATCAAAAGACAATGCGTTATTAATTGCCACTGTGCAAAAAACATAGTTTTTCATAGCTTTGAATATATCGAATTAAGTATCAGAACGTTTTGCGGAAAAGTTTAATAACTTTCTTTCATTAAAGAAAACAACAGCTGAAAGTTTACATTGATTTTTAGTTGAAGCTTAAGGTGAACATGCATTAACGCAAAAAACTTGTGAACAATGTTTTAAATGATTTGAAAGTGGTGATTTTAATATAAAAGACAAGGGGCGTCCAGGACAGCCAAAAAAGTTTGAAGATGCAGATTTACAAGCATTGTTGAATGAAGACTTAACTCAGACGTTGAAACAATTGGCAGAAGCATTGAATGTTGCCCAGTCCATACTTTTCAAACGTCTACATGCATTGGGAAAGATCCAGATGGAAGGAAAAGGGACATTGAATTGAAGAAAAGATACATTGAAAGGCTAAAAACCAAATTGTGCTTACCAGACAGAAAATAAAAGGTTTTTTACATCGAGTTGTGGCAGGTAATGAAAAGTGAATATATTTTAACAGGTCTTCTATTTTAACAACCTTCAACATCACAACGAGTGCGCAATATAGATGCTTGATACTGCTTTGTCAGCATCCTTCTCTAGAACGACATCTAGAAAGCGTCGGTCCTTCTTCTGCGGATTTTCTTCAAGGTCCAGGTTTAATACATTGGCGCAACAGCGATTCGATTATATTTTTTTGTGTTAATTGTTGAGATATTTTTCAGCCGTATATTCTTAAGCATGGTCGATGATTTTCTTCCCATAGACATGCGCCGAGTTGTATCTGAGTCAAAACCGCACGTGTTAATGATCATGGACCTAAAATAAAATAATTTTATACCACAATCTCTGAGTTATCTGGTCTAATATTTTTATTTTTTCGAGTCCGAATTCCTTACTCAAAGATTCGAGCCGTCGAGGAGCCAGACTATTACTTTGCCTGAGTTTGCTAAAAGTACAGTAAAGTCTGTTTACCTTAATACTTGAGTTTTCTTCTAGAACTTCTCTCATAACAAATTCACCTTGGATGTTAAAAAGCATCGGCAACAGGATGCATTGTTAACGAGCTATCAACATAATATGTGTTTTAAAGGGAGCCACCGACTCACACCACAACCGTCCTCATATAGGTTCTTTATAAGGAGAATGAGATGGTAAGTAACTCGCTTTTTCTCTAATACTCCCTAAAGTCTTAACCAGTTCAAATTATCAAATACTTTGCTTTGATAACATAATATTAATATATTCTTATAAAAAAAAATATATATACTTATACATAATATTTTTATATACTCACAAATAAAAAACGAACTGGGATTTGTTTAAACACTTGCTTGATGATAGCCAAGGCAAGACATGTAATGAAAAGAATGAGGCAATTTAAAATTGTCTTGAAGGTCTTACTTCCACTGAAGCTATTTATTACTCTTTGTGGAAGACAACCATAAAAATCAATAAAACATCATACCACCATCATCTATAAACAGAGCAAACCACCAATCAGAAAACAGGATGGAACTTGTGCGAGAACAGAATCTGATAAGGCTGAAACTTTTGTAATACACCTAACTAACGTTTTTCAGCCATTTCCAATAAAAATTTTACGAGGTGAAGAGGAAGAAATAACCTCATACCGTAAAACACCACTATTCCAAATGGCACCTCTTATTAAAGCCATAAAAACTAGTGAACCTAAGCTATGATTCATAGAAACCTCAACCCAAAGGAAAGTATACGATTTGAGTTTATAACTGGGCAAATCGTTAAACAATTACCGGAAAAGCAGTACTTGTCCTTATACAAATTTATAATGTATTACTTTGAGTCGGCCATTTTCCGTCACAGTGGAAAGTAGGATAAATCTTATTGATTACAAAATCTGGTAAACCGATGGAGACGTCATCATATAGACCCCATACACTTTTGCCTATCTTGTCAAAGGCTTTTGAGAAGTTGTTCCTAAGGAGACTGAAGCCATTGCTTGACGAACTAAATATCGTTCCAGAACATCAGTTCGGATTTCGTGAAAGACACGCAACAATTTATATAATAGCGCTTTTGAAGACAATATGTACTGCTCGGCTGCATTCTTGGATGTTACACAAGCCTTCGATAGAGTATGTCACCCAGGCTTACTATACAAACTTAAATCGAAATTTCCTATACCTATTTCCTATACTATCAGGTATTATTATCATACTTAACGAACATATACTTCGCTGTTAAATATAAAGAGAAATAACTAACAAATATCCGATAAAACCAGCACTACCTCAAGGTAGGTCTTGGGTACCATACTTTTTCAAATCTTCACTGCTGACCGACAAACTACACCAAACACGCCTATAGCCACCTTTGCAGATAATCCAGATGATACAGCCACCTTTGCAGATGCAGATGATGATACTTTGCAGATGATACCACTTTTGCAAATGATAAAATAGAAGAATGGGCAAAAAAGTGGCGCCTAAAAATCAACTAGGCAAAATCTCAGCAAGTCACTTTCACCTTAAGGAAGGAATCATGCCCAAGTGTAACACTTAATGGACATTAACTCTGCCAGGCAGACTGTGAAAAATATCTTGGAATGAGACTTGACCGAAGACTAAACTGAAAACAATACATTTTTACGAAGAGAAAGCAACTTGGCTTAAAATTATGCAAACTCTACTGGTTAATTGATAGAAAATCCAAACTATCGTTGTTTAACAAGTTAACCATCTACAAATTGACTCTCAAACCCATATGGAGTTACGGCATACAACTGTGGGGTACTGCGAGTGTATCCAATATAGAAATACTTCAAAGATTCCAGTCCAAAACCCTAAAAATAATTACTGATGCTCCTTGGTTCGTGATACATCAAACTTTACACCACGATCTAAAAATAAACCGTGTGCTAGAAGAAGCCAAGTGCGTGAATGCGAAATATCTATTGCGACTTGAAGTGCACCCCAACTCCATTGCTGTCGCCTCCTGAATAATAGCTAAAAAATGCAGTGAGTAAAACTCACTGATTCTTTAGAGATAAGCTATAAAATTTACGATACAATTACGATTATTCCACTATTCTAATTATGAAGAACCTAAATTTCTATACATGTTAGGCCTTTAATGCAAGCGCCCTAACCCTTTATGCTTGATAACTCGCTGCCTTACCCTAAATATTATAACAGTTTTTATTACCTTTAGGTAGAGAGCAAATTTATGGGAGATTAAAAAAAAATTATGTATTTTATAATTTTAAACATAAAATGGCAAATTAAGTACACTATAGGTATATGCAAAATATAGTTACTAAAATTTTCAAATTATAGCCGATATATAAATAAGAATTATGGCACTTTTCCCTATATTTCCCTATATTTGCAATATAAAATATATAGGTAATAAAATTACAAAAATATCGTTAATTTTACATGTCACTGTAACAGAAAATATATAACTAATAAAGCTACAAATATGCTAATAATTTTACAAGGTTAAATAAAATAGTTTCGCATGTTTGTTGTATTAAATTGCAGTTAATATACGGCATATCAAAGCTATCAATATCAATATAGGTTGCATCAAATAAATTTCAATATCTATAGAAATTAAGTTATAAATCGCCATATTGCTTCCCATTAATGTGCTTTATAACTATTTGTTATATTGATGTGTAAATAAGTGTGTAAATCATGTTTAATACTCTTTTATAAAATGTCTAAACAGGAACAAAATTTACTTTAACCTAATTACAAATTCCACAATGCCGACAAAATGGAATAACTAAGGGAGTATATAATAAAACGGGAGTATATAATCATTAAATGCAAAACGGAGACACTAAAACTCCCTAATTAAACCAGAAGTTCCTTACGTGATAGAAACTCTAACAATTAAAGGAGCAAAACGGAAAACAGAAACTAGAGATCCAGGAAATGATCATCCTACAAGGAAGATACTATGTCTTTAAGGATATCCTTTAAGACATCCTAAATAAGAATATTTAATATAAACCATTATTAAATCACGCTTCAGCTTTTGTGGATACTGAAGAAAGATGAAAGAATTAAGACTAATCAATATCTTCCATAAAGTTAATTGAATTAGAAAACAATGGCTTCGGTACACATAGGCAAGCCCCAACAACCTAAACTACAAATAATTTTGATCAACTTTTCTAGTCCATAATTGGCTCATTGACTCACGAGACAAAATTAATATGCAATTGATCTATTAAACATTATTCATTTTTCCATTGAGCATAATCCATTAGTAGAAAACTGGCGAATAAAACTTATGTAGCTGTTGTTTTGATATACTTTATTTTTTAATAACAATACATATATGGTGATAGTATTTAGTAGCATTAGTTTTATATTTATATTTATATTTTATTTTTTAATAATAATACATATATGGTGATAGTATTTAGTAGCATTAGTTTTATAAGTAATGTCAGTAGTACAGTATCTAGGTAATTCTTTGTATATTTAAATGTTAGAAGATCATGATGATTATCATCATGATGTTGGTTTGACGCCGCAGGTTTTGTAGGTATAGTGTAGTATTTGGTCTAGATATATTTCTCAGAGTGAATTTTGAATAATTTTTTTTTAACTCCTAAAGAGATCTGCAATCTGCTCAAAGGGCAATAAGCGTTTGTATTGACTCGAGAGAAGTGACATTTCTAAATCTTGAATCTAGAGTACATTTGTCTATTCAGTCTTCTTTGTCTATTCAGTATTCAGTCTCTGTTAAGTTTAACTTAACTGAGTCTTATAGTCAAGTCTGATGGCAGCAAACATTTCAGCCTACGTACCTCATTGTTATCACAAACATTCAACTGATTAGTCAGCACATTAGTATACACTAATACTATTTTGCTATAATTCGCAGTGAAACGATGTATGGTTTCCTTGATGGATTCCAGAGCGATATCATGTTGAATGACCTGGTTGGGGACGTAATAAGGTGTGTCTACGATCGCTCGCATTACCTTATTCTGGAACCTTTGCAGGATGTTAATGTTAGAGTCACAGACAGACCCCACAGTTGAATTCCATAAGCCCAAACGGGCTTAAGAATGGACTGGTATAGCAATCTAGTTCTAGCTGCTTGCGTTTGGTAAATATATATTTTTTACATGTCAGGTGTCGGTCTAAATTCAGGCGGAGATATTTAACATCTTCGACTTGTGGAAGCTGATAGTTGTTAATTCTCACAGGGAGGCATGACACGCTTTGATGGTTATGTTTTTAGCCATTGCTACATTTTGTTTAGATTCATTTGAAGGTTTCTTGTGGCTAATGTTGGATCAATGTGGGATGCCAGGATTGTAGTGTCATCAGCATATGTTGCCACTGTAGTGATTCTTGTTTTCTGTAGGTCCGCTGTATATAAGAGGTATAGTGTCGGCCCAAGCACGCTTCCTTGAGGAACGCCTGAGTGAATAGGAAGTAAGTCGATGTATTCACTGCATTTTATGTTTATTTGTTAGGTATGATTTAAAGAAACGGATAGTGGAGATGAGAAAGGAGCTTTTTTATCTTGAGTTGTAATTCAGTACTTGTAATATTCGTGCGCTTTTCCTATATGTTGAGATTGTATTTGAACTATAGCTGGTTGAGTGATAACTTTTAGTTTATGAGATGTCCTTGGGTTGTCCTAAAGATTTTCTTTTTAACGCATCCTTAAGGTAAAAAATGTAGATATGCCTAATCTCGGGACCTTGAGGATTTTATGATTTCATTCCTTGAAACTTAATAAATGTGTGGAAAATAACAATTGCTTCACCACTTGTTTGATATGTCACATTTTCTTTTTGAGCATAGAAATCGGTCATGTCCGCTGTAGTTTATGTAAACTTTCTAATTGAAAATAACTTCAAAATTATATCTCAACTTTTGCACAATTGTGAATATCACAAGGAATTATGATATTATTACTACGTTATTATACTTTATTTTTCAGAGAATTGTGTAAATTTTTACTAAATACACCCATATGAGAATATATTTCAAAAATACCACGTTAGCATTTGTCTCACGTATTCGTCGTAACCATGGGCTGTTATGAAAGTTAAAAAGAGCCAGAGATTCGCTTAATGATATCAGGTAACCGAAAAATTCCCTGTAATTTTAAACATTAAAAATATAACTAGGGCAGATGTTTTCAGAAATGACTTTAGTTGGGAAAATAATTTCCTTTAATTCCAACGAGTATTTTTCAATAAATGCATCTTTAAAAATACAATTTTAATAAAGAAATATGTATTTATACATTGTTTATCTTTTATATATTTTTTTTTATTTCCAATGATTTCCTATTATCCAAAAAAGATATAGATAATGGCTCGAAAAAATATTGAGACAATATAACAGAAAACGTCAAATTTCTTATCTTAGTCCAAGAACTGCATTTACCACCTAGATCAGACATTGTATACAACCTTCACCTTCAAGGACCTTCAAGAATATTTTGGCTGTTCCTGAAATAATACTTCCTGTGTATGTTTTCGTTGCATACAGTATAACTCGGGCAACATGGCGTGGCTTTTGTTGAGAAACTAGTGGAAAATATATAACCCGGACCATTGTATGCAAATAATGAGCTTTTAAAAATATGGAAATGGAAGCCTATTTGAATCAAATTGAAAATATACTGCTTATCATATCTTGAACACAAAAACTGATAGATACACTGTTTTCTTGATTACCGTTACGTTTTTGAATAAGATTCAATGTGGCAATGTGGCAATGTGGCAATGCAAAATATGAAAAAAAAATATTTATCATGTTGAGAGGCATTTTTCGTATGCTACTACGTTAAGTAGTACTCTTGTGGTTCTTCAAAGAGTTAAATGTTCTTTAGGTTCTTTTAATCCCACGAATTTTTGTACCACATCATTTCAGGTTATTATCCGAAATTGAAAAGTGATAACCTATTGAAATCAAAAGAAAATGTAAAATAGCGAGATTATTCGACACTGAGGCTGCTATCATTTTAGGGACATTGATAAGATGGTTTGAGGATCAGAGTTATGCATGCATGAGTACGTGGTATGGCCTGCCAAAGATCCACAAAGCTGGGGCTCCCTTACGTCCAATTGTCAGCGCTTTCAACTCGCCATTACAAAATCTAGAAAAATTTTTGGCTAATATATTACAACCAATGACAGAAAAATCCGATTTGTACATTACAAACTCTCAGCACTTCACAGAGACTCTAGACAAACTCACAATAGATCAATAAGGATATCATGGCAGTTTAGACGTCAAATCCCTTTATCCGAGCATACCAATAGAAGAAGCATTGCAATTGATAATGAAGAATGAAGACCTTCCCAACTACGTAATAGATTTGGCCAGACATTGCTTAAACAATGCTTACTTCATGTTTGATCAAGACATATACCGACAAACAGATGGTGCAGCAATGGGTTCATCTCTATCACCAGTAGTGGCCAACCTCTTCATGATATATTTTGAAAAGATGGCACTGCAGAGCGCTGACCTCAAACCTAAACTGTGGGTCCGATATGTCGACGACATTTTTGTCATCTGGTCTTTTGGTAAAAACGAACTTGTCAAATTTCACAGCCATTTAAATTCCGTCCATCAAAAAATACAGTTCCCTTTAGAAATCGAAGAAGACAAAAACTTCCCTTCCTAGAAGTCCTAATAACCAAGTCTCAAGATGGACGCTTACAACACACCGTTTACCAGAAACCAACCCACACGAACAGATACCTGAATGCAAGGTCCCATAACCATCCAGCACAACTGCAAGAGGTTCTCAACACCTTGATTTCTCGGTCTCTCCGACTATCCGACGATATCAACCGAGAAAAAGAGCTCAAAACCGACCAATCACTGACGCCCTAAAGCAGAACGGCTACTCAGCGTATAACATAAAGAAGGCTAATAACCATCAAAACAACCAACAGAAGGCAAATGAATATGAAAATAGGCCCGTAACAGTTCTGCCGTACAGGTGTCACAGACCGCATTGGACGACTGCTTCGACGACAAAATATATCAGCCGCATACAAGTCACATAAAACAATAAAATCAGAGATTAGAAGTCCCAAAGATCACATCATTCTAGAAAATCCGGGCGTATACAGCATATCGGCGGGACTTGTAACATGACATACGTCGGACAACCCAACAGAAGAATATCAGCCCGGCTCGAAGAACACAGCGGAGTTAGTAATAAACAAACGGCGGTTAGAAATAAACAAACCACATCGGCTCTGTTCCAACACCATCTACAAACAGGACACAAAATCGACTTCGACAGTTGCCGACAAATTGCAATATCCCTAACTACAAAATAAGAACCATACGAGAAACAATAGAAATAGAAAAAATCGGACGCCTAAACAGAAGAGATGATGGCCTCAATCTGCTAGACACGTGGAAACCAATAATTAACCGACAGACCGAAGCTCACCGGCTGCAGTCGGGAGAGCAACTGACTACCACTGTGACACCCCAAACATCGGCCGAGGGGGCGGAGCCAACACCAGAACCAATAAGAAGTACGTTACGAAGTACGATCTAAGTACGTACGAAGTACGATCTAATAACAGCATCCTTCCGCCCGAACAGTTCGGATTTAGAAAAAACCACTCTGCCGAAGATCAACTGTTATGTGTCACAGAATACATAACAGAGACGCTGTACAGGAGACATAGAACGGCTCTCGTCCTACTCGATGTCGAAAGGGCTTTCGACAGGGTATGGCACGATGGACTGATCCACAAGATGATCGACATGGGATTCCCGGAGTGGATTGTTGAGCTGATTGACTCATACCTAAGAGAATGAAGTTTCTCTGTGAAAATGGGTAAAGTCAAATCGGCCAGAAGATGGGTCGAGGCAGGAGTGCCGCAGGGAGCGGTACTAGCGCCCCATCTCTACAATATATACACTAGTGGTATTCCGAGGAGGAATAATACTAAAGTAGCCCTGTATGCCGATGATACGGCCATCATGGTCAGGCATAAGAGATCGGACAAGGCCGTCAGATACGTCCAGGATCACCTGGACGATCTGATGGAATGGTTGATAGCCTGGAAGATCAAGGCCAATATCGCCAAGACGCAAGCTACCTACGTCACGCAGAGAATAAGCAGACCCGGTCACCAGCTGGAAATCGAAGATGAAAGAATGACATGGAAAGATACTGTGAAGCATCTAGGTGTCACCTTCGAGAAGAGAATGTCATGGAGGTATCATGCCAAGAACGCACGGTGTAAAGCCGTGGCTGTTGCAAAGATTGCTTACCCGCTAATTTGCAGAACCAGCAAATTAGACGTGAAGCTGAAGATTCTAATGATTAGATCATTAGTGAGAAGCGTCATGAAATACGGATCGATGGCGTGGGGCTACGCGGCACAATCCTACAACAAGCAACTGGAACGTTACGAGAACAAGCTAGTGAGACTAGCTCTCGATGTTCCCTAGTACATCTCTAATGTACAGATACAAAGAGAGATGATGTGGACTCCCTTTAGGCAGTGCATGCAAGAAAAGGCAGAAAAAGCCTTCTTGAAGATACGTGACCATCCAAATAAAGAACTGCGAAGGTTAACGGACTATCGTCCGGAAGACTTCACAGCTTTGGGTGGCAGACAGCACAGAAGACTGAAACTCCAACTTTTGGAGGTCTAGGTTGACTGTTGCCCAACGAGGGATCATCATCAAGGGAAGGGACGCCATGTCCCAGTTTGGAAAAAGAAAAGAAGTTAGTGGTGAAGTGAAAGTTTTTTCTCTTTCAGATCACAACAGGTAAGAAAGATAATTTACGTCGAAACACCTTCAGTGTCATCGGCAAACAAAATAATATCTTAAGACTACACCCCCCTCTGGTACTTGTCCCCCAGAGGGGAGTGGTGCGAAGCGCTTGGCCCACCCCCAAGCAGAGAAAACACCAATGGAAGAGAAGATAATGGTTTTGTGAGTAGTGTTACGACTACGGAAACCTTATCCCATCTAACCATCAGTGAAGTTTCGGGATTATTTTATAAAATAATATCGGGTGGATGGAGGGCGCGAACGCGAACGCGAGCGCGAACATCACGATCTGCGACCCAGAATAATATAAATATTAAGAGACAGTTTCCACAGCTTTCAGTCTTCAGACAAGCATTGAGAATGCCACGGGACACAAACGATCGGATGTACTCCCGGACTAATAATCTAGCATATATATATATATATATATATATATATATATATATATATATATATATATATATATATATATATATATATATATATATATATATATATATATATATATATATATATATATATATATATATATATATATATATATATATATATATATATATATATTACTGAAAGTTCACAAATTTGTGATTCCTTTCCATGTTGTCCTATCTCTGGTCATTGCCTTTCAGTCCTTAATCCCCTTCTCTTTCAGATCTTTCTTGATCCTTATTCTTCCTTGCCTTTTTTCATCTTATGGTCTTCACCATGCAATCTTCCTCACCACTCTACTTTCTTCCATTCTCTCTATGTGGCCCAGCCACTGCTATGTTCTCGATTTTACTATCATATTTATCCTTGCATCCTTGAAAATATCATAAATTTCCTCATTTGTTCTTCTCATATACTAGCTATCGATCTTCTTTCCTCCTATTATCCTTCTAATTATTCTACGTTCCCATCTTAACAGTTTTTCTTCTTACTTTTTTAGTACTAATATTCCGTAAAATGCAGTTGGTCTCTTTATTGTCTTATACAATCTTAATTTAGAATTTCTAGATATGAATTTCGATCTTATTAGATGGTTCAAGACTCCTGCACATCTGTTAGCTTTGAACAATCTAGGTCTATCGCCTTCTCTTCTTCATACTTATTTGTTAACCTAAGTATACAAATTCTTCCATGCTTTCAAAAGTCGTTCTTAATAGTGCTGTATCCACTTCGACTTTCGAGACCTTTTCTTGTGAACGTTCCTCATTAGTTTGCTTTTCGTTTGATTGATTTTTCAACTAAAAGGAGGTATGCTACCTCTACTAGCCTTTTTGTCACTTATTTCGATTCTTTCTCACTTCTCGCAATTATTGCTATATCGTCCGCATAACCCACTATTTAATGGCTTCTGTAAGAAATGTGTCATCTGTTCAACTAGCCGTTCCTAATAATCATTTTCAAAACTATGTGGAATAATAGTGTCGATAGAGGATCCCTTTGCCTTAAGTCTGTCTTGATCCGCCTTATGTCTATCTCCTTCTCTTCTTTATACTTGTTTGTTAGCCTTACGTCTAAGTAAACAAATTCTTCCACGCTTTCAAAAGTCATTCTTAATAGTGCTGAATCCACTTTTACTTTCATTTTCGAGATCTTTTCTTGTGTACCTTCTACTATTATTAGTTTGCTTTTTTTTTATTGATTTTTTAGCCAAACTTTTATGCTGCCTCCACTAGCCTTTTTGTCACTTCTTTCGATCCTTTCTCACTTCGCACAAATATTGCTATATCGTCCGCATAATCCACTATTTGATGGCTTCTATAAGGAATGTGCTCTCGGTTCAACTGACCCTCCCTAATAATCATTCCCAAAACCATGTTGAATAATAGTGTCGATAGTGGATCCCCTTACCTTAGGCCTGCCTTGATCAGAAAATTTTCGGTCGTTCCTCCTTTTACACATACATTGGCTGTTGTTATCTTCACTGGCATGCTTACTGATTTCGCTATTTTAGAGGGTATTTTAAATTCCTATATGGTTTTTATTATTCTAGATGTCTTTACTGAATCATAGGTTTTGCTAAAGCTTATAAACGGTACCATTGCTGGAAAATTATATTCGTAACAGGGTGTTAGTGCTTCTTTCATGACAAAAACCTGATCGGTTGTTCCTCTGCCCTTCTCCTAGACTGCCTAGACTCCATATCCGTGAATCAATTATTCCTTCTAACCTCTTTTTGATTAATGTCGCTACTATTTTATAACAAGTATCCAACAAAGAAATCCGTCTGCAATTATTACAATCTGTTTGGTCTCCGTTTTTTAGGATAGGTATAACGGTGGCATTGTTCCAACTTATTGGCGTTATTTCTCTCTCCATATTGTAATGATTAGTTCGAACAGATTTTGTTTTAGCTCATTTCTTGCAAATTTTATGTTTTATAAACTCTTATCATTTTTAAGTTGCTTTATAATATATTCTGCTTCTTTTGTATGTTCTGCTATTTGAGCGTTTTCTTCTATATATATTACCATTTCTTCATTTTCCTCATTAACATTTCCATTAGCATTTCATCAAAATATTCTTTCCATCTCTCCTTCAGTCCATTTTCATTTCCCATCAGATTGCCCTCATTATCTATGATATATGTTGTTTGATCTCGTTTTCTTTTGTCTTTATTCACCTCTATGTAAAAATTCCTTATTTGTGGTAGAACTTTAATGTTTGCTGTACAATTTCCTCGTTTTTGGGGTATAACAGGTTGCTAATACTGCTTCATTCGTTCTAATTCTCTAACCTTCTACCGTTTGGATTTTTTGTTTGTTAAAGTCCACATTTCTGACCCGTATAATATTATTAGTCTAATTATTGTTGTATATTTGTTTATTTTTCTATTCCTTGATATATATTCAGATTGTATGATGTTATTCGTGATTATTGTTGCAACCTCCTCTGATACTTCATTGTGAGTCATAATTGTTGAGCCTTGATATTCCAAACTATTAACTTTTTCAAACATTCTTCCATTTATTACTAGATCAATATCCATTTGTTCCTTTCTTTGTTTTGTTGACCTCATATATTTAGTTTTTGTTGAGTTTGTTCTTAGACCCATTCGTGATGCCTTCTCCTCGAACCGTCTAAAGATCTGTTCCAGTTCTTCCTTCTTTCAACACATCATGTCAATATTATCTGCCTACGCTAAGATTTGGTACTGTTTAGTAAAAAAATATTCCTGTTCTCTTTATTATTGTTTCTAGCGGAAAATTGAAGTAGTCCACAGTGGCTCACCTTGCCTTCTTTAATGAAGATTTTGTCTGAGGTTTGATGTTGAATTCTTATTTTGGCTTTAATATTCTTTAAACACATTCTTGTTAAACTCGAAGAGATTTACCACTAAACACGAAACCACTTTATTTATCTTCTCGACTCTCATTTTGTTAACTATGTCAATATCATCAGAAGATAATTCAATCTCCATTGAATTAATTTGTGATTGAATCATCTCCTGATAATACTATCATAGTTAGCGAAACGCGCGTAGAGAAGTTAGATCAAGTGATTTGGTATCTACTGGTAAATTGAAACATTCTTGTTAAGTCAATGAGTTTCTGTGGTATACAGAATAATTAGGAAGCTAATCCACTAAAATATATTTTTCATTGCTGCATTTTTTCTGTTCTTCGGTATCTATGATATATATAAATTGAGTTCATAATACAAAAAATAAAAGATGAATAAATATTTATTCATTCAGTCATTGATTTTATATAGGATCAATTTCTTATTGAATTAGATGTGCTTCAGAATGCAGCAATGTTCCCCTACATTCTTGAAATTTTGGAACTTCACTACCCGTATCCAAAAGTTTTTGAGAAACTTGGACAAATATTTACCGAGCTGGAACCGGTCTTTCTGGATATTGTTGCCCGTAAATACAGATAAACCTTGAATAATTATGGAAAGCTTCTTTATAAATAAGAAACATATAGTGTTATTCGCGTACACACAATATTTTTGGTTTTAAAGCATATAGTGATATAAAAAAAGCCTTAAAGCATATAGTGATATAAAGTATAAAGCATATAGTGATATTCGCGTACAGAATATATTTTTGGTTTAAGTGTACTGAAATAATTTTGTCCCAATATTCAAATAACATTGTTTGCAACGTTGCATCAATATTGACTGAAGTATAATGCGATTCTTAATTAAATAAAAAAAGTTTAGCAAAGTTTATTACTTAATTCATTAATTAATAACCAATTCATATTTGCCAAATAAATTTTTACACAAATTTGCTTAAAATGTTAAAATTTTGACATAGTTTTTCTATTCGTAATTTAGTAAATTTGCAATTTTTTTTCACGGGAACCCTTAGGTTTTTAACCATAGTTGTAAGGATGTATATATATACGGAAACATTTAAATTTTTTATTTCTTCAATTCAAGGGAATTCACCAAGAAATGAATTTTGAGATTTTTTTGATTACCCGTTCAAAAGATCACAACTTTTCAAAAAAAACGCGCTTTTTCCGGTTTTTTACTCATAACTTAAAAAATAGTCCAAATTCAAACTTTTTTTCTTTAATTTTTGTTTTTCATGTACTTTCAAGAAACAAAAATCTTAATACTGTTTTAATAAATGATTTTTAAGTTTTAAAATTTGAATCTCATTTTTGAAACTGTATCAACTCTTCGATTTTCTTGAAAATTTTTGGTTCTTTCTATAAATCCATTCTATGTATCCATTTTACAAATTAAGCCCAAGTAGATCGTGGGATTATGTTAATTACTATTTTTTTTGTCATTTTAAATCTATTTTTCTACAATGTTAATATTAATAGGTTTTATAAATAAAGAATCAGATTTTTAGTTTGTAACAGAACAATAATAACAATTTTTTTTATTCATTTGCGTATTCTTTTGAAAAATTTTACATTCATGGTTAACATTCGAACGAGAATATTCTTTAGTAATACTAGTTTCGTTACCCATTGGTTTGATCGAATAGAATTTTTGTGTACCCGAGATTGATTTAGCAGTTGCAAATCGCAAGTCCAATTTTTGTTTCTCATCAAAATAATTTTTGTTCTAGTGAGGTGTAATTTGCGTCATTTGTGTAATTTGTTCTACTCGGTTTCGATGCCCAATCATATAATTCTTGAGTTGTTTTTATTTGCTCATCAATTTGTCGCTGAAGACTCACTCTGGCTGCAATTTTTTTACCGTGTCCCGATACCATCACATGGTCCCTTACCATGAGCCGTAGCAAAATAATGTTATTTAGCAGCTTAATATAAATGTTCAGAAAATGTTTAAAACTTTTGAACTGCTGTGGAGCACCATTGGAGAAGTAAACATTTTTAGATGTATTTGACAGGAATTCTTTGATTATGATGAAATTTGTAGTTATTCTCAGAAACACGTGTACGGCAACTGCATCATGATTATTGCTATCAGAGATTATGACTAAACTTCGATGATTAAGTTCATTATTCTGCTGGTAATAAATGACAAGAGGGAAAATCGTTGCTTGGTTATTATTCCAATGAAATCCCAGTGCTTCATTCTGAATTACAAATACATAATTTTTAGCAAAGTCACAGATCACTACAACTCCATCGTCTTTTAACGATTCTTTAGTCAATTTCAAGAAAGCAGATTGTTCTTTCGCTATAAAGTCTTGTGTTGAAACATTTATAAAGTGACTACAAAATGAATCAACAAATTCTGATAAGTTTTTAACGAGTGCATCAAGGCTACAACGAGGGTTCAATACTCAATATTAATATGTAATACTTTCGATAACATTTTCATCAAATCAGGTATCTAATAGCTCTTGAAGAACATCGATTCATGGGCATTTTTTACATATCATAGTTAAAAAACATAAACATAAAAGGAGTTTAAAGCAGTCGCTGTATTGCAATAAAGGCACTGGTAGATCATGAGTTAATGCAGACAAATTAGAACCTGTCGCAAAATAAAATCATTTAAGCTTACAATAGAAAAAAAAAGTTTTAGGATATCTACCTAACATCATGAGCATTTATTATTTTAATGCATAGCGCACACGCAAATTATATGTGTACCTCTGGACCCTGCTAGTACACAATTTACAGGTCTTAATGAAGCGAAACTTGAAAAACCGATGCAATGATCAGGATATTCTTCCTTATATGTTTGATATAAGTTTGTTTGAGAAATCCATTTTTACCATTATTAAACTTATATATTGCCCTGGATGTTGACAAAAAATGGATTTCTCTACTATCATGTTTTATGGTATTATTAGGTCGATGGACACTTTAGGTTGTGGTCACTTTTCTCACTGTTAGTTTTATATAGTTTGTATTTGAAAAAGGCACTGTGTATTTAAACAATTATCATACATACAATTTTAAATATAGTGGACATTTTTAGATATTAATCTTTGTTTATTTATTTAATTGTTTCAATAAAAATCTAAAAATTGCTATTTCAAACCAAAAATACCTGAAGAATTGCAAGCTAATATTGGTTCAACCATCTCATTGTTTTCAGGTATAGTGTTAATAGTCTCATCATCCACATTATCATTTTCAACGACATCATTGAGATCAGTACTATCAGCAACAGAAAAATCGTTGTCTTCAACGTCGTGTCCATGATAACTTAAAACATTTGTACGGTGAATATCAATTAAGTCAGATGAAATTTCATTCATATGACTTCTCTCAGTCGCGTTAGTTGAGGTAGATGCAACTGTTTTTAAAGATGACAATCGTTTGCGACACTTTGTACACAGATAATCTATAATTGCTGTAATTGTTCACTAGCTGGTCCTAAAGTATTCTTCATAATGATTATTTGATATAATATATATGATGATACTGATACTTCATAATGATTATTTAAGATCATTTACCGAAATAAAATACATAAACTGACTAACTTAACGTTTAAAACTAAATAACTACAGCCATTAGGTTAGCAATTAATATACAGGTTAGCAATTAAGATGAAAATAAACGAATAGACTGTCTGTATCATAGAAAATATTGATCTCTAGGTTTTTGTCAATAAAGAAACAACCAACAGCACTACCATGCGGGAGAGAAAGTATTCAAACTGCGTGGCTATTTTTGAAAAGCGTAAAAGATATTCTGTTGAGCTAATTTGAAAAAAGGCATGGAAACAAAAAAAAATATTTTTGCTCTGTAAAGAACTAAAACACTAATTCTTCTTTTTATAAAACCTGTTAATATTATAATTGTAGAAAAATAGATTCAAAATGACAAAAAAATTATACAATGAAGAAAAGTAATTTCAGCGAAAAGAAATTTTTAAAATTTTTAAAAATCGAAAAAAATATTAATTAACATAATCCCACGATCTACTTGGTCCAAAAATTTTTTAATAGGAATGAATAGAAGTTTGTCATCCAAAATTTTCAAGAAAATCGAAGAGTTCATACAATTTAAAAAAATTAGATTTAAATTTTAAAACTTAAAAATGGCATGTTAGAATACTTTAAAATTTTCTTTGTATTTTTTCTTGAAAGTACATAAAAAAACAAAAATTAAAAAAAAAAGTTTGAATTTAGACCATTTTTGAAGAAGTTACAAGTAAAAAACTGAAAAAGCGGTTTTTTTTTTAAATTCGATATCTTTTGAACGAGTAATCAAAAAGAAATCTATATATAAGTGATTTGATGGACTGGAAATGCAAAATAGTTTTTTCACCTAAAATTTAACCGAATTATTTAAAATCAGTGGCCAAACAGGATACAACTTGTAATTTTTACACGTAGATATATTAGGAGACATAGTAGTATGTCCTACATTAGTCATAACTACTGAGTGGAATTTTAATTTACGATCTTGGGAACACCTGAATGAAATAATTAGTATGCATATTGTAAGAAATCCAATAGGCAACAGGAACTGAATATGGAATACCATCGTCAGATTAAGATTAATATCCGTCAGTAGTTTCCAGGAATTTTCACTGGGGTTGTAATAATAACAATTGTATTGTAACGTCATATGTTTTTAAACAATGCAGATTTAAAGAAGAAGCAGCATATTGAAAGAAAGAGACGATATAAATATTGATCAAGCCACACTTAGAACTTGATTTTAACACTTGAACATTTAACATTTCTCTATTCCTCGAATACATTTTTGTAGAAAAGCTGCAATTTGTTGCAAGTGCAACCCTGCGACAATTTTTTATGTTTTCTTGTTCTTTTGTTGTTTTCCTAATAACTAAGAACTATATTATATAAGGCATGTAAAGCCTATTTCAAATTGAGCGTTTTTTTAAAATTTTTTAATAAAACTTTTTATTAATAATTGAAGCATGGTGTATGACATTTAAGCACGAATGACAATATCTGCCAAATCACCACCTCTTGCAGCTCCACAGACGTTCACTTTTTTGTCAACATTTTGGATGACATTTTGGCATAACTGTGGCTTTATATGACCAACGACTAGAATCATTGCATCTTTTGTTCAGGAATTGATTATGGATTGTTCCTATAGACCTGGCTTTTCACGTTACTCCAGAGAAAATAGTCGAACGGTGTCAAAACACGTGATCTTGGTGGACAATTAATATCACCGTTTCTTAGTAATATTATATAGTGCTAATATATTTTTTCTTTATTTGGGTTTTTCGCCACGATCTAAAACTCAAAAAATATCAAAAATGTTTATTCTTATGTAAATAAAGAATCACTGGAAAAAAACAAAAAAGCAAACGGAGACAAATTTCTCAGTGATTCTTTCTTGTAGTAAATTTACTTAACAAACAAAATTTTAAAAATATAAAAAATGTTAAAAAATATATATAAAAATATACAAACTTTTAACGTTAACGTTTCGGGAAGTATTCTCCTCTCGTTTCAAAACGAATCTAAAAATAAATTATATTAATTTTTCACTTTAACACATATTTCTAACAAATATACGAAAGTTGCTTAAACTTGTGCCCGAATCATCTTCCTATATTTGTTGTAGTAAGATGTAACAAAAGTATTTGCGTTTTTTCTTTTGTTTGTAAAGGTTTATATTTCACCCATTTGAAATTTAACACAAAACAAATAAACATTCCATCTTTAGTATTAAAGTGATTCCACTGATAAATATTCACTTCACGGTTTTTAATAAAAATGTTAAAACTAGCCAAGTAACTCACGAAATTAAGGCAATTTAAGATATTATTTTAAAAAAGGTTTCAAAATGACTCACGTCGCTCGTTCATTCTGAAAAGTATAAGGGGATGGAAAAATAAAAATAGAAGAGAGATATTAAAATAGACATAACGGCCTTTATTTCGAGGAATAACCTCCAGGCATACTTTTTTTAAACAGTAAATACCTCAAAAACTTCTGTTACACACAAGTATGATAAATCATAAACTAGTTGCTAATATTCCTCATCATCAAACGTCAAGTGTTTCTGCGGAGAACGGATGTTTTTAATTCGAAATATCAAAATCTCCATTTGATAATTTTGATTTGGAACCTTTGGTGCAACTTGCAGCAATAAGAAATCCCCTCTCCTATATCCTGACTTTCCCCTTCTGACTGGTTCATCTGCACAGATTCCCTTAATGCTCTGGAAGAGGCCTTACCATCTACCTTGGTATCTGAATCTCTTTTCTTTTTAGTTTTTTTTGGGGCCAAGGTGGGTTTAGGTGTAAGGCGATGACCTTACATCTAAACTTGCGGTAGAAGACCTCCCAACCTTCTCCATCTTTTGTCATCGGGACGTATATACTTGTATATCTGGCCTTCTAAGGTTAAACGGGCTGAACGGGTCCAATTTACTTGGGAACTTTCATATCAATTTCTAAGTTTTTTACTATAAAATCATATTTCTTTACTCTCTGCTTCTCTCTCTCTTTCCCTCTCTGCTCTCTCTTTCCTCTGACAAAGACATGACATACTACAATATTTATTTTCCATATTGTCTCGTATCCATATACTTCCCTATTTGCATTTTTAAAATACACATCTCTCCTCTCGAGACTATGATCTTCCCTCAAGTTCCAAATACGACTAACCTCTATATATTATATTTATACACATTTTGTATTTTTAAATTGCCTGAAGTTATTTATATTGCATTCATTCATACCCTATATTTTTAAAATAGTCTGTGTTTTCTTTCTATTATATTCAATTTCTGACACAAACACAACTACCCTGTGCTGCTTGAATCGCCTGTGATTTTAGGTCCTATTATACATTTTTAATATTTTATGTATACTTATTGATTAATCTTAATACGCTAACTTTCAACCGTTATTCTACGGCCGCTAAATAGCCAGAGCTAATGCGGCTTTATGCCTCTCAAATTCTTCTTCTTTGGTGTTTAAATAAAAAAGTATGATGAGTTTTCCATAAACAACACATTGAAATTATGCGATGTATATTTCACTAACCAAATTACCATCATCAGAAGATGATTGGCTGCCCATAGCATCAACTCTGCGAGGATCAACGATATAGTTATAGAATAGACAAAGTAATTATTCCATTTGATAGATTTAAAAAATGATCGATATACAGAAAATATTGCAACAATTGGACTAAATTATAAGGATACCAGGTTTGCTGAATATGGAGGATTAAATCAATTATGTCATTAAAATATAACAATTTTCTCTGGATAGGTAATGACGTGTAGAATGTGGCGTTGCCGTGAGGCGCTGTCTTGGAGTTGTGTCGCCATGATTTTTTTATGCACAACGTAAGCAAAGATTATATATAGAAAATTGATATGTCGTAAGTATCGGATTTAAAAATGCGAAATTTTCTTCGCATTTTCGAAATTTATTGAAAATGGGAAAGGTTCCCGGTTATTTTTTAATTGATGCAATACACAGTGATATACACGGTATAGCAACCTACGCCAGAAATGGCATCACAGACTTTTAAACAACAAAATAACAGATCTTGCCTTGCAAAGAAAAATCCACATCCGAGCTGTGGAAATTGATGATGCCAGAATAGCGAACATCTATGAGCTTCCAGGCTCTCATTGGCAAAATACTTTATCGAAAATATTCCCCCACCCTACACTATATTTTGACTACTTTAATTAACACTACTGCTCTTGAACTTGACGATGCTAATGGAATCATTATATCAGATTGGATGATGATCAATGACTTACATCTACTTTATTCTCCAAACAATAAGGGGACACTTTTAAATCAACCAGATGGAACAGAGAATACACCCCGCATCTGTCTATAATATCTCAGGAACGTTATAATGGAGATATACATGCAAAACGTCACATTCTGAAACATTTCCTACACAGTCAGCATCGGTCTGTGTTAATCATCCACGGCATCGTAACATCGGTGCCCAAACCAAAATGTAATTTTCAGAGAGCCGACTGGGAATCATATGCTAATGACCATGTGATATAGTTCATACCAACCCAATCTGAAGCCTATGAATGTTTTGCTCGCATTGTCATTGCTGCTACTAGGAGAAATATTCCCAGGGGATATCGCAGTGTATATATACCTGGATGGGATCAGTCCTTTGAGGAGCTTTATGCAAGGGACTTGAGAACATATGCAAGGCAATTGCATATGTTGTTGAATTCCCAATTCTACGCTACGTCGTCGAATCGACTTTTCGGGTGTCTTGATGAAAAATAATTTTTTTCTTCGCTAAACCAGGTCTTTTACTATAAAATCGAATTTTTGCGTCCAATTAATTCAAAAAGTTTGAGTAATACTGTTCTGTTATTGTTTTGGCCGGTTTGAAGGTAATCAACTAACAAAATACCTTTGACCACTTTGGCTGGTTCGGAGCTGAACAACCGGGCTTAGTTCACTCTGGGGTTTGTTGTCGCAGTTCAGGATCATATTTGTAAACCCAAGCCTCATCCATAGCTACAAAACAATGTTTAAAATTTATTTTATTCTTTCGAAAAAGATCCAAGTGTTGGTGAGAAAGTTTTACTCGAAACCGTTTTTGATCAGAATTTAACAAATGCGGCACCCATATTGCACATAGCTTTCTCAAACCTAAATTCTCTTTCAAAATATGAAACACCCATTCCGTTGAGATGTCCATGGCCTTAACAATTTTACTCAGATTTAATTGTCTGTCATCCATAACCATATCATGTATAGAATAAATTGTTTTTTCAGTAGCTGCACTTATTGGACTTTCAGAACGAGGATCATCATCTAGGCATTATTTTTAAAGAAACAGATTCTCTTAATACATTCACTATTTCACTATGAATTTTCATTACCTTTAAACATTCTTTTACAAAGAATATAATCACTGCTCCATATCCAAAATTTTCCATTTTAAAACATAAAAGTTTTGGGATTAGAGGCGCATCAGCAACTGAGAAGGCTATTTAGCAACTGGACCTACAGCTTAACGTGGGTTCCGAACCACGGTCATCAGCTACCGAAAACTCAGGTCAGCACCCCCCTCGGGCTATCAACCCTTGGTTTTGTGCTTAACCGAAAGAATCTCGAGAAGCCTACCGACTGGCGAGTGACCAACGTAGAAAACCTCTCAGAAGGCATCCGGCCTTACCCAGCCTCGAACTGGCGTGACTGAGGGGTGATTCCTTGTCAGATTTTACACTCTTACCTAGAAACATTCACAAGAATTTTAGAAAAACTTTTTTGCCTAGTACGGGGGATTCGAACCCACTCCACATTAACTGCCGTAACGTAAGGCTGACGCCTTAGGCACCACTGCTAATGTGGCTCAATTTAAAAAATAACACTGATACGTTTACTTTAAGCTGCTGTTTTTGTACGAATGAAGTCACAGATCTACTTGAAAGTTCACATATGTTCATATAAAGGATGAAACTTCAAAACGTAGTACATCATATAGTTCTTTTATTACTCTATAGCTGTTGCTCGGCTAACTTTTCAATTAGCCAAGTATATTGATATTGGTATTTAGATTTTTTTAGAAATTATTTTTTAATATTATAGCATAATTTTTTTCGAAATATTTTTTTTCTATATTTTATTTTTTTTTTAAACATTTCAACAGTCCTTTTAATTACTCGGATAATTCTGGATTAGGAATACGCAATGTTTATTTTTATCCTAGCGTTTTTTTCCTTGACAATGATCTATTTTTTCTCAATAAATTGATGAATCGAATTATAACCGTTACTGTTTTTGCGTTTAATTAAAGCAAATGTCCATTACCGAGTGACTCACTAAAAGACTCCTAATTAAATAACCAAAACAGATAGTTTCCCAGATGTGTTCGCTCGAACAGTGACGAAAATTAATTTTTTCTACCGTGTACTTTGGCTTTTGGCTCATCGCCGTGTATAACTTGCGCCTTGATTAATTGTGTGACAAATAATAACGTTTTATTGTGGGAATCATTGACAACAACTCGGCATTCAGTTTGTTAAATTGAAAGTTTCGATATAAACATTTAACTGAAGCAGATTTTCTTCGATAACAGTACAATAACATTTCTTAGCATTTTATTGTATGAAGAGCACAGTGATATAGGTAAACATAAACATTATGTCGATACATGATGGTCGGTTGAAAAAATGCCGGGAGAAGTATTGAAGATAAAATGGAGTTCTGTCCGGACGTAAGCAGCATTTGTTTATGATATGCAGTCTGAGCTTTGTATATATTACCTTGCAAGACTATGTACGAGGGTAGTCTGAAAAGTTTCCAACATGAAGTTCCTCAACATGAAGATTTTTTGGTAATATAATAATAAGATATTTTGGTAATATAATTGCGCATGCGTTGAAAGATAACGTCATTCATGACATTTATATCATTTATAAAAGTCATTTATGTCAGTTGATGTTAGTGCTTCTGTAAATTAAATTTAATAAACATTAAATTCGTTTGAAAGGTAATATGCCTACGCAAATTAAAGCCAAGATGGATGCTGTTTATGGAGATGAACGTTCGGGACGACCAAAAACTACAACCACTACCGTTAACATTAAAAAAAAATTACTAAATGGTGCTAGACGATTGCCAAATTAAGGTTAGAGATATATCTGTGCGCATCTCAAAAGAACGTGTTTTGTCACTGACTGAAGACTTAGACATGAGAAAGCTAAACACGCGTTGGGTGCAGCGATTGCTTTTTTCTGTCCAAACGTAATGGATGAATTTCGAAGCCCTGTTGAAGCATTTTAAGCGAAATAAGTCGGAGTTTTGGCGTCGAGTAATAACTGTAGATGAAACTTGAATTCACCACTACATTCCTGAAACCGAGGCACTGTCGAAACAGTGGATTGCGAATGGTGAATCGTCTCCGAAAAAGGCGAATACGGTTCCATCGGCCGACTGGCGACTGTTTTTTGAGATAGTCATAGAGTAATGTTAATTGACTATCTTGAAAAGGGAAAAACAATAACAAGGGCATACTACGCATCATTACTTGAGAAGCTGAAGGTAGAAATTGCAGAAAAACGGCCGCATTTGAAGAAAAAGAAAGTTTTGTTCCATCGAGGCAACGCATCGTCTCACACTTCAGTGGTTACCATGGCAAAAATTCACGAATTTGGATTCGAATTGATTAACCTCCCACCGTATGCACCAGATCTGACTCCCAGCGACTTTTTTTTTCTTAGGCTGAAGCTTTCGCTTGGCGGGCGAAGATTTTTATCGAATAAAGAGGCCATCACATTCGTAAACGACTATTTTGCAGAACAAGATGTAACTACTATTTGAATGGTTTAAAGAAATGAGAGGATCGCTTAGAAAAGTGTATAGAATTACAAGGATACTATGTTGAGAAATCAAACTGAATTTGACAAAATAATACTGAAAACTTTTAGGCCCAACCGAGCAATGGCAATTCGCCGAATTATCGAAATTCCGAACGCATTTCACGCTGCTCGCATTAAAACAAAAACAAGACATAAAACTGATTAGTAAATGTTAACTTTTATTATTTCACTCACAATTAAGCTTTTCTTGTGACATGACTGCTGAATACACGCATTTCAGGCATTTAGGTTCTGTCTTATCTTGATGAATATGGTTTTCCACCCGCTTCTCTCATTCTTTTTGTTTCTTTGTAACTTAAGTTCACCCATTTGATATAGTTTCATATTGTTTTGCTCCTTAATATTTGCTTATTTACTAATATCCATCTTTCCCTTCCTTCGAATGTTTTAATATAAAGCATACCAGGCATTCTTATAGTATATCCAATCCCTTTTTGTTTTACAATGATTGTTCCTATTTTATATATCTTCTTCCATTACTTTAACTCCTCTACTACCCTACTACACTACTCTCCACTACTCAATCTCATCTTCCATTAGTATACTTCATTATTAACTTTTTTAAAAGTAAAGTTTCTTGTTCTCCACTCTGGACGTTGAAACGTTTTAAAATCTATCTAAAGCGTATAGTATATTAGAATCATCTTGGAAAGTGACTATATTGCCAGATGGCAGAACTCATTTATCTTTCTTTAATTCTTTTGGTTAAAGTTGCTTTTCTGTTACTTTTCAGTTAAGGAATCTAGTTATCATTGATTTATTTACCTAATTCATTTCTAGTAATTTCTTGCATAATTGTTTAATATGTTTGATGGTTGAAACGTGTATTATGCTCTTTTTAGTTGGACATTGAACTGGAAGTTCAATTAAATCATATGGTGGCCTTATATATATTACAATGTTAAACTTACAAAATATATTACCACTGATGATTCTACCATGTTAAGTTTAGCAAATAATCAATTATTTGACTGATTAATAAATTTGTTTTTACGGCTTCGCACAAAACTTCAAGATCTAGCATAACTGGCCAACCTCAGCGTCTGATAACACAGGCCAACAAATTTAAACCTAAGTACTATAACACGTTCAGTATTTTTGTTAAGGGTGTCGGTGGTTGGGAAAAAAAGGAGAGGGCATATTTTTACGATCTAATATTTATTTAAAATATTTATGTTAAATCTATGCAAAGACATTACTGAGAATTATGTGAATAAAAAATATTTTACATTAAATGTCATACAGGGACAAAAACTTTCACTTTTTCTTCTAGTGTTCTGTAACATCATCTCTTTTTAAAAACCAGCAGTAGTTACCCAACATAGATGGGTTCCAGCATCCCTGGTATCTTGCTTCCATTGTCCTGATATCCTGATAAAATCTATCGTCCTATTCGTCGCTTACTGCACCCAAATTTTCCGGAGAAAAATCCAAATGGGAGTGTAAAAAATGCATTTTTAAGGACATGCGACATCCTAGTATTTTATAGGCTTTCAAGAGTTTATCTATGAGGTTTTAATAGTTTTCATCTTTCTGGTTGCCCAGAAATGCTTTCACTATACTTACAAAACACTTCCAAGCTGCCAAAATTCCTTTTCATTTAATTTTTCTTGAAAGCAGAAATCACCTACAAGCTTCCTTATTTGAGGTCCAATAAATATGCTTTCTTTTAGTTTTACATCACCTAATTGAGGAAATATTTCTTAGGTACTTTCATAGGTACTTGAAACCATTATATTCTTTGTCCATGGCTTTGACAAAGTTTTTCATTAGTACAAGCTTAATATGGATTCCTGGCGAAGCACCTTTTTTGAATTAACAAGGGGGGCATATTTTATGTTTGAAGTACCAGGTTTAAAAGAAGTTTTATAAGGCCAATCTTGCTTATTGTAATGTCCTTTTGTTGCTCTGCTACTCCACAAACGCAAAGAACAGCAATACAACAGCAACCCCCTTGAAGTCCTAGCAATATACCTATCACTTTTAAATTCCCACAAATATCCCACTGATACTGTGAATATTTAACGCGGTTTAGTATGGTTGTTAAGTTGTCATAGGTTTCTTTCATTGTCACTGAATGGGCTAAAGGAATAGATGGGTTTTTGTTTACATGTTCCATATTAAGCTCATTCATTAAACCATCAATATCATAACAGACACATACCAATCCTTCCATTTTATAAAAATTAGAAAATGTTACATTCCGTTTTCAGTGAAGTGAAAGACTTGCATTTTTATCTAGCAAGTTGCACTGTTGAAGTCTGGAACCAAGAAGTCCGATTTTTGTTTTGACAATCCCAGATTACGTACCAAATAATTTAATTTATTCTGAGTTATTAAGTGAGGTTCACTGGTTGTTCTTAAAAATGTTGGGTCACAACTTGTGTTCGCAGGAAGTATTGGATCAAATCCTGATGAAGAATTATAATCACCGAGAAACATGTTGTCTGTCCAGGTTTAAAGGCGCAATCTGTACCAGTATTTCCGGGCTCTGAGGTCTAGAAAGCAAATTTGGATATTGAATTTGGTTCCTTCGCTTTTGTGAAATCCTGTTTTACTAATACAAAAGTAGCAATGGTCAAACTTTCATGGTCAGTTGGTTCTCTCCACACCACAGGAACATCAAACTGCATAGCATTTTTCTTGGGATGCATCCACTGTACTAAATTTACGTGGTAACTTATACAGCAAACATGAGGAGCTCAACTTTTATCTTTATCTCCAACAAATTTGACACTTAAAAACCTTTTATATTTTGACTTCCTCAGATATAGATCTAGTTTATGACTTTAAAATAAATCGTCCGCATATAATAAAACTTATCCGCCGGATTTTTGTAAAATCGACGTCTAGAACTCTTGCCATTTTATATAAAATCGACTTAAACACTTAACTGTACTGTAAACAAGACAGAAACAAAAAAAACTATAAAAGACAATAAAACTGCCCTTAAAGGTGCGTAGAATACTGTGGAAATACCCCCTCTACGGTCTTGTGGTAATTCCTACATTGTCCAGTTCAAAGTTAGGTACAAATAATTTTAATAATCCCATGATATGGCCTAGAACGTGCTAGGCCATTTCTGTAAAAAGGTGTTTTAGTAACTACCGAAATGAAGCATTACAAGAGAATTCTCACCAATGTTACATAATTCATGTGTCGACATGTTCCTGACAGTCGGTTCCTCTTTTATTAAACCTTTTGAATCACATTTGCTCTATTAATTTTGACCGCACCTTGAATTTTCTTCCACTTCGTATATTTTTCTCACCGTTTTCATACTCGAAATAACATTAAACAAGTAACGCACGATATGAAAATTCGATTCAAAAACTACAAGATGGAAACAGAAACAAACACACTAAAAGTTTTAATTGATTTAATATATTGCATGGAAAATACCATAGAAAAACTAAACAGTTTATTTAAATGAATTGATCTAGGCACATTTTGATTTGAGTAGTATTATCCAAAACCACATTCTTGACCTTCTATTGGCTCGTGACAAACAACACAAATTTGAAAACGATAATTATCACTTCATTGAATTATTTTATTTTTCCGAACAATCGTTGAATTAGCTGTTAGATTTATCTAAATATTGACTAAGTAAAATACAAGTGTTGATATTATCCACTAACATGCAAGCATATCCTTTTTAATATTTTTCTAATGCAAGGCAATTTATATTTACATGTTTATCTTATCTTATTGTTTAGGATAATTGTTTTCTATTGTTTCTTACTTTAGGTATTGCAACAAGGTAAAAAATATATATTACCTAGGGTGTTCTACACTTGGTAATTAGATTTTATCAGTACATAAAAGTTCCCATTATAGTATATTACAGAATTAAGTTGTATATATTAAGTTATCTCTGTTCTACTTATCAAGGTAATAGTAATATTTAATCTAAATTAAATTTCAAAATATAGTAACCATGTGTTTTTTTTTTCGATATATATATATATATATATATATATATATATATATATATATATATATATATATATATATATATATATATATATATATATATATATATATATACAGGGTATCCGGAAATATCGTCGAAATATTTTGGGAGATGACTCTAGGGATTAAAACATAAAAAAAGTTCCTATAAACATGCCTCTTAAAGGAGCTCGGGTCAAATCATCAAGGCAACTGTCATAGTGGCAATCGTCATAGTACATCAAATGTCTGGCAAATCATCATAGAACATTTAACATCAGAGCAATGCTTGCAAATTGTCGAAATTCATTATTAAAATCAGTGTTCTGTACGCCAAACTTATAGAGCAATTCGTGAATTTTATGGTGTACATAACTGCCCAATTGATCGATGTATTTGCCGAATTATCGATACATTTTGAACGCATTTGACGCTGTTCGATATTAAAACAAAAACAAGACAAAAAATGTGCGTTCCGGAGAAAATATGGCCGCCGTTGCTGGCAGTGTTGATAAAGATCATTACCGAGCGATGAACTATGATTATTTAATTCCGAATTTGAATAGTATTGATCTAGAGGAAATGTGATTTCAACAGGATGGCTCCACATGTCATACAGTCAACGCAACAATTGATTTATTGAGGGAACAATTCGGTGAGAAAATTATTTCGATGAACGGACCTATAAATTGGCCACCGATTGTGATTTAACGTCTTTAGATTATTTTATTTGGGATTATGTTAAACCTTTGGTCAATATCAGGGGTCGCCAACCTATACAATGTTTTATGCAATTATGCAATAATGGAAACACATTTTCGACATACAAGATTTATTTTACTGTAACTAGAATATACATTAAATATGATCTACATCAATATACAAATCGTATATGTCTGAAAAATAATAAAAATTTTGACGCGGCATGTCATATTTTTAAAAATTACACACGCATGACTCATGTAAATAACAAAAAAGTAACGTCTTACTTCAAAATTTAAATAAAAGCAAATGTAGATCAAAATTTTTTAATGAGAAGGCTGACCCTCAGACTCCTCAACATTTTTTTTAATATTGGCGGTATAGTTTATTGCAGTCATTCGAATACACTTATCCAAATGTTCATCTGTCAGTCGGTTACGATATTTGCTCTTAATCACTTTCATACTTTTCGCTAATACTAAGATTCACACAAATAGCTCTAACTGAATAACGATTTCACTTTTAATGCAATGCTAGCTAAACCTGGATTTTTGTCTTTATTTACTAAAGACCAGATACATTTTGTATTTAACTCCAAATATTTTAATGTTAAATCATTTTGAAGCGTAATAACTTCCATTTCTATAGCAGCCCTATCCTCGCCAAAATGCTGCATAATACAAGTGGCAAATTGCTCAATATCAATTTTCATGAAGGGTGAGTCAACAAATTACACCACTAATGCGATGGCGTTGAAATCTTCAAAACGAGATTTAAAGTCATCCTTCAAGTTCGATATTATTTGCACATGATATTTACTATCGTACGGTATATCAAAAATTAAGTTCATTCAGCCTCTCTATAATGTCCACAAAAATCAAAATTCTTCAGGCCAGGTTGTGTTTTCCAGTTCAGAAATTGGATCATCGCGTTGTTTAAAAAATGCAACTAGAGCAGCTAGGAGATCATTAAAACTTTTGTGTACTTTTCCTATACTCAACCATCGGACTTTAGAGTGAAGAAGTAAATCCCCGTATTGACAATCCATTTCATCGGTTAGTTCTTTGAATAATATTCTCAGTAACGACTGAGCTCTTACCTTATTCACAATTTTTACTGCCATTTTCATAAAGTCGTTTAGTTTCAAAAACTTCCTGTATAATGTTTGTTGGAGGATAATGCAGTGATAAGAGAGGAATCATAGGAACAATAGAATTGTTCTAAGGGTGATTCGTTATTGAACCGAAACGTAAACAAAACAATAAAAGAATTAAAATATATGAACTGACCGAAAGTCCCAATAAATTAAAAAAAAAAAAAATATATATATAAAAATATATATATATATATATATATATATATATATATATATATATATATATATATATATATATATATATATATATATATATATATATATATATATATATATATATATATATATATATATATATATATATATATATATATATATATATGATATATATATATATATATATATATATATATATATATATATATATATATATATATATATATATATATATATATATATATATATATATATATGATATATATATATATATATATATATATATATATATATATATATATATATATATATATATATATCATCATTCAGCCATTGTCCATTCACTGCAGAATGAAGGCCTCCTCAGCATGCTTTCAACTCCCGCGGTCATGAGCTTTCCTCTGCCATTCGGGTCGAATATACTTGATGATGTTATCCGTCTATTGTGTTTTCGGTTTTCTTCGTGGACGTTTATGATCAAGCGGTATCCATTACAGGATTACCCTGGTCCATCAGTCGTCGCATCGCCTCGCAATATGGCCTGTCCACTTCCATTTCAATTCTTTCACCCTCCAATGATGTCATATACCCTCGTTTGTACTCTGATCCATATGCAGGTCTTCAGGTCAGGCTCAGGCTTTGTAAGGCCAAGCATACACCTTTCCATTCCCCTCTGTGCTACTGGAAGCTTTTGAATTGATTGTGATGTGAGTGTCCATGTTTCACTCCTGTACGTCAAAACACGCAGGACGCACTGATTAAAAACCTTTCTCTTTAGGCACAGTGGGAGTTTGTTACACTTAACACACCGTTCCACTTCCCGGGCAGTATCACCTTACACTGAAATCCTTTGCCCAACATATATATATATATATATATATATATATATATATATATATATATATATATATATATATATATATATATATATAGTGGTCCACAACCTCTATATCGCTTCCTAAAATAGAAATTCTTCTATTAATAGCAAATTTGTTAAACATAACCTGACTCTATTTTAGGTTTATTTTCAAATGACTCTCCCGCATTTGCAGTTCTTCTACGTAGTTTTGTAGCTCATCTGGATCTTGTAAGAGGAGAACGATATCATCTACGAATCTAAGATGGCTTAGATATGCACCATTAATTTTTATTCCCTTCTGTTCCAAATCCAGATTACGGAATACTTCTTCAAGGCAGTCTGAGAAAAGAACAGGTGATATTGAGTCACCCTGCCGTATACCCCATTCTATGTTGATTTTGACTTCAAGGCCATTCATGGGCACTGTAGCTGTAGCTTCCTCAAACATGGATCGCAGTAGGTTCACATATGCTCTGTCTATTCCCTGATTAAGCAATGCATATATTATGGCTTGCATTGATATTTATATCAAATGCCTTTTCATAGTCAATAAAAGCCAAGCGCAGTGGCATGGTGTATTCAGTGTGCATTTCAATGGCCTGTTGGACAACCTGAATATAATCCATAGTATTGAATCCGCTTCTGAATCCTGCCTGCTCTCTTTATAATATTCTTTTAGATATTATCTTGGTGAAAACCTTGTACATTACTGATAGGAGGCCATTACATTGTCCTTTCCTGGAGCCTTTCCATTCTTCATCGCTTCTATGGCATTTGTCACTTTATTTAACAAATAAACAACATCCAACACAATATATATATATATATATATATATATATATATATATATATATATATATATATATATATATATATATATATAGTGAAGTTTTGGAATCATAAAATATTTTTTTGGTTAAAGGTTTATCAGGTCAAGAGAATAAAATGGTGTATATTTAACCATGTTTTATTTATATATTTATATAACTAAAATAAAACAGTAAAAAACATGATGTTTGATTCCTTATTTTCTCATTTGAAAAAGAAATTGTGGACGTTTTAATATGGCACGTCTAATAAAGCGCTGACAACACATGAGATCCGTTTTAGTAAAAGCGCGACAGGAGTCCCATCCGACCCCATGCAAATATTTTTCCATAAGGCGGACTGCGGAACACCGATAAGCTAAACGAAATCCTATAACCGTACATCACATAATAAAAGTGGAGCTTTTGATGCCGGTACCTGGGAGATCCAATTGAAGGAGCACGGTTTCGCATAAAACGTGCTATCTCTCTGACATTTCCCTTTTATCAGTTTACGTAATAAAGTAGATAAATCGAATAATTTAGGATATGCCTCGACACCTACGACACCATTAAGGAGACTGGAAATATGCCACCAAGATAAATACAGGCACAGGTAATAGAGATTTAATATAACTCTACATGTGATCTCAAACGGTTTAATTAATAGAAATTAATTTGCACAAGATAAGCCATTATTGTATAAGTGAATAATGTATTAATAATATAGCATCATGGCAGAAGGGAAGAAGAACCAAATAACGAAAGAAAAAAATAAGATAATTAAAAAGCGAAACAATGAAAGAATAAAAAATCTCTTAATTTAAAATTAATTTATTTCTTTTAACCGACATTCAATTTTCTTGTTAACATCCCTTATCTCAACTTAATGATTATACATTAATATTTTATTATTGTTTAACAATTAATATATCCACAAATTTTAACATATACTCAGTGATAAAATGTGTATGTGTTTAACCTACCCTTGAACAATTATTTTTTTAAACTTTTCAAAATACAAAGGTTGCTATTTATGTATCCGGAATAATAAATACAAATAAATATTTAACATTTTATTGTTTTTTAAAATATTCTCCACGATACACTTTTGCACACGTTTGAATCAATTTTCATGGCCGTTTTTCCATCCCGATTGAAGCATCCCCAAAACATGCATTTTGAACGCATCAACCTCTTCTTCTGACGTCTAAAATTGTTGATCACGTACTTTATTCCTCATGGTCGGGAACAAAAAGCAATCACTGAATGTCAAATCAGGACTGTACCATTCTACGATTCTCTAGTAGCAAGGTAGCCCATTTATCCGAAAAAAGCAGGCGACCATTTGCTTAGAAGTAAGTGCTTCTTGCGCCAACAACTTTTGTTGGGTTTGGCTCATTTTAAAAGACCCTTATAGTCGACTGCTGTTTACATTCGGGCTCATACACATAGATCCAAAATTCGTCACCTGTGTAGATGTTATACACGTACACCGCTAAATGTTCAGACAAAATTTTGTATATGCTTGTCATACTAATATCCAGGGATGCCTCGATCTCACGTTATAGCACATGACAATCTTGCTTTATGAGTTCGAGCACGGTATCGATGTTTTCTGGCTGGTGTTATTTTCTTGTAAAAAATTGGTGTAAAAATGTTCAAAAAATGCAATCATGATGCGTCAAAAGCTGTGTATAACATCTACACAATTGACGAACCTTGGATTTATGCGTATGAGCCCGAAAGTAAATAGCAGTCGACGGTATGGGTCTTTCAAAATGAGCTAAACCCAACAAAAGTTGTTTGCGCAGAGTTTAGAGAATCGTAGAATGGTCAATTTTGAATGATACACAACCATTTGTTTGCCAGGAGTCTAGAAAATTAGTTGTCAAGACTGTGAGCGAAGGTATATTCGGCAAACAAAAAGATCCATATTAACGAGATATAAAGAACATATCACCCACATTAGATATTGGAGAAATAAAAATCTTGCGTTACCCAACATGCAATCGAATATGACCACAATATAGATATTAGTAATTTAAGACTAGTTAAAAGTGTTAACGGCACTGGGGCTTTGGATGCATATGAAAACATTCAAATAGAAAAATGTAAGAAAATCATGAACCGAAATAAACGACCTATCATGTATGTACCTAAAGGTTAATCAACTTTTTCAATTATTAATGTAAGGCTCAGTAAACTTCATGTAAGGTTCATGGTTTTTACACGCTTCATTAGGTAGGGTTTTCATATAAATAGAGCATAATTTAGATTTAGAATTAGATTAAATTAACAATCGAAACGTGCATCGAGAATAAAAAAAAATGATTTGGTGTTTGGTGGTAAATTTCTTCAAGTTTAGTGTTTCAGACCGAAGGTTCCAATAGAAGGAGCGGAAGTCTAGAAACAAGAAAAAACAACCGAACAAGATCAAATTGATTAGTCATCCGCCGTACAGTCCTGATTTGGCACCCAATGATTTATTTTTGTTCCCTCCGTGAAGAATAATCTATGTGGTCAACGATTTTTGACACCAGAAAAAGCGAGTGATGCTTTGAATATTTTGAAGATACCTCAATCGGAATGGAAAAAGTGCTAATAAAATTGATTCGAATACGATGATTCGGATGCGAATATATATATATACATAAGTGTATCGATCATCGTGGAGAATATTTTGAATAATAATAAAACCATTTTCAATGATAAATATTTGTTTTTTTTAATTATTCCGGATACATAAATAGCAACACTCGCACATCAGCCAATATAGATTGGAAACATCAGCGGCTTCGTAACAAACAATGTTTGTTACGAAGCGAATTTGAAAAGACCCTAGGTCATGGTATAAAAGAGGCACCTTTACATTTTCCTGAAATAGCAACATGATTAGACCTTGTTGTTTATGATAATAACATATCGTATGTCGTACTAGATCAGCCATAGCTTGATTATTGTTATATTATTGTAGAATGATGGGTTTTATAGTAGCACCAATAGCCCAGCTTAGATCTGCATATTCCTGCATATTTCTATTTAAGGTCAGAAGGATACATAATTGGTACACGCAATCGATCTTGTTTGAACTTTAGCGCCTTCCTTTTGAACGTGTTTTTTTGGTGATTATTTTCTTCGTTTACCGTCTTTCCCCGTTTAGACACGCTTGACATATAGTTCTTTAAGGACTATTTTGTGATGTCTTCTTGGCCTCCAAGATTTTGTTTCTTCTTGTTTAATTCGCCATAGAGGATCTGCTTCGCATGATTTGACAATTACCTAACCATCTTAGCTCAGCTTGTACTGGCATTCTATGCTCAAACTGTTGAGCATTTCCTCTTCACACCTTCTCCACATTTCTTTACATTTTTCCAGATTATTTTGATAGGCTTCCCATTATATCCTTAAGATTTTCCGGATGTAGCCTTCTATATATATATATATATATATATATATATATATATATATATATATATATATATATATATATATATATATATATATATATATATATATCTATATATATATATATATATATATATATATATATATATATATATATATATATATATATATATATATATATATAGATATATATATAGATATAGATATATATATATATATATATATATATATATATATATATATATATATATATCTATATATCTATATATATATATCTATATCTATATATATATCTATATATATATATATATATATATATATATATATATATATATATATATATATATATATATATATATATATATGCAATGTCAGATTTCTTTGGACTGCGTCCTATTCTTGATGGGGAAGCATGTATAGGTACCCGGAAGAGTCTAAACATCAAGAGACGAAACATATTCCCTTCAGTTGGAAGGATGGGTGGGGCTCGTCTCCAGTCATCAACCAACAAAAAGACTCATATATATATATATATATATATATATATATATATATATATATATATATATATATATATATATATAGTGTGTCGCATTTAAGATGAAGATACCTCCATATTTTCGCTATTTGAAGGGATTCAAATTTGAATTTTTGAACAGTCATAGAGATTGATGGGTGACGTTTTTTTAAGATACTCAACTGAAATCTGAGCTTTAAACTCACCCTACTACGAATTCAGAAACAGTGTCAATTCTCGATATTTTGCTTCGTGTTAGAGATATCGAAAAAAGTTATTAGGAAAAGTTATTCAGAATATTATTTTAACCCTATGTACCGAGTTTAATGACAAAATTCGCATTATTGATTTTTTCATTATTTTGAACATAATCGTAAAAGAATCGAAAAATGTATTCGAAAAGACGGAGGACTAGTTGAGAGAGATCACATTTGATAGTTAATTAATTATTTGTATTATGAAAATTTTGGTTATATATTATTTCCTGAATTTAATGAATTACCAAAAACTGTTTTCCCATAAGAACAAAATAATTATTCCTTTGTAAGTGATATTTATTTTACTGAAACATTTGAATACATGACTCTATTAAATTGACAATGTGTCAAGTTTTTACTTTCCATGGCACAGTAATTATCAAATTAAAAAATTAATCAAAATATATTAAAATAATTTTGTGTATAGACCAGAATAATGACAAAATTAAAAATGCGAATTTTGTCATGAAACGGTATATGGAGTTAAAATAATATTTGCGCAACTTTTTCTAACAAACTTTTTCGATGTCTCTAACGCGAAGCAAAATATTCAAGATTGACCCTGTTTGTGAATTTGTAGTAGGCTGAGTTTAAAGTTCAGGTTTCACTTGAGTATCTTAAAAAATGGCAACCCATCAACCTGTATGACTGTGCAAAAATTCAATTCTGTATTCCTTCAAATAGCGAAAATATAAGGGTCTTCATCTTAAATGCAACATATATATATATATATATATATATATATATATATATATATATATATATATATATATATATATATATATTTGAACGTTATATAGTTAAACCGAACCAATAGACCACTGGTTGACCTTGTCGCTCGATCTTAATTTGGAGCAGTTTGTTACAATATTTTGCGTTTTTTGTTTGTTAATTTTAAGTCCGAACGCTGAATAGTCCTCCCTAAGTAAACCCAGCATCTTACATTGTCGTTACACTATGGGCTACAAGCGCACAGTCATCTGTATACCGCAGCTTTACGATGCTAACCTCCTGTATTTTTGATTGGGCTTTAAGTTGTCCCAGGTCGAATAGATCTCCATCTATTCTATATGATATCTCAACTGAACGCGGCAATCTACCTCTAACATGATGCAGGATAGCGGTAACAAATAAAGAGAAAAGTGTCGGTACGATCACTCAGACCTCCATAACATCTGTCTTAATCTCAAGAGCCTCAGTTTCATCCATGTGTATCAACGCTTTTGCATTCGTGCCATTTTGTAGAAGTGTAGCCATATACTCCAGCCTTATATATATTTCTGTCAACGGAGTCAAATAGTTATGTCCACAAAGGCCACGAATAGGCTTTTTTTCTGGGATCTAACGTAGGGAGAATATCATGTCCGCGGTTCTACAACCTGCTCTGAATCCATCCTGATTCTCTGGCAGCATTGATTCGACAATTCCAATTAGTCTTTCTAGTACGACTCTAGCCAGAATATTTCCTGCAGCAGAAAGCAATCCCCTTATAGATGTAGCAGTCAGCGCTATCTCTTTTTTTTTAATAGTTATAATTCAAGCATCTCTAAAGTCAAATGGCATTTCCAATTGTCTAATGATTTTTCCAGCACAAGTACATTATTTTTTCGAGTTTATTTACAATCATGTTGCCTCCAGCTTTGTATATCTCCACCAGTATTACAGCCATGCCTGCAGCTTTATTATTTTTTAGCTTCTGCATTGTCATTCCTGCCACATCCATGCTGATAACCACATGTCTTCGAGGGATGAGTTTGAATACTCTTTTATCAACCGTTGAGTTAGCGTTCAGCAAGTTTTCGAAATGTTCTTTCCTTCTGCCAATTATATCCTCTATGGTACCGATTGTATCCCTACCATCATCAACACTTCATACCGGTACTAGTGCAATATTGGATATTTGCGGCCCAAAGATACCTAATTTTTTGGAACAAGTTTCTTTATCCTATTTGTCTGCATATTCCTGTATTTTCCTTGTCTTTGACAACCACCAGTTGTTTTTGAGGTCTCTGATTTTTGCTTTTAGATTCCCTTTAATTCGCTGAATTTTATATGCTCTTTTGTTTGTCTGGGAGATTGAGAGAGATTGTTGTTTATACTGTTATAAGGATATCGATAAGATAGATTATAAATTCTGGTGGTCCAAGAAGTATCCAATATAGAAAGTATGCTAAAATATCTGGAGATGCTTAATGATTTTGTTGAAGCTACCAGCAGGACTTTTTCGAGGTTGAGGTTTTTGTTCATTTTAGGTTCTTCCTCTTGTGGTGCACCATAGGGTGAGAAAGTGGTTCAAAAATAGAAGTGAATGCTGTCTGGAATTGAATTATATTTACATTTGTGGTAAGTCTAGATTTTGTGGCTAGGATAGATGTGGAAAAGTTACACATATTTGGAGTGAAACGCAAAATTTATCTTTTGAATCAAAATTGCATACACTTATCAGTTCAGAAATAATGGTAGGGCGGACTGTGCAAAGTGTATGCTTAACAAGCAGGTCACCTCTCTTGTAACCATCAGAGGAACTTTATATCCAGTCCATTATATTATCGAACTATTGCAGTCTCTTGTTATTTAGAGTATATCCGCAAGCTTGTCAAGTTTATTTATTAGCGGTTTTTGGCTTGCTATATCCTTTAAATAAACCCGAAGTATTTGGACAATGCGCCTGGCATACCTTGACATTTACTTATTAGCATACTCATTATTAATATTTTTTTTATCAAATCTAAGTAGAAAGTCTTGGTTTTTTATCATTACAAAACGCTGATATGGTGTATACAACATTTGCAATACTAATCCAATAAATAAAATATATTTTTCATATTTTTATTTTGCTCTGAAGTTTCTTAGGGTAGTCAATAAGTTTCTGTGTATCATTTTCTCAAACTACTTTTTTAAGTTAAACAAATTATTTCACTTGTTTTTGTTATTTACTAGTTCCAAATATCCTACTATGATCAAAAAGTAGGCGATTTTTCAAATAAAGTATTTCTCCTGGCTGCTTCAAAGCAGCCAACGAACTCTCTTCGAATTGCTCTTATGAATTCAAAGTGGCATCCACGAAGTGGTCTATTCAGTCAAGGAAAAAATGTACACATTTTTTGTGGAAAAGATAAACTGGGCTATAAACGTAGATTAATATCTCATCACTAGTAATTATACATTTCACAATATCATCACCCAAAAGATATCCTCGTCATCCATCTCCTCAGCAACCTCAAAACGATGACGTTTTTTTAAAAATTAGGGTTTTCGGAACAAAGGGAAAACTTACACTTGATAATGTTTTTTTCAAGCTCTTCAAGAACGAGGTTCAACTTTAACTGCTTCTCTGCTGTCACTAAAGTTCTTATATTATACAATACTAGGCTAATTGGAAAGTTCGCGGAGCGGAAATGATAAAACAAGTTTATAGTTGAAAAAATGACTTTATTCTTTCTTCGTATATTTTCCATTAAATTCAATACATTTTTTTCGAGCAGTTTTCCAGTTCATTTATTCCATATCTGAAATGATTTTCTGGAAGTCCATCAAATATTCATCTACGTCTGCTATAACTTCTTCATTTGATGAAAAAAGTTTGCTACGTAGGAATTTTTTGAAGTTGGGAACAGATGAAAGTCAGAGGAGGCCAGATCTGGTGAATATGGTGGATTCTCCCACAATTCGTAGTGAAACCCTTGAATTTAGCCATTGTAAAATCACCTCTGTGAGTTGGTGTATTGTCTTGATAAAAAATAATTTTTTTTCTTCGCTAAACCAGGTCTTTTCTCACAAATTTTTGCATCCAATTGATCCAAAAGGATTGAGTAATACTGTCAAGGTATTGTTTTACCGGTTTGAAGGTAATCAATTAACAAAATACCTTTTGCATCCCAAATATTGATGCCATAAACTTTTTGATCGGCTTTGATTACTTTAGCTGCTTTGAAGCTGAACAACCGGGTTTAGTCTACTCTACGATTTGTTCTCGCAGTTCAGGATCATGGTGGTAAACCCATGTCTTATCTATAGTTATAAAACGACATTTAAAATCTGTTTTATTCTTTCGAAAAAAATCCAAATACGGCACCCATCTTAAAATAGCTTTCTCAAGCCCAATTCCTTTTTAAAATATGAAATACCCATTCAATTGAGACGTCCATGGCCTAAGCAATTTCACTGAAAGTCAATTGTCTGTCACCCATAACCATATCATGTATAGAATTAATTATTTGTTCACTAGTTGCACTTATTGGACGTCCAAAACGAGGATCATCATCCAGGCTTATACGACCACGTTGGAACTTACCTGCCCACTTACAAACCATTGTTTTTAAAGGAACAGACTCCCTTAATACGTTTACTATTTCACTATAAATTTCCATTACCTTTAAATCTTTATTTACAACGAATTTAATCACTGCACAATGTTCAATATTTTCCTTTTTAAAAAATAACATTGATATGTTTACTTTAAGCTGCTGTTTTTGTACGAATGAATTGACAGATGGACTTGAAACTTCACATATGTTCATATATGACGAATGAAACTTTAAAATTTATTATATAGTGTTTTTACTGCTCTATAGGTGTCGCTCCGCGAACTTTTCTCTTAATCTGGTATTTAATGTAAATTATTTGTTCGATAAATTTATCCATTTTAATAATCGCCGACAATTTTTTTTAACAATTGCTAAATACACTATAATTTCTTCTGTAGCTAGTACTTCTGTAACTTTCTTGAAACTTTACTTACGTGGACATAAATGATTACTTTCATACCAACTTAAAAAAAAATGGTTGTATCGATATCTAAAGGGCATGATTTTTTAAAACAAGCGTCAGCTTATTGAGGTTATACTTAGTCTTACATAGTAGTCTGATTGTATAATTTTAGAAGAAACGATAGGCAATTCAAAGTACTGCCATAGAAAGTACCTTTACTGCCGTAAAAAAGTACACCGTTTTCAAATGTAACATTACAAATAAAATTGTAAATTTACAAATATTTCACAGCAATAACATAAATGATATATCGACCCACGGTTCGCAACTCTCTGGGGTATGATCAACTAGCGAAAGTGTGTTTGGTTTTATTTAAGAGCATGGGACAATTATAGTGGTAATCGTGTTGAAAACTAAGTTTGCATCTTAAATATTAGTTATGAGAGGTGACCTGTAAAGAGTTCTGGAATGGAGACCGACGCTAAGAACTATTTTGATGCATCAATAATTCTCATTATGTGACCTGTCAACTCCACATTTTTCTCGTTACCATATAAATATTATGAACCAGAAACCCATCAGAAAACTATTATAAAGAATATATGAAGATAAAAAGATACATAAGAAATGGGATAGACGTACAAATCGAGAAATTTATGATATAAAGAATGAACGATCGAGCAGGTAATAAAATTGGGTTGATTTTACTGGCTGAAATATCTTGAGAGCGCATAGACAATACAAGGGCAAAAAGAGCAAAAAACGGGATGGGGCAATAGGAAAGGATAAATCAAGGATAAGGTGGTGACAGGTATGGTGGTGGGAGGATGATAGATGAAGGTATAATAGACAAAAAGCTAAGAAATTGGAGAGCCTACAACGGATAGATAGAAATAGAAAATACTTACAAGGAAAGCTCAATTCTCAGTAAGGCGAACTGTTTGATGAATGATGTTCTCGTGGGAAGAGGGTGTTTTCGTTGAGTGTGGTATTCGACCAGACTAGGTGATCATCTTCTAGAAAAGTAATTATTATATCATGAACTGATCACAGGCGAATATGGACAAGGAGAATTTGTTATAAAGATGCTCTCTACGAAACATTAAAGAGCGTTAATGCTAGTTATAGTGAGTGAGAGTTCTCATATTAGTGAAAAATAGCTGCCTCCAACAAAGCCCAATGGAGACGATTTATGCAGCAGTATAGGTATGTCCATATTTATTTAACTTTTGGTCGTCAAGACGCATGCATCTGCTGAAACGTCAGATGTATGCGGTGTTGAACGAGAGGCATTCAAGGACGCAAGGAAAAATCATGACACACGACGAGACGTACCGAGGTAGCGTACCGACTCCCATCTATGTTGGGTATTTTACGCTTTCGATTTCTTGATATAGTCTGTAAATGTTTGTAATAGTTTACAAATTTAATTTAAAGTAAAGTAGTTTAATTTTATTAAATGAAATAAATATATTAAATTATAATATATATTTAAGGACAAAAAATAAATATATAATTTAGTAGTTTTTTTTTAATTTTATTTCTTCGGCAAGCTCCAGGGCAAGTCGAAATCACAGCAGAAATGCTGAAATATATGGAATAAATTGCAAAGGAGTCACTACTAAACGATATCATAATAGAAAAGAAAGTACCAACAGGTACTGGAATACTGGCCCTTGTTTAAAATAGGAGATATCAAAGGATGTAAAAACTAAAGAGGGATCACACTAACAAGTTTACCTATAAAAATATTTACCAGAATAATAGAGCATAGGCTGAATGAAAAATTTGAGGCAACATTAGAGGAACCGCAGCATGGTTTTAGAAAAGGTAGAACCACACAAGATCTGATATTTATAATTAGACAAATAGGAGAAAAAGTGTTAAGAAAGAAAACCGAAATTCATATTTGTTTCATTAACCTGAAAAATGCATTTGATAAAGAAGGAATATCTGGAAAAGTTTAAAGATGAGTAGAAGAGAAAGTAATATAAATTATCAAGGCCTTATACAACATCAAGAATAAAGTAATAAAGCATTACGATGAATCCACAGAATTTGAGACAGGAATAGGCCTAAGACAGAGCTGCATACTAACATGCAGCCCTGTTATTTTCATACAGACATGTTGCACTGATATTTTTAGTAGTTATTGACGATGTTGTAAACAATATCAAAGCAAATTGCAAGAATACAAAAATAGGTTTTAGAAAAATGAAAACAGTGATAACATAACAACTACTGTTCGCTAATTATATGGTCCAAATGGCAGATTCTGAAAAAAAATTACAACATAACTTAGCGTTACATAACGAAGAACTAAGAAAATTAAAAATGAAAATAAATATCTACAAAAGCAAAAGAATGATAATTGCAGGCATAAAAAAAAACATAAAATTGTACTCGATGTACTCGATGTACTCGAGAAAGTCAAAAACGAAAGTATTTAGGCACAATAATAGAAGATAATGGAAACATGGACGAGTGAAATGAACAAAAAAATAAGAAAAGCAGGCAAACTATATAACACCCTAATAACAATGTTCCTAGGGACCGGTATTCTAGGACACCGAAATATGTAAAAACGCAGGTGTATCAGAAACAAGTGAGACAAACGCAAACTTTGGACATTAACAAAGAGAAACAAAAGTAAAATTTTACAGCTGCAGAAATTTCTACGCAAAGAGGGAATTACAAAAAGGCATAGAGTGAGAAATACAAAAGTAATGGAACAATTGAAAACGAAACCAGTAGAAAGAGTTATAGAAGAAAGATAACTGAGCTGGGAGGACATATTCACATAATGAATGAAGAGAGAGCAAAACATATTTATAAGGCGAAAACACGAGGAAAAAAAGTTGGACGTCCAAGACTGAGATGGGACGACAAAGTTCGACAAGCGGTAAAAAAATAAGGAATTCATTGGATTGAGGCTAGAAAATTAGCACTGGATAGGAACTCATGGAGGGGAAAAATTCATGAAATACCATCATGCTGAAATGCAAATGTTAGATTACATAAAATTATAACTTATACAATTGTAAATTGAGTGTGTAAAGAATATTTTTTGTAGTATATATTTTCCTGTATTAAATTGTTCAATTATTCTAACTATTCCTTTTTCCATACAGATTTTCTGAAATTTTCACCAGCTGTATTTAACAGTATTTAAGTATTTAACACCAGCCCAGCATCACCCATACCCGCTAACCTGGCAATGTCAGATGTATTCATAAGACTGAAATTACACATTTAACGGTAGGTATTTACAAACTACTTTTTAACGCTTTTAAAAAGACGGCTTTAGTGAACTGGCCAGAATGAAACCGACGCCAATATGTGGGCAGGAAGGCCTGCACTTGGACGCACGCAGTAATGCAAGTTGAAAGGCATGTTGAAATACATGTTGAATGGGAAATTTGAACAGATGTGGATATAACATATCAAGGACTGAGGCCTAGAGCCAAACACAACTCGCCTCCTCGCCAGTTCCTGTCCAGAGTGTAGTCGCCTCATTTCATCTAGATAAGGTATTTTCAGAAGTAGATCTCACACCCGCTAATCGACAAAAGTTCAAGATTAGTTCAATGTTTAAACGCAATGTTCATGGATCGTATGCAAGGTTATAAATTCTCATTAAAAATCAAGATTAAATTCTTTCAAAAGATATATTGTGATTATGAAATAACCTAATGGAAATAGCGTAATAAAATTTCACTATCAGGCAATTGCGTAGTTCGTCAATTGCGTAGTTCGTAAAATTTTACGAACTACGCATATGAAAAAAAAATCTAAAACGAGTATTAAAAGTAAATAAATAATTATGACAAATTCCAGTTATTATTCATGTGAGTCATGGCTTAGGTAAATCTTTGGAATGTATTTTTATAAGCGAAATAATTCAAAAACAAGACATACAGTTAATGTTTATTGATATATCACTTCGTATGGACAGTTGGTAGCGTTTGAGAATGATTTCTGTGCTATTTATTTTAGATGCAAAAGAATATTACAATAACAACTGTCTACAGTCAGAACGAATTGTATATAATGTACATTGAAAGGTGGTTAAATGATTTAGATCTGATTAAAATAAATCTATTCTAAGGCAATATCTGTGATAAAAGGTATATCATTATAATTTCATTTTCATATGCTAGAGCAGAGGTTCCGCACCTTGTTTGGCCTACTATCCCTTTGTCAGATAACACATTACTTAACGCCTTTCTTGAAAAAAAAAACTATTTTCTCTGAGTGAATAAATGGAAATATGCAATGACAAATGCATTAATTTATACAGACAGTGGATCCCAAAAATATTCAGACACCCTATTTAAAAAATCATTCTAGCAGTTTCAATTTACGCAAAAAAAATTTTTTTTTCTACCTGTGTATTTTACCGTTCTTGCCTCCTTTTAATTTCTTGTACGTTTAGTTTCAAAAACGTACGTTTTAAAATCATCGAGTTAATTATAAAATTTTAAGAAATATAAATTTATATATAACATATTATATTGAAATACAAATCTGTATCAATCATATTAATCTAATTAAGGTGATCTTCGAATTTTGTTTACTATAAATAGTAGTTTGCATACTGGTGTCGAAGGCACATCTTAAAATGAGTCGTATACAAATAATAAAAAAAAATAGTTTTGAAAATAGGCAATTAGTTTTCACTATAAAAGGGGAAATTCCTACCGAAAAAAAATTGGGCAAAAGTAGCAAGATATCGTGCAATGCTGCAACTATGAGGTTATAATTTGTCCGAAGAAGCAAACAGGCCGTCCGAAATTATTGAATGAAAGAGACCAACGCTATATTTTAAAAGAAGTACATAAACCCTAAAATTAGTGCACTTAAGCTCAAAACGTTGGTGGAAAACCATTCTCAAAAAGTAATCAGCACCGAAGCAATACCTCATTGTATAGGAAAACATGGATATCATGGACTTGTGGCCTGGAAAAAGCCTTGGTTAAGTAAGGAAAATATTAAAACTGGACTGGAATTTTCTATATAGTACATTTTATAGCCCGAAAATAACGCCGTTCTAATTATTTTTAGGTACTTCTTTTAAAATAAAGCGTTGGTCTCTTTTATTTAATTAATTTCTTTTTCATTTAAATAGCACTAATTGCCTATTTTCATAACTAATGTTTTTATATGGTATACGACCCATTTTAAGATATTCCTTTGACACCTGTCTGCCAATTACGAGAGTGGTTATTTATGTATTTGGAATTGGCAACAGTGGTGTTGCTAGGCGCCACCTGACATATACATCGTAAAGTTTGACATTGTTGACTGTATGCGTACTCAGAACATTTTGTCATACGGACTCTATTTGTGTTGTTTAGTGATTTGAACATTTCATCTTAGTGAAAAAAATGGAATTAACTTGTAAGAATTTTCGTGCGATGATTTACCACGATTTTCGACATGGATTATCTCAACAATAGTGAATCGCTCAACTTACTTCGATTTTTGGCTCTTAAGCACCATCTAAAATCATTGTATATCACTAATTTAGTGAATTCAATCATGGTCGTCGTTCGCTCAAGGACGAATTTAAAAAAGGTCGTACAAAAATCGATTGTTGTACCGGAAAACATTGATACTGTGCGCGAACTAATATAGCAAGATCGTCATGTGACAACCGTGAGATTGAGGTATCCCTGGGCAGTATTATGACAAACATACACAAGATTTTATGTGAACATTTAACCGTGAAAAAGATTTGTGCATGTCAACTCATGTTGATTGGTGCAAAGAAATGCTCAAAAAATACAAGCATCTTGCTTCAAAAGCTGTGTATAACATCTACACAGGTAACGAATCCTGGATCTATGCGTATGAGCCCGAAAGTAAACAGCAGTCGACTGTATGGGTCTTTCAAAATGAGCCAAACCAAACAAAAGTAGTTCGCACAAGAAGCACTTCGAAGCAAATGATCGCCTGTTTTTTTGAGATAAATGAGCATTAGGCTACATTGCCACTAGAGACTAGTAGAACGGTCAATTTTAAATGGTACACAATAATTTGCTTGCCAGAAGTCTTTGAAGAACTAAGAAAAAACATTCAGCGGCGCAGGATCATTCTTCACCATGACAATGTGAGGTCTCATACATCGAACAGAACAACTCAATATTTGACTGGTAAAAAATCAAATTGATAGGTCATCCGCTATACAGTTCTGATTTGGCACCAAATAATTTATTTTTGTTCCTATCTGTGAAGGATAAACTACGTGGTCGACGATTTTCGATGCCCGAAGAATAGGTGGATGCGTTCAAAATGCAGGTTTTGGATAAAGTTCAATAGAAATGGAAAAAGTGCTATGAAAATTGGTTCATACGTATGTAAACGTGTATCGATCACCGCCGAGGATATTTTGAAAGCCAATAAAATTATTTTCAATGAAAAATATTTGTTTTTATTTATTAGCAACCCTCGCACTATTCGAAGATTACCTTAATTAAATTAATATCATTGATCCAGATTTATTTTTTGTCTGCGCGTCTGAATATTTTTCTAAAAATTTTAAAATTAAACCGATGAATTCGGAACTTTGCTATATAAACAGTTAAAAGGAGGTAAGAACGGTTAAACATACATGAAGACAAATATTTTATTATTTTTTTGCGTAAATTGAAACTGTTAAAATGATTTTTTAAATAGGGTGACCGAATATTTTTGGGATCTAAGGCATATAGTATTTTCCAACACTAGTGTCAGAACTTTAAAACGTAATAGCGGCAACACTGAAATGTAAATATTACTTATAGACTGCTGTGTCCAATATATTGTGCCAATTTACCAATGAAAGATTTACGATTGAACAGTGCATATAAATAGGAAATCGGAAGGTGACCCCCACTTTCCTTTTTTCTTCTTCCACTTTTTTAATTCTTTTCTGCACTTTTGGTTTAATTGGTTTGTGAACATATATAACTGAAGGATTTGAGCTGATGATTCACGAGTTACCAACTCACCCTCAGAACGTCATTGTTTGATGCAGTTTTTGGGTTAAAGGAGTGATAGGACGTTATTTATTTATTTTGAAGACGTTGATGGAAATCGTGTTACTGTTAATGGTCAGCACAATAGGAATATGCTAACAGAATATCTCTAGCCTGAACTGATGAATGTGGACATAAACAATGTTTTCTTTTAACAAGACATTACGACTTGTCACACATCTCGACAGACAATCGACTGTAAATTTTTCCTGGATGCGATATTTTGATAAATAGTAATCTCAACTGGCCACCAAGATAATGCGCCCTTACGCCGTTCAATTATTTTTTGTTTGTAAAGTTAAATCTGATTTATAGAAAGGAACTATGAATAATTCTTGACCTTAAACGAAATATTCAAGCCACCATTAAAAATATAACTTGGTAACTATGCAAAATCTGAAAGAGTAATCGAAAATTGTGTCTCCAGAATTCATTCCACCAGATGAAACCGAGGCTGACAATTAAACGACATTATTTTCAGAGTATAATGCTATTATATCACGCAGTTTTCGGCCTGTAAGGTTAGATGCGTGCGTTGTTGAACGAGAAGCATGCGAGGACGCATGTGAAAAGTCATAACGCACGAAGAGACGCAGAGCTAGCACACCGACTCCCACCCATGTTGGGTATCTTACGCGATTGCTTTCAACTTCTTGATATAATCTGTAAGTTTTTGCAATAGTTTACAAATATAATATAAAATGAAATTATTTTATTTTATTGAATTAAATAAATATATTAAATTAAAAATAATTAATTTATTATATTTATATAATATAATAATTATATTATTAATTATTAAAAGGAATATTATATATATATATATATATATATATATATATATATATATATATATATATATATATATATATATATATATATATATATATATATATATATATAGGAATATTATATATATATATATATATATATATATATATATATATATATATATATATATATATATATATATATATATATATATATATATATATATATATATATATATATATAATATATATATATATATATATATATATATATATATATATATATATATATATATATATATATATATATATATATATATATATATATATACATATATATATATATGTATTACATTATTACATTAGCAATTGAAACCTTAAATTGCCATTTAAGAAACATTAATGGAATTTATCATTTTTAAAAATTACGTCCTTGCTGTACAAATGCATTCTTGAAATCTGCTGTTGAGATTCCTCATTGACCTCGGCAACATCTCAGTTGGGGTACTGTAAATTTCCTCCAAAATTTTATGTTTTAACTCATCCAGAGTTCTTGGTTCGAGTCGTGTACACTTTATTCTTGAGATAGCCCCGTAAAAAAAAAATCACAAACGGACAAATCTGGCGATCTAGGGGGTCAGGGAAGGTTACCGAATTTTGAGATCACACGGTTATCGAACAATTATCGCACATCTTCTATTGATTGCCGTGCAGTGTGTGATATTGCTCCATCCTGTTGAAACCAGGTTTCTTGAACGTGTGGAAGTTTGTTCAATTCAGGTGTAACGAAAGATTGTAACATCTCCACGTAACGATCCGCATTAACAGTTACTATAATCCCCTGTTTATTTTCAAAAAAATAAGGTCCGATCATTCCATGTAAAAACAGCACACCATACTGTCGCCTTACTAGCGTGTAAACTTCTGAATTTATGCAATTTTCCTCAAACACTAAGTTTAGTAAGTTTTAAAACATGAGGTAAGTAGTGCGGAATAGTAACAGTAGAGAACAATCTGAAATTTTCAGCGTTTATTATCTTTGGATCTAAATATCTCTATTTGAAAAATGAATACATTTCAAGTAACTTAACTGTTTAACTAAATCATAATGTTCACATTTCTATGTGATTTAGCACTAATATATACCTCACAAATATTTCTTACTGAACTAACTTTCTATAAATTACAATCATCCTGCTTAAAAACCTTATCAAACTACAATATTAAAAATTGCATATTGCTCAGAGCATAATCACGTCGACGTTTTTAAATCTCAAGAAACTCTCTACTTGATATTAAAAGTTGTGTAACTTTTAAGCGATTAAGTAATCGTCTCGAAAGGGAAATACCCTTTGGGAGAAACGTTTTGCCACAACTTACTAACTCATTAAAAAGTTCAAGGGAGTTCTTACGTACGTATTACTGATAACTAGGTTAAACCGTTTAAAGAATCGTTATATTAAGAGATATTCAAGTTGGGGAATATATATTGGTTTCTCAGAGAAGTTTGGAATACCAACGTAGAATATAATATAAATATGTGGTTTTTCATTAAAAAAATTACAAATAAATTATATTAAACAAAATGTTTTTGTTTAAATCAAAAGTTGAATGATTGTCATTTATTACAAATGTATTGTATTTCTATTACAAATAGTTAAAATATGTTATTACGTGTTTCCATAATTATGGCTCTCTCGAGAATGACATATCGAATATTTTCGTTTTGTTTTTGGGAACATTTGGATATTAGTCTCACTAAGCTAATTTGTAATAATCAATTAAGCAATAGTCATTTAAAGAGAGAACACGTTCACGGTTGGTTTGGCTTAGTTGTTTCAGAACCGTTGGTGGAGTAACACTCTTCTTTTGGACTTTTTGTCAGAACCAAAAAAAACATGAAAACATGCACTAGAGTAGTTATCGAGGAAGACTTTTTGTATGAACTCTGTAGACGGAAACATATGGTGAAATAAAAATGAAATAATTTTCGATTAGAGTATTCTTGAGTTAAAAATCATCCAGTACAATATGTGGTAAGCCAACTTCTAGGAGAAGCCGTTGTACATTAGTTATACGCTATTCGGTAGATTTTTGGATAAAGTAATAACAAAAGTCAATAATTTTTTTTTTGAGGTAACATTGATGAATAGGTGAATATGTATATGAAATATTTTGTAGTATTAAATTCGAGAATGATAAGCTAATTACTGTAACACGTAATTTTTTTTATTACGGGGGGTCGGTGATGCGAAAAAAAAACGAAATATTTTTACAATCTAATTTTTATTTAATATAAACATATAAAGCATGTTAAATTTATGCAAATACATTACTATGGATTATGTGAATAAACAATTTATTACATGAGAAGTTATACAGCAACAAAAACTTTAACTTTTCTTCTCTTATGTTCTGTAGCATCATCTTTTTTTAAAAACCAGCAGTAGTCGCCCAACATAGATGGGTTCCAACGTCTCTGACATCTTGCTTCCAAGGTCCTGATGCCCTGGAGAAACCTCTCTCCAAATTTCTTGGAAAAAAATCCAAATGGAAGTGTAAAATATGCATTTTTAAAGACATGTTACCTACACCCAAGTATTGCATAGGCTTTTAAGAGTTCATCTCTGAGATTTTTATAGTTTTCATCTTTCTTGTTGCCCAGAAATCCTTACAAAACACTTCCAAGCTGCCAATTCTTTTTCATTTAATTTTTCTTGAATATGGAAATCACCTAGAACCTTCTTTATTGGAGGTCGAATAAAAATTCTTTCTTTTAGTTTTACATCACTTAAACTAGCAATTACTTACATGGTTAGTCTTCACACCATAGGAACAGCAAACGGCATAGAATTTTTCTTGCGACTCCAATAAATAGACGTCACAACTCACACAGCAAACATGAGGAGCCTAACGTATATTTTGATTTCCTATTTGGCACTTAAAAGATAAAAGATAGGCTTTTTTAAGTTTCGTGGATGTAGATCTAGCTTGTAACAGTAAAATAAAACGTCCGCAAATATAACAAAACTTATCCGCTGGATTTTTGCATAATCGACGGCTAGAGCTTGCCATTTTATATAAAATCGACTTAAACACTTGACTATACTGTAAATGTGTCAGAAACAAACTAAGATATAATAACAATAAAACTTCCCTTAAAGGTTAGTAGAATACTATGTAAATATCCCTTCTACGGTTTTGTGGTAATTCCTACATTCTCCAGCCCAAAGTCGGGCTGGACATGCAAATGGGGAAGAGGAGGGAGACGCAGTGAGTGAGAGTCCAGTTCGCCATAAAAAAGTGTAAAAATAAAAGTGAAAAGTTTTTAAAACCTGATATCTTGATTCTTCAAGGTATTCCGGTCATACCATTGTCTGTCTACTCTTTAAAAGCAGTCATGATTTTAATACTGCGTCACTATAATGACTTTATGCTGCTACGATTGGCATACGCTGGCATTTTAATTGAATAACAAAAAGCACCGAGAATAGACATTTCTATCAAACTGAAATTTTACTTAGTCTATAGCATATTTTGACAGGGAATAATAACTTTGAAACAATATCGATGTTTACTTAATTAGGAACAACAATAGGTCAAAATGGGAAGGAAAAGGTAAAAGAAAGAATACTGAAGGGAAATAAAGTTTTTGGGATGAATAGAACACTGTTAAGATCTAAAATACTAAGTAAGAAAATGAAGATTTTTATATATTCTACATTAATAAGACAGTTATTACATATGCATTAGAGTCAGGTAACATAAATAAGAAAGAAGAAGACCTAAAAATACTGGAAAAGAAAATACTCAGAAAAATATTTGGACCAGACATAACAGAGAATTGAGAAAGGAGGCTTAAAAGAGATGAAGAAATAAAGGAAGAATTGTGGGGAGAGAATATAGCCAGGTGCATAAAAGCAAGAAAGCAAGAGGGTTGGAATGGGTCGATCACGTAATGAGAAGGTCACCCACAGAAATAATTAAAAGAGTAACAAAATGGACCCCATTGGAGATAAAAGCAAAGGAAAGACCGAGAGCAAGATGGTTAGACCAGGTAGAAAAGTATGTAAAAACACTGGGCATTACAGGCTGGAGAATTGAATGAAAAGACAGGAAGGAATAGTCCTTTTCAGGAGTAGTTGCGCGCAAGCACGTCCGCCATGTTAATAAGTTGTTAATATGAAAGTTTCGGGCACTTTTTATAAATATGGCTGGATAACAAGGATCACTACACTTATTATCAGTGCAACTAAATGAAAAATTAATTGATGGTGCTTTATTAGTGCATCCCACGATAGAAGCATTTAATTGTATTCAGTTACAACGATGGTTAAAATGCCATGGCCGGCCCCATGATGGAAATAAAACAGAACTTGTTGAAAAATAGGATGACAATTATATTGATATTACTTTTATATTTATTATATTTACAACATAGCATATTTTAGCATATTTTAATTTTTATTTCTTTTAATACTTTTATACTCTTTAATATGAGCAATTTTTTAAAAATAATTAATTTGTTCCATGAATTTATGTATATTTTTCAGCCAAATAGACCCTTGCTACTTTTACCTACAATAAACATTCATCATTTGAGGTTATAGCATGAGTTGTTACATTAATATTTAAATGTATTAAAAGTATCTGATACATGATTTTTTTTACAGAACTGATGGGGTCAGGATATTCTGTTGTTGGACCACTTTCTTCTTCGAAATTAAGTGAACAAATATACGTATCTTTGTTAATATGATCAATCAGTGGAAATCACCTCGTCCACCTTTCTTAACTCACAAATCACATTTAGCACACTTTGGACAAATTTTTATATGCTTTTGTTTAGTTGATTTAATTGAAATAAGTTTTAAGACAAAGTTTGGAAAACTAATAAAGTAATAAAAATGCCCCGAAAATGATTTACTACACGTATCGCTGCGACATATCCCATAACAACAACGTTTTTGTGCAGCTTTTTTGTTGGTAACATTATATATTTTTATTAAAATGCTTGTATTAATATTTTACTTCAAGTATATAATAATTAAAACTGAACTATTGATAGTGAATTAATAATTAAAGGTGTTTTTTTTTTGTTAATTACATTGAAAACATTATATTCACAGCTTATACACGCATAAAGTGCCCGAAAAATATGGCAGAAGTTGAGGCATGCGCACAAAAAAATTTCAACTATGAAAAGGACTATGGAAGGCATAACCAAAGAGTTCAGGACACATAAAAAAAATATTGGAAAAAGAGGAGTAATTCACCTCATTAACAGGATTAAAAACGCTTGCAAGCATTAACAATAATCCCAAGGGATTGAATAGTTATGGTGATGATGATGATAATGATGAATTTTGATGATAGCATATTTTGAACATAAAAACTCCGTTTTTACTTATTTACTTTCATGTTTCTGTATGCGAATTTCAAAAAATGTCCCAAAGTAAACAATTTCAATAAAGTTTTTATTGTATTGTGAATTATTTTTCCTGTGTTACTAAGCTAAATAGTATTCGTGGAGTTCTGTTAAAATGCTTCGATAGCAACAAATGAATGGGAGTTCGGGAACTACATAATTTCAGATAATTGTTCGAATTTGAATAGGGATGAGCTAGTAAAATGAAAGCAACAACTTTAAGTTTTAAAAAAATAGCGAGATGAACATTGTTACGTCTACCGTTATGATAAAACCAGAGTTATGTACGAATACGAGGTTCCGATCATCTTAGAAATCTCCAATAACGTGATGAACATCTTAAATTTCTTACTATGCGTAATCAATGTGAAAATATTTTGCATGTGCGTGATGCTTTTGTTGCAGCTAGAAGCATGATTATTCCGGCAATGAATGGTAATTGACATTTATTTACCAGGTATGGCGATTAATAATTCTTTTTTTTACTGGCGCTGGAAACAATGGTCGGTTTATAGTCTAATCTCGTATGTCATTTTGATGCTACGACAGTAACTTTCAAAACGCCATTGTGATTAAACGATTTGGAGTTAGCGTCAAATTTTCTTCGTATGGTAAATATGTCCAGTTTTGAACCAAATAAAGAGGATTTGCGGCACGTACTGTTTTTCCTGTTCAATTAAAAGAAAAACCAGAGCGAAAGCCGTCGAATACTCGTAGAAACTTATGGCGGCAATGTTCCAACGCAAGACGCTTCTGGGCGTTGGTTTAGACGATCCCAAAGTGGCGATTTCAACTTGAAAGACAAATAACACCCAGGACAACCGATAAAATGTGAAGATGCCGAATTGTAAGCATTGTTGGAAGAAGTCTTGGAAGGATCTTGGTCGCCGAACCATTTGTGATCGTCTGCATGTAGCATGGGAAAGATCTAGAAGGCTGGAAAATGGGTATTCGAAGTTTTGCTTTCTCGGCATGAAAGAATGACTTTTTTGCATCGGATCGTGACTGGAGACTAAAAATGGATATATTTCGAGAACCCAAAACGCAGAAAATTAAAGGTTGATACAGGACAACCATCAACGTCGACCGCAAAAGCGAGTCGCTGTGGAAAGAAGACTATAATGGGCATTTGGTGCATCCAGGAGGGTGTCGTATACCATGAGCTTTTGAAACCAGATACAATCGCTCACTAGAGGCAACAAATGATCAATTTCAATTATATATTGCTCGACAAGCTACTAGAATGGACTACAAGAACGGAAAAAAATATTTTGCAGCACGACAACGCCCCATCACACCCCATCACAAACTTGGCCACTTCCGACTACCATTTGTTTTCATCGATGTCTTACGCACTTTCCATGAAACGTTTTAACAATTACTGATGTCGAAAAATGGCTTGATGGCTGGGCCACTTCAAAAGATGTTTTGCAGTTTTTCTGGGAAGGTGTCCACAAATTGCAAGAGAGATGGGAAAAAGATGGAAATAGCGATGACGCATAGTTTGAATAAATGATTTTTTACCTTTTTCCCAAATTAAAGGTGTTTTTTAACAAAAAAATTAAGAATTATTAACCGCCACACCTGGTACTATGGGGATGCGGTTTAGCGCACTACAAAACTTGCTGTCTAGAATGGTACGGAGATAGAATTAAATAGGATCTGGAATAGAACTTTATTTAATTTAGTGATGAGTCTAGGTTTTGTTATCACTCCAGAAATTATGATATAGGAGATGCTCAGATGCTAGGGAAGAAGGTCTCCCTCAGTAATCTTCAGTTGAACTTTAAAAATAGCCAGAAATGCAACCAGTTTTTTGGCCGTATTTGCAAATATGGCCAGTCAGATAGTATAGTCATCTAAATATCTTCAAATTGTACAATTGATAGAAAAGTTTGCGACAACGACAATTACCTGGGCAACGATATCCCCAGATTTTATCACTGATAAAAACTGTATGGGAAAGTGTTAGTCGAACTCTTGAGTAATTGCTCTGGCTGTCTGTAACTTTACTTACAGATTAACGAACTTACATTATATGTACAACGCGCTTTGAGTACCGTGCCGCAAGAAAATAGAGATAAACTAATTCGATATATGCCTCGCAGTTACAGATTGTTCTAATAGGCATGACCATTAAATCTGTTTGTAGTTGAAATCCATCCTCCTAAATTTCTGAGCAGCAAAGTGGTCGATCATTAAAATTTGAAAATGCCTTCATAAGTTTCGTTTTTCAACAGATAGCATTGCTAACGCGCACAGCTGTTCCTGACCAATAGTTTTCTTAGAAATGTTTTGATTCGATTAGGGGTAGAGAAACATATTTTGCTTTCCACAGTCGTCATAGGGACGATACCCAAAACAGTCAGCAATTCCACAGATTCACTAAATGTTTATGTTAAATTGGATAAATATTTTTAACAGCGACACAGCCCCACTGAGTTTCATAAAATAGTCCCGTGCTCACATTACCGAAGCTCATTTTTTAATTTTAAGTAATTTACGTTTGCAAACAGGTTACACACCGTATATGTCTTCATTTGGAAAGATGGCTAGATATTTACCAAATTTTTAGTTTCAAATAAATTTGTAACAGTTAGTTATACATCGAAACTAAAACGTTCATGAACCTGTATGGTTAAGAGATCACAGATTTCCTTGCATATCCTGAGATTCGGATTAAGGTCCTCCTTGTCAGTAAATTCTCGTTTCTTTCTACGATTCTCTATGATCGTTGTAGATTCTTCACCAGTTAAGTTACCAAATTCATGATTAATTTGTATTTCTATATTGTCTCTAATATTTTGAATGGCTGTTGAAAAAGTTAATAAATTCTTCTTAACTTTAAGTGCATCTGGCTGCCTGCTTTGCAGTTGCTCAAAGAAAATGTCGCAGTGAGGCATTATTTTATTGAAGAAAAACAACCAAAATTTAAAATTATCATCCATCAAATAATTTATTAACCCCTGAGCTTATTATTAGAAGAATTATAGAAGATTAATAGAATTTTTATCCGACTCAGCGTTCATAATTTCTTCAAGGCATGTTTGCAATTCTTCTTTGTAAATGTAAACAATATTCACACTTAGACGTAAAGTTCTATCTGATAGGGGCCGCACGGGGTAGATGCTTTTTCACGACGCTGTCCAGAACAGTTGTCCTTTTGGATTATCGAGAAAAAAAAGCGGGAAAAGCAGAGAGATTTGCAAAAAACACCTTTACACCATTTTCTGTTGTACAATACCTTTCAATTAGTAGATTTAATTGGTGAGCATGGCAGATAATATACTGTGCATTCTAATAAATATTTTTTATTTTGGCTTATACTTCTCTAACTATACCTCTCATCACAGAAGCACCATCATAACTGGGCTATGAGTTTCTTAGGTTCTTCGTCTATTCCTAAATCGTGTTGCACCTTCAGAATTTCGTCTGCAATTCTATCTGCTGTGTGATTTTTTTGGTATTAAAAAGCACCAGAATCTCTCGTAAATTTCGCCATTTTTAACATATCTGATTATAAAAACCATCTGCATTTGAATAGATGTATCTGAATAGCAATATCGCATTTGAATAGATGTATATGTAAACATGCAATGCATTGGAGATGCCTAAAAAGAATTTATTTTTAAAGTTTTTAAAATAGCTTCTAAAATACTTCAAGAAAGATTAATATCTAAAAATTTACACTATATTTAAAATTGTCTGGATAACAATTGTTTCGACACACAGTACCTTTTTTAAATTCATTTCAAATTCAAACATTTTTAGATATTAATCTTTGTTTATTTATTTAAAATGAATTTCCATCAAGTATCGGCTACCTCACTTAAATGCTAAAATACTGTCTATTTCGACCATCAAATTTACTAGCCCTCTGAAAATGCCAGGATTTTCTGAAGTGTGGCTTTCGTCATGCTCACGTAAGGCAAGCTCAAATGCCCCACAGAATTTTATACCGTTAATTAACTTAGACAATATGTAACGATTTCTATCAACAGTTTTATTGTGCTTTTTAATAGAGTCCCGATGTGCACTATTGAGTTGAGGACGAATGTATGTCTTCCCCAACATACTAATTTCTGGCTCATTTTTCAAATGTCTTTGTAAAATATGATTTTACCTTTGCGTCCAAATTTTTCAGATCATTAACACCGTGTTTAATCCAGCCAAAATCTTAAGATGGCTCGCACTCACTGGTTTTCCTACTTGTTCCAAAATGCATGGAAAACAATAAAATTTATTTGTTGTCTTGCATCCACATAACCACGAATACTTTTCATACACGGTTTTATTGAATGTGCGTTTGTATGTTCGTTTTTGAGTAATATTAACTTATTCGATTTGCAGAATCGGTGTCGACCGATGACAATTCGGTCCTCAAATGTTAATGTGACATTATTTCTATTCATATATCGCACTGAATTCATTTATACTATTGTAATCATTCCAAACATTCACTTTGCAACCACTCGAAAAGTCGAAAAGCGTAATGGTAAAAAACACCTCACTATTGAAAATGGGGCAGCGTCCAAGATGTGATGTTAGAAATGCGTTTAATCTCTAGGTTACTAGCGAAGCGATGCATTGCTGTCTTTGTTTTTGGCACGCGATTGTAAAGAAAACAATAGCGGCACAATCTTGTTTTTGTTTTAATATCGAGCAGCCAGAAATACGTTCGGAACTTTGCGTCGATAATTCGGCGAAAACATCGCTCGGATGGGTAATAATGTGCATCATTCATGAAATGCTCTATAACTTTGGGGCACGAAATACTGATTTTGATAATAAATTTCGACAATGTGAGGTTCGGACTATCGAAAGTTCGAACGCACTAAAAATCACCCGTTAAATGAATATAATTAATCCCTTGTAAATCAAGCAACATTTATCATATAAACATGATGATGTAAGATTCTAAATTTAAAACAGTTCCTTCCAACAACATTATAATTTTATATAGTTACTTATTGAAATTGCATTACAGTTTTCAACTAATATAAACATCATATCTAATTCATATATTGCTCAGCATTACCAAATGAGTTCGATCAAGTAATTTTAATATTTAGATGATAACTAATTTCATATTTAATTTAACGAATTATTGTTATTAATATTCAAGCATACATCAACGTGACAGAGAGATATCGAATGCACTGACCTAAAAAGCCAATCGGATTTTAATACATTCATTTGGAGATGTCAAATTTATTACTCTAATGCTTTTTCGGGAGAGAAAACCTGACATATTTTACCAGAAAATACATAATATATTAAGTTAATTGCGGGGTTTGGCTTTTATTTAAATGACAGTATTAAAAGGAAGGATATGATAACCCAAATAAATCATAATTCTGAATAATATACTGAAGGAGATTTGCAAATAAAGATATAATATATATTTTTGTAAATAAATAATTTAAAAAAATATGCCACATTTATTATTCAACCTTTAAGACTGATATTATTTAAACTCCAAGAGTTATAGTTAACTAAACACCAAATCACTTTTATATGGTAAACTTTTCAACGCGCGTCTTCTCGTCGCTAACCATATCAAACTTTTAAAAAAATGGCCATGTAAGAGTATTGACAATGCTCTTGAGTGGGACAGATTCTGAGATTCGCTTATTCGCTTTCATCAATCGCCACTGAAAATAAATCAAATTTCGTTTTTCTTAAATTGAAGACCGTTATGTGAACTCAACCGAATCATTAACTCTGTTATTAGGGCCGATTCTACAATGCAAGAATATAACAGGATAAGCTATACTTGGAATAAAATTTGAGACAGCCCATTCTGTAGAACGGGCGTTTCAAATTTTGTTCCAAGTGTAACTTAAATCTGGTATATTCTTGCATTGTAGAACCGGCCCTTAGTAACTGCACTTGAAGATAATTCCCGATTTTTCATATCGGCCTACTTTATCCTTTGGATTATCCAGAACTTCTTTTAATTTATTATGTTATGTGTTTTGTACTGTCCAGTTCAGTTCTTTTTTTCAGAATTTTGTCTAGCCCTCGTATTAATTAGATTTCAGGCGGTAATACCATATTCCCTTTGGAATGTCGAAGATTCAATAATTAACTAAATTTATGTTTTCTAAGTAATCTATCTACATTATATCTATTATATCAACTCACTTCGGACACCCCCTAATTCATCTTAATTCTTCAAATCGTTAGGAATGTATCTCGAAGTGGTGAGATTAGTAACCTGTTTTTATTGTTTCTATTCACTAAAACATCCATAAATGATAAAATAGATCTACAAAATGAAAACAAATTGGCGTCGCCTAGACTTAAGTGTAATTTTAAAGTATAGTGTCTAGCAACACTCTCAGTAATCAATTCTTCTATTGGAACCTTTGGTGTGAAACACTAAACTTGAAGAGATTTACCACTAAACATCAAATTACTTTTTTGAACTTCTCGACCTCATCTCTTCCCGGCATCATCAGGAAATGATTTAATCTAATTCTAAAACTAAACTATGTTCTATTTATATGAAGCCCTACCTAACGAAGCGTGTAAAAATCATGAATTGTGAAGGTTATTAAATCTTACATTAATAATTGAAAAAGTTGACTAAACGGAATAGGTCCTTTATCTCGTTTCATGATTTTCTTACATTTTTCTATTTGAATGCTTTCATATGCATCCAAAGCCCTATTGTTATTAACACTTTTAATTAGTCTTAAATTACTAATAACTATACTGTGGTCATGTTCGACTGCATGTTGGGTAACACAAGATTTTATATTTCCCCCATATCTAATGTGGGCAATATATTCTTTATATCTTGTCAATATGAATTATTTTTCAAACTTTTGTCTAGCCCTCTTATTAATTGGGCATCAAATGGTATTACCGTGGATTTATTTGTGTTCTCATCCTTTTGAAAAGTCGAAGATTCTTTCAATAATTTTTCGAACTTATGTTTTCTAATTAATTTATCTACAATGTTCTTATAATAACCATTCACTTTAGATACCTCCCTATTTAATTTTAATTCTTTGTTATAATTATATTTATTTAAAGGAAAATTAATTAATCTGTTTACCATAAAATTTAAACTAGCCATCTTATTTTGGAAGCTATGATTTGAATCGTTAGGAATGTATCTAGAAGTGGTGGTGTTTTTCCTAAAAAATTTCAAAATCTAACCTATTTTTATTGTTGCTACTGACTAAAACATCCAGAAATGGTAAAATATCGTTATTTTAATAAACTAAAGAAAGTAAGTAAATTCATCTTTTACCTCGGTTTCAAATTTACTCATGAATAAGTCGACCAAGAACGGTGACAGAGGATTGCCGTTCCTTCTTGTTGTTCGTAAAACCTGTTATTAAGCTGAAAACAATTTTGCTTCATACATAATCTCGTTAAGGAGATTAATCAGAAACAATCTTGTTATTAAAGCCGTTTAACTGGAGTAACTCCCTCAGGTATTTCAAGATATGTAGAATCGGAACACTCGGAAACAACGATGAAACGTTAAAGGAAATCAAAACCTCACCTTCCTGTAGATGTGTGTTTTTTACTTTTTCTATGAATTTGGTTGAGTTTATCACAGAACAGCAAGGTAGTTAGTTTGGTAGATTTTCAAATTCCTTTGTAACCACTTTGCCAAGTTGTATGTTGGAGAATCCATGGCTGATACAATTGGTCTCATTGATTTTCCTGGTTTATGAATTTTTGGTAGAGCATACAACCATGATTATTTTTGTATTAGAAACATGTATTTTGCTTTTTAAAGAAAGAGAAATAAGGTTGTTACAAGATTTCAATGTATCTCCTTAATCATTTTTGACTATGGATTCCTAGGTAATCGTTTATAAGGACCGTCTTGAATAAATTTTTCAATGCGTTCAAAGTAATCAGGTTTGTCCATTACTACAACCTTATTTCCCTTATCAGCTTTTAAATAAAAACAGTCTTTCTCTCGCACACGCTTGACAATCTTATAAATATTTGGCATTTTTTGACTTTTATTTGAAATATTTTTTATAATTTTGCTTTTACATGACTCTCTGACGAAAGCTTTGGAAGACTGCAGAAAGTGTTTAATGCCAGTTTCGATATTCTTAACCAACTTATTCATGAGTAAATTGGAAACCGAGGCAAAAGATGAATTCAGTTACTTTCCGAAGATATGGTTAAGATATGTGGATGACGTTTTTGCCATTTTCGATTCTAAAAATGAAAACTTAGATGATTTTATTAAGAACTTAAATAGTAAATCCCAAAATATAATATTCACTCATGACCTCGAAAACAACGATAGTTTTCCATTTCTGGATGTTTTAGTCAGTAGAAACAATAAAAATAGGTTAGATTTTGATATTTTTAGAAAAAACACCACCACTTCGAAATACATTTCTAACGATTCAAATCATAGCTTCGAAAATAAGATAGCTAGTTTAAATTTTATGGTAAATAGATTAATTAATTTTCGTTTAAATAAAGATAATTATAACAAAGAATTAAAATTAATTAGGGAGGTATCTGAAGTGAATGGTTATAATAAGAACATTGTAGATAAATTAATTGGAAAACATAAATTCAGAAAATTATTGAAATAATCTTCGACTTTTCAAAAGGATCAGAACACAAATAAATTAATGGTAATATTATTTGATGCAATTAAGGTTGTTACAAGGTTGTATAGAAACCATATAATAAATTAAGAGAAATTCTGGGTAATCCAAAGTATAAAGTAGATCAACATGAAAAGTCGGAGATTTACGAAATTAGTTGTCAAGACTGTGATTGAAGGTATATTGGGCAAACAAAAAGATCCATATTGACAAGATATAAAGAACATATTGCCCATATTAGATATGGGAAAAATGAAAAATCTTGTGTTGCCCAACATGTAATCGAACAAGACCACAGTATAGATATTAGTAATTTAAGGCTAATTAAAAATGTTAATAATAATAGGGCTTTGGATGCATATGAAAGCATTCAAATAGAAAAATGTAAGAAAACCATGAACCGAGATAAAGGACCTATTCCGCTCAGTCAACTTTTTCAATTATTAATGCAAGGTTTAGTAGACATCACGGTTCATGATTTTTACACGCTTCGTTAGATAGGGTTTTCGTATAAATAGAACATAGTTTAGTTTTAGAATTCGATTAAATCATCTCCGGATGATTCTAACATGGTTAGCGAAACGTGCGTTGAGAAGTTCAAGAAAAGTCATTTGGTGTTTAGTGGTAAATCTCTTCAAGTTTAGTACTCTCAATAACATTAAATTATCAAGTACGTACAGTTTTTATCAACTCACATTGATAATATTTTCTTCTCATTATCCATTTAACTTGTTTATTTTTGTTGTTTGTTGAATTATAAAATTTACTAAATAAAACCTGAGAGATGTCATCGTCAAAACGATCGTCGTTTAAACTATGTTTAAACGACCCGAACACTGTGTGTTACGTTTTTGGCGAGTATACGGTGAGGAAGTTTAGAAAACCTATATCTGAATTTGTGCTAAATGTATATTTCGCAAAATGTATAGTGAATATTTAATCGAATTGAAGTTTGGTGTGCCTATAATTTGGACGGAACCAACAAATCACTACGATGACTGTTATTTTTGTTCTCGGTTCGGTATCGGCCGAAAAAAAATGATCTATCCCGATCTGGTATCTGCTAAAACTTGTCAGACTTTTCACTAAGTTTGCTAATATGTTTTTTAAAGTTAATTTCTTACAACAACATTTCGGACAAACACTTGTCTTTCTACTGCACCGAAAAGCAATTGTTTTGTGTATTTATTAAAGACCTGACCTTAATTATCAATATTTTTCTTCTTTAACATTTATATTTTTTTAATTTAATATGGGGACTCACAAGAATTTATATACATTTAAAAACATATAACATAAAATAAACAATTCTACCTAATAATTGCTATAACCGTTAAGTAAAACTGTTCAATGTCACTGTCACTGATAAGGTATTGATGGTCTATGCCATGCGAGGTGTGCAATTAAAGTGGTGAGACTGGTCGATACTTGATTCTTCAATCAAGTCTCGACCAGTCGACTGCATGAGCATTGCAGTAGAAGCTTTTCTACTGCAAGGAGTGATAAAAATGTCTACAGAATCTGGGATCTTGTGCGTTCTCATCCTCGGTTGATGGTCAGAATGATCAGAAAATAATCGAATTTGAGTCTCACAACCATTCATTAGTTTTTGGCCAATGATTTGCGGACAGAGAAAATCTGCATGAAAATGCTTCTGAAAAACCTTTCGAAGAAGCTAAATAATAGGACGGCAATTTGTCTTGACTTTTTGAGACGGACTGAAAATGATCCTCGTTTTCTGGAACGTGTCATTACTGGCAACCTTTCTGATGACAGGACTTTGATAAAGTATGACACGAAAGCCTGATATTTTGAATATCAGGCTTTCGTGTCACTAATCAAAATGTTCCCTAAAGAATACGTAGAGATTCAGGCATCATATATATCGAACAGACTCTTTAGAATACAGCAAGAAGACGAATACTCTCACTTAAAAGAATTAAGAGCGGGAGTTCCTCAAGGAAGCATCCTTGGTCTCGTTCATTTTCTATTAGATACTAGCAACCTCCTAGTTCAAAACTGCAATAGCTACGTTTGATGATAATACTGTTCTACTAACACCGTACCAAAACATAAAACCTCAACTAGAAAACTACAATCAGTAAGCGATGAAATTATTAATTGGACAAAAAATGGAAAATCAAGCTCAACGAACAGAAATCTACACTACATGTCAACTTTACCAACAAGAAAATAATAGACCAGCTCCCTCTAGATATAAATGGTATAATCGTTCCATAAGTGTTGAATGCCAAATACCTAGACATGACTCTTGATGCCAAACTAAGGTGGAAAGAGCATGTAAAAAAAAAAGCTGAGCTTGATCTCAAATATAGAAAATACTATTGGCTTAGAGAAGGAAATTCCAAGATAAAAAACCCAAGACTATAAATAATAAGATACTGATTTATAATCAAATCCTAAAACCACTGTGGCCATATGGTATCCAGCTGTGGGGATGTGCTAGTGATAGTAATATTAAAATAATACAAATATTCAAAAACAAGATGTTGCGAAATATAGTTCAATGCATCGTGGTATATTCGAATCCCCGATCTTCATTGAGATCTTGGAATTCCAACGGTCAAGGTGGAAATCAGGAGGTTTGCAGGCAAGTACGAAGCCAGACTACGCCTTCATGTTAATGCAGACGCTTTTCAACTGCTGGACAGCAAAATCATGTCCGAAAACTGAGGAGAACTAAACCTCCTGACCTCGTGTAGTTTATTGTGTGCAAAAGCAGAGCATAGTGCGAGTGTGGAGTAACAGAATCAGAACAATCCAAAGAACATCGTTGAATTAACTTTAGTTGATAACTGTTTAGGTTAAGATTTCTTAGAGAAAAAATTACTATCTAGTACTATTACAAGTACTTATCTACTAGTTACTATTTTTGATTAATTTTAACAAATTTGTCTATTATATTTATTATATGTATTATATTTATTTACTATCAGTAAATAAATACTTAAAAATTTAAGTATTTTAGTTAAAATTAAAAAAAAATGCTGGTGACTCGGAAAAGAAGTGTCAGAGCCAGGAATGGTACATTCCAACCTCAACACGGCCAAAGAAGGCCAAAATGCGCAAATCAAAGATTAAAAGTATATTGACTACCTTTTTAATAGCCAGGAGATCGTGGATAAGGAATTTGTGCCTGTGCCTGTGAAGACCAAACAGTAAATCAGCACTTTTACCGAAAAGTTATTGAAATACTTGTCAAGGTTATGGAAGGACTGCATCACGACAAATTACCTTGCCACACAGCGATTTCAAATAACGAGTTTTTGGTAAGTATAAAGATCAATGTGTATAAACACCACAGTCATCGGCAACCAAATACCCTGGTCAGCACCCCCCTCCCTCTCCTCGGGCTATCAAATCAACCCTTGGTTTTGTGCTTAACCATAAATATATCGAGAATTCTACCGACAAGCGAATGACCAACGTAGAGAACAAAACCTCTCAGAAGGCATCCGGGCTTTACTCAGCCTCGAACTGGCGAGACTGAGAGGTGATTCCTTGTCAGATTTTACACTCTTATATAAAAACATTTACATGAATTAAAAAAAAACTCCATACCTAGTACATATCATTCAAATTCTGCAACTTAACATCCATTTCAATTTTCAAGATGCTTGCTGGCTATACCTTTAAAATCTTTGATAAAATTGAGATGTTGAAGTACCGCTTTTAAGACAACAGACCTCTAGCGAATGTTGTCTTCAGATGATTAAATAACAAAAACCCATATGTCACCACCACTAAACATTATCCACATTCAATTATTTCTTACTACATTATCGAAAATTCAAATTAAGTTGAAAAATATGATTCGTTAGATGACAATCGAGTAAAGCAAATAACTTTTAAGAAAGTAGGTAACATATGAAGTTAGCATTGCATGCCAAATATGAAGCAACAGTTCAAGCAATGGGTGGGAGCAAGTGAAAATGTGTTAAAGAAAGCGAAAATGATTCAATTTGCAGGAAAAGTTTATAATTTCTATAAAGTGTATAATTTTCTGGGAATCTTATAATGTTGGTGCTCATAGACTACCTAGCAAAAGGCAGCGAGTATTATTTATACTCATTTATCACAATAATGCAAAACAGTTCCATCTGCATGAAAACTAATTGCTACACTTTCTTGTGATTCCCATATTGTGGTGCTCAATAACTGCTTAGCAAAAGGCAGAACCATCGTCGGGTAGTTTTACATTGTACACACATCTTAGGTTGTTACTGCGAAAATCCATAGTTAACGATTCCACAACTTCTACAAGCATCGCATTCACCGGATTTTATTTTCGAAAAGTTTTCGGCCAGAGACACAGAGATGGGACAAATACAATCTAATGATTATGATATTTGTCAAGTATGGGCGTTCTTTGTCTTACAAGTCGAAATTACTACTTTTGAATCATCTAAACCAGGGGTATTCAACCTTGTGTTAACCAAGAGCCAGATTTGGGTATCTCTGGCGACTGACGAACCGCAACCTTCCAAACGTTAACCTTGTGTCTGAAACAGCTTCTATCCTGAATTTCAATTTGTGTAATATTTGCTCATCTTAGGTCCTCTTTAATTGCAGCAATCCATTAAATTATTTCTACTTAAGCTCTACTCCTATTTTCATAAAATTCCACTATTTGTCTAGTTAGCCTACTCGGATTCATCCGTTTTATGTGTCCGCAAAATTTAAATCTCCTTTTTCTCATATCAAGCATATCTTCTCATATCAAGATATGTATATCTGTGTATGGTTTGATTTCTTGGTTTTCTCGAAGTCGGTATGTTGTGCTATTTATTTATTTGGAGCCTAAAATTTTTCTTTCCTTCTTTTCAATCCTTCTTTCAGTCCTCGATGTCTCTCTTTCTATTCAAAATGCGCGTTTCTGCCCCATTTAGACATTTTGGCTTAATAATAGTGTTGAAATGTCTCAGTTTCGTGTTTTTAGATATGCATTTTTTGTTGTAAATATTTTTTATAAATCTATATATATATATATATATATATATATATATATATATATATATATATATATATATATATATATATATATATATATATATATATATATATATATATATATATATATATATATATATATATATATAGATATATATATATATAATATATAT